>JARLTB010000060.1:7385000-7712500 GCA_030141615.1 Unio pictorum
ATTAGACATGACATTTCACAATAGCCTCTCAATATGAATGAGTTCATCTGATATTGGTAAACAGGTTTAAGGGTCTGTAATGGATTTTCGGGTTCAAATATTTGTATGACTCCAACGGTATAACTGAACAATTTTTCTTTTAAGGAAAATTTCGCGAAAGAAACATTCAATTTAGAAGCTAATACTTATTCCAAAAGATTAAGAATGAAAACATTAATTATTTTAATTATATAATAATAATAATAATAATAATAATAATAATAATAATAATAATAATAATAATAATAATAATAGAAATAATAATAATAATAATGGAAATAATAATAATTATACTACTACTAAAATAAATTAATAATAATAATAATAATAATAATAATAATAATAATAATAATAATAATAAATATTATTTGTATGATTGCCCGTAAGTCTTTATTCAAATGGTTTCAAAGTACACACCAAGAAAAACAACAACAACAAAGTAAGAAAAGGACACGTCAAGATCACTTCTAAGCTGTGATAGCTTGTCGCAAAAAAAAAAAAAATTGGGCAGATACGCGTGGTGCCCACTAACGTATAAATAATTCTTAAATAAATTGTGTTACATGATGTTTGTGTAAGTTCTGTCATTATAAAGGAATATCATCAAACTCCCTGAAAATTAACTACTTTGATAATGTATACGTAGAAAAATTAATTTACATTTTTCATTGTTTGCCTATTTTGTGTTGTGTGAGAAAACATGATGATGGTTATATCTATAATATAGATATCTGTCATGACATCGAGTCAATTTCGGTCCGTGTTTACTCTTTGACTGCTTAAAGAAGCCTTCTTTCCAAACAAAACAAAAAAGATAAAAAAGAATATAGTTTTACCTGTCCATTAGCCCGGCTCTGGTAATGTACAATTTACCACTGGCGTTAGGATCTGGGTCATAATACGCATCGTTGTCCCATCGATGTTTCGGAATTTCTTTGACATGGTTTTCCCCATTCTTTAGCAGACGCCAAAACTCGTCGACATCTTTAGCACCTGGAAACATGCCTCCAATGCCGACGATGGCAACTGCATCTTCCGTGTCCATCTGATAATTCATAAATATTTATGGGGCTTTGTTAAATTTTTAACCTTTTAATATAAACTGATTATGCCAAATATATGAGTATGAAAGATATTCATGAAACTAACTATTTAGAATATATCACGTCAGGATGAGTCACTTGTTAAGTGTATCAACTCATCGATATAGTTTTCTTATATCAAACCCTAAATTCAAATTTTAATCTAAAATAAAAATGTTAAATGGTTTGCGATATTTCATAAATAATTGTGACCAAGTGTTGGAATTGAAGAAGTTGATAAATTAATTAACCTTTAATATTCAAGTTGGCGTTCACGAACTGATTTTTCATATCTTAATATAAAATATTATCCTTAACGTGTAAAAAATAAACTAGTGATACAAATAACGTCAACAAACCACTGTGATGGACACAGGAGAAATTGAGACTAATCGATTTTATTTTACCTCACTTCAGGAGCTGGTGCCCATAGGTCAGATGTATTTCCATTTTCTTGTTGATTTCAAATTCATTGTTATTCAACATGGTTTACTTCCATATCTGATGCTGCAGACTGAATGAAATCAGATGAGACGTCCAAAGCCATGGCCGAGAGAAATACTTCATTCTTGGAGAGCTGGGCGGCCAGCATATTATGTTTTTGGTTTCTCTCGGAGGTCTTTATATATCGGTTACAATGATTTCGTTCCCATTAACCAACATTCAGTGACGAAGCCAATGTGATTATTTTGACATTCAAGCTTATAAAAAAAAGTTAATCATGTTAAACCGGAAGCAGTTTTGTAAAGGCAGTTTAAAACCATGGCACGTGCAAGACTAAATAAATACTAAATTTATTGCCGCAGGAACCGTCAATCAAAGGAGTTTTAGTTGACGCCTTATGTCGTTTGACAATGTCATTCGCTATCTTCTGTTGCGGTTAAAGGGGGATGTGTTCAGTAATAAACAAATCAGAAGCATCTGGTTTAACTCCCCTTTAGAAGTATGTGTTTATTTGTTGGTGGTCTCAATGCGCTTAGCTTGAGAGATGAAGAAATTCTACACTTCTTAACATCAATGTGTATCATAGAACAATCGAATGTTGGTACAGTCGAAGTCCAACCGGATGTATCAAACGCTAAGCTCTTGCACGAATGTAATATTGTAGAGAAAAATTGCGCTATTCATTTACTTTACGTTAGATCCCGTTATCTCCTATTGTTTTAGGTCTATGGTTGTGAACAAAATTAGAGAAGATCTACATGATGTATTCTTCGTCTTTTTCAACTTATTATTATTATTATCATTATTATTATGATTAATATTATTATTAGTAGTAGTAGTAGAAGTAATAGTAATAATAATAGTAGTAGTAATAGTATTTGTATTATTACAAATTGTTCTCATTCTTTTTCTTCTTCATCTTCTTTAAAAGTATTAGCACAGTTAGTGGCACAAGTGGTAGCAGTACCTACAGAAGCAGTATCAAAGTAGTAGTCCATTTTTAAATAATAATCGACGCAATTACTGTCCTGAACACTAGAAATATATTGAGAATCGGACGATGAGTAACCATTGGGAAAGTACTTGAAACGCTCTGGCTAAAGGTTAGTCCTATTTTTGTTTGTTGTCAAATTCTTCGCTACAAAAAGTCATTTAGAAGAAGAGTAAATTATGCTATAGGTAACACATGTTTTATACTTTTGATAGTTTTGAAATACTTTTGAAAATATTTCGAAAATTGTCGCGAGTGACATTTCATTATTTAGATTGTCTTTTGCATAATTCAGAAACACATAGATAAGAAGAACAATTAATAAATATATCTAGCCCACTATTAGTATTACAGTAATTAAGTAAATCAAATAAATAATTACCTTTAAAAATGCATAAGGGACCAGAGTGGTAGAAAGTGCTTTCCTCGTTAGGGATCACTGCCGTCTCAGCTCTGTCTGCGTGGGTTCGAGTCTAAGATTCGGCTAATGTAGTTATGTGAGAAAGCTTTCCAGTAGCTTGTCGTGGGTCTGTGGTTCTTTCTGGAGGTTCTCCCGGGTTCTTCCTCCTCCACCAATAATACCGGCCGCCATGTCTAGCCTATCGTGTGCTGACAAATGGCGTTAAACCCTAAAAAAAATATTTAAAAAATGCACGATCGAGATCTCACTATTCGAATTGTAAAATTAATTAGATTGTAAACGATTGAACTAGCATTTTCTTTGTTCTTTCCCATCACGGTTTGAGCATGGAAAGTTTTGATGTGCTCAATTCCAATAACTCTCCAATCATCTTAACAACATTTAATAAAATATCTAGTATCAACTTATCCTGCTTTATATAGTTTTACCATATACACCACATCGATTGTATTTTACATATCACATAAAATATATACCTATTTTCAAGACATACTATGTCAAAATAGAAAATCAAACAGTGTACAAACATTATTTTGTTTTAGCGTACCTTGACGTCAAAGCTGAACTCATACTGAAATGGAAAAAGGTATGAAACGCAATTATATATTGTGTCGTCTTGCGAATATGTATTCCTTTTAACGCCTCAGATGTTATTTTCCTAAGTTCCTCCTAAATTCCCTGATTTTATAAGCTCAATCCTCAAGCCCAGTGGAAAGCAGCGTACAATTTTAACAACATTTAAGCTTATTATTGAAAATCCGGCAAAACATTAATATTCATGAACGTGCATATGCTTCGAATGTAAACTATTGTTATTTAACAATTGATGAATGTGTGGTTCATTGAAATATACGCTTAGTTTTATTTTATATTGCAACATTAATTAATCTAATTTCTCTTTACCCAGTAAAGTTAGATTACTTCGATAAAAAGAAGTTATTTATCAAGTCAAGAAACTCCTTCATTTCCTCTTCTGAACGAGTCCAGATGAAACGTCAAATTATAATCAGTCATGTTTATAAATTAATGACATCAAAAGTGTAGACGTCAATTGTTTTAGCAGTGGGATGACACACGGTTTAATACATGATACAATTAAGATGATGCTAATTGCCACCAAGTGTTAATTGTGTTAGTTTTAATCACACTTACTGCAAAATATTTCATGCTATCTAAGCAGGTGTCCTGGCACATCAATGCATTATAACCAGTCGAGCAATGTATCAGACACACGCAAAAACGAGACATTTATAAAAATGACATATTTAGTTTTATGCACGGCATAATGCTTCTAAAAATAAAAGACTATTCCATGAATGTTGGCACAGTGTCAGTTGTAGGTACTAATATATCTAGCGTGGAAGGCAGGATATCCTACCCTGGTTTCATTAGTTATTAATAACAATAATCTGAGTGTACTATATATATATATATATATATATATATATATATATATATATATATATATATATATATATATATATATATATATATATATATATATATATATATGAATTGAAACTTTGACTTAGAAACATATCTGATTTCGCTGTCTGTGAATCATACTTCGTTTCAAATTGCTTAAAATTGATACAGAACTCAAAACATCAATGAATATTTATAAACTTACGAAAGTATACTACACCACTTATATGTTTAGTACAAATCACTTTAAGCTTTTCGATAACGAGGTTTTAATTTACAAAGAAAAGTGTAACACTATACGTATCAAGATTCTAATACCACTCAGAAAAAAATGATATCCAATTTGTTCATGAATACGATTTGTTTCATGTTCGTCTGAGTAAGTGCTTTCACTTTTGGAGTGACCATATGTTTTGTCTGATGCGTGACCTAGAGAGGAAGTGTTTCTGTTTACTGTAGATACACAATATTTTCAGCATAATCTCAATAAGCATCGTGTCATTAGCATATTTTTGTCTTCAAAATACAGTAGCCCCCCTCTTGTACGGCCCCCTGACCAGCGGCCACCAGCTCCTAACGGCCAGAATTCGTTGGCACCGACGAGTTTCTGTTCAAAAGTACCCCTCACGAAAGGCCACCCGGCTAACGCGACCAACGGCCAGCATATTTGTGCAATAATATAAAATGTACCCCTCACGAGCGGCCTCATTTTATTTTTAAATGTATCCAGAACCAATAATTAATTCAAATCTTGACGTACGGTAAGCAATTTTGATTATCTCTATCGTAGATACACGTCTCCGAGTGTCAAGTCGCCGTTAAAAGTGTCGACTAAAGATTCATAGTATATCGTTATCTATGAAAGTCGATGTTTACAGGAAATGGGCTCAATAATGTTATGATAGAGTTTGGGGTTTAACACCTATGTTGAGTTCTTCTCGTTGATGATTATAACCAGACGTAATTGTTATAATCATAACAAGGTCAGATTAGGCTAAACATAGATTTTGTACATTGGCACACACAGACAACCTTAAAAAAGACAATAGGGTACCAGACAAAGACCGGAAAAATCACGCGACCACACATATTGTGATTTCAAGTGATTTTTCCGGTCTTTGTCTGGTACCCTATTGTCTTTTTTAAGGCTTCCTTTACGAAGGCTGTATTTCGTAGAATCGACACAAGTTTTGTCTGCATAATTAAATTGCATACAGTCAGCAATATCCGGTTTCAGGAAAACGTACTTAATATTTTCGAAGAAAGTCGGTTATTCTACTCGACGACATGGGGGGGGGATGCCGAAAAATTGTATGTACAAAAGACTCGTAACGGAGAATACACAGCAACAACTAAAACCGGCAGCTAAGCAGACAAGGAGAGAAAGAAAGAGAAAAATGAACCAGCTAAAAGAAATAGAACTGTCAGAAACCAGCTCGGAAATAGACCCGGACGTCGACCTAACACCAATACAACCGAATACCAGACTGACTACTACGACCAGTTCAACAGGGACAAATTTGACCCCAGATAGAAATGACCATACATACGGACTAGTACAGGGAAGTAACCTGGAAGACACGTACAATGTCATGGAATTGACTGACGAGGGGCCAATGCTCCTTCATATAACAATGTAACAGTGCATGTAAAAGAATCAAAAAATTGTAACATTTGATACTAGCATAATATTAGGAAAAAAAAAGCCACCTGGATAACCAAAAATGGAAGAATTAAACTTCCGAATTGCATCAATTAACACTAACGGATTAGATAAGGACAAAATTGCACAACTCATAAAATTAAAACAGGACATAATACTAATACAAGAAACACACAACAAACTTACACCCACCATGATAGCAGAAATTGAAACTCAAATGAAAGCAATAGTTGTAGTTAATGAAGCTAAACACAATGACAATAAAGCAGGGGTTGCAACAATTATAAGAACAAAAAATAGGCAAAATTGGGAACGAATAATAGAAGATGAAAATTTAAGAGGAAGGGTTCTACATATAAAACTAAACAAAATACATATTATAAATGTTTATGCACCAGCACATAGAGAGAGTCACTACGACTTTATAATCCATTTAAATAAGTATATAAATAAATACACCGCAGAACATCTGATTATGGGGGGGGGAGATTTTAATTGGGCGGGAGATAAAGTAGACAGAACTGGGGAAAAGACAACCAAAGACCAAACATCATCAAAGGTAATGGAAAGACTAATAAAACAAAATAAACTAACTGATGTATACAGGAAACTAAACTTGTTAAGGACAGAGTACACACATGATTATAAAAAAGGGTCAACTAGGATAGATAAATTTTACGTTTCGGACTTTAAAACTAGTACATATAAACAGGCAAAAATTCTAGAATACAAAAATTCGGATCATAAACTCATAACATTAGAAATGGTGATAAAAAATGATAGATGGGGAAAGGGCATTTGGAAAATAAACAACTCAGTCCTGGAGGATGAACAATTTATAAACGAAATAAAGTTGGAAATCCCTAAAATACTAACAAAAGCAAAGGGACAAAATAAAGCAAATATTATAACAGATTGGGATAAATTTAAAATAAAAGTTAAAGAAATAGCGCAATATCACTCAACTAAGCGTAAGCGAATACAAAAAATACAGAAAGCTGCATTAAAACGTTTAATTCAAAATGATACGACACCTTTGAGGGATAAAGAGAGCTACTCTGAACAGCTAGAAAAGCTTAGAGAATTCAAAGCAAAGGGAATGGAAACAAGGGCGGGTAAATTTCACCATATATACAAACAGGGCAAGGAAATATATAAAAGGGAAGAAAAAAGAAAAGGAGGGGATAAAACTTTAGATGCACTAAACATTAATGGGGTGGAAACTACAACAAAAGCTGAAATTATGAGTGAAATTAAAAAATATTATACTACATTATATACCTCTCAAAACATAGACAATAACACAATCATACAATACTGAAACTCAATACAATGTGAAATGATTTCGTCAGAGCACAAGAAACGGTGCGATGAACTCATTTCTGTGGAGGAAGTTAAAACCACAATAAAAGAACTTGCAAAAGGGAAATCACCAGGGCGAGATGGCCTCACTGCGGAATTTTACAAGAAATTCCAAGGTGAGGTGGCACCATTATTAGAGACTTTATTTAACCTTATATTATATAAAAATGACAAGATGACAAATACAATGCGGGAGGGTATTATTACTTTAATATATAAAGGGAAAGGGGACAAAACAGACTTAAAAAACTGGAGGCCCATCTCCCTCCTAAACACAGATTACAAAATACTGAGTAGAATTCTGGCTAATAGGATTAAACACGGGATAAACACAATAGTAAACACTAATCAAACATGCGGTGGAAAAAATAGGAGCATACATAACAATATACTTAATATTAGGACAATAATAGATTTTATAAAGACTACAAACTCGAAATGTGCTATGGTACTTCTCGATCAAGAAAAGGCTTTCGACAGAGTGGAACATAATTATATTCAAAAAGTACTGGAAAAATTTGGCTTTGGAAATAACTTCCAAAACTGGACTCGAATAATGTACAATGAAATAACTGCCAGTGTACAAGTAAACGGAGCACGAACAGAAAAATTTGATATACAAAGATCAGTGAGGCAAGGATGCCCACTATCAATGCTATTATACGTAATAGCAATAGAAATCCTGAGTATGAAAATCAGGAATAATACTAATATAAAAGGATTAAAGATACCAAACTTAAAAGATGAGTTTAAGATGCTACAACATGCAAATGATTGTACTAACTTTATAAGCGATTCAAATTCCTTTAAACATCTCCAAAAGGAATATGAGGCTTTTGGAAGAGCCTCAGGATCGAAAATCAACCATGATAAAACAGAAATTTTAAAAATAGGTAACTGGAGGGGGAACCACCCAGGTTTGCCCCCACACCTGATAAAAAATAGAGTTAAAGCCCTGGGGATATTCTTTGGGGCAAATGAGGAAAAGGTAAACTGCATAAAAGTTAAAAATAAAATAAAAGAAGTAATAAATATCTGGGCACCTTTGCCATTTAGTCTAATCGAACGTTCACAGGTTGCAAAAACATATATGTACTCAAATTTGACTTATTTAATAAACGCTGTGGACATTAACAATAAAACACTAGAAATTATAGACAATGAAATAATAGACTACATCTGGAATTTCAAAACACACTACATAAATAAGCAGACCTTATATAGGAGTAAAAAGAGGGGGGGATTGGCCTTACCTAATCCCCTCTTAATTAAAACTAAAAGTATTTTAAATAGGTTAAAAAGGATAAGCGGCACACCCGACACACCATGGGAAGCACTATACATTTTTGGATAGGCTTCGGCATGAGACATAGACAAGACATATACATGAACAACAAATTAGCGAAAAAAGTAGACGCACCACAATTATATAGAGGGATAAAAGAAATACTATATAGGTTTAGGGATAATAAAAACATATGGGAATTAGATAAAGATGACATATATGACTGCCTTTTAGAATTAGGAACAAATAGGAATAAACCAAAAGTAGAACAGGAATTTATTTATATAAACTGGGACAGAGTATGGAGACATTGGTCCGAAATCTACTCTCCGAAGGTACAAAGTATCATATACACGTACCTCCACAACGCCTGGCTCACAGGCGAAGTGGCCCTCAGGAGACGCATGATACGAACCCCCATTAGCTGCCCTCTATGCAGCAGTGCCCCCTATACGAAGTACCACACAATTACGCAATGCGACAAAACAAAGGAAGATAGAATAAAACTGATAATTGAAATAATGAAGGTCGACAAATATGACAGACGACAATTACTCTTCCTCGACGGAAACTTAAATAAACAATTGATAAGACAAATAACGGACTATATAACGAAGACGTTAATAAGGTGTGGACCACTAATGAAGGTTAAGGAAAAATAACACCATGGAAAATTTAAATTTAAATTTAAAAGTTAAATTTAAAATTTGAATTTAAATTTTTATTTTTAAATTTTTGACTTTAATTTAATTTAACAAAAAAAAAAAAAAAAAAAAAAAAAAAATAAATAAAAAAAAAAAAAATAGAAATTATTAATGTGAGGGGGAAGTACATATGAGGACGCCACAGGGCTAAATCACAGGGCGCCACGCGAAGTGAGCAGGTCTGTGGAAAAGTTTGGAAAACACCACCCAAATATTTAAATTAGTGTTTCTTCTTTCTTTTTTCTTTTTTCTCTGGATACTATATCCATGCTTTATCTGTCGAGACTATCTCCCGCAATAGTCTTGACTCCCATTTTAAGAAACTAAAACAATTTTGGACCTTTTCTTATGATTTAACGAATAAATAAACGAGGGCCGGACAAATTGAGACGGGAGCTGCACAGTCAAATAAATTTGTGCAGCTCTCGCTTCAAGGAAAACGGACCCATTCAAATAATAAAGTAAGTAAATTGAGACACACATAAAATATTAAATAACGCACCTCATTTTACATAAAATTCAAAAATTCAAAACTTAATTAAATGCTAAAAACATTAAAAGCTATCTTCCATTTTGGAGAAGATAATAGCAAGATAAGACAACTGGTACAATTGGAAATATGGCGATCCTTAACATATACACGAGTATATAATATACTTTGATAGCAAACACACAAATATCATCACACATATAGCATACACAAGGATGAGAGACCACTAGCCATGGTCATCAAAATTAAAAGTAACCTACTAGATTGGGTAGATCAAATCCCAACTAGTAAGGAATACTTAGGATACACTAGGGAAAAAAAATACCCCTTGTCAAACTATCTTATAACCCCGATGGGGAAATTAAATGGACCTTTTAGAAGTAAAATATAAATAAAAAACAACATAAAAACATCGGGGGGAACACACATACATATAAACTTTTTTAGAAATTTTTTTTTTGATTGGGGGGGGGCATCTGTCTGGTGCCCCCAAAAAGAAAAAGAAAGAAAAAAAAAGACTCGTAAAAACAAGTTTATGTTGAAATAATTTAAATAAACAAAGTAATAACCGATAAGAAGGTTATGCAGCAGCAGCGGGAAAATGGAGCAAATGGAAAGATAATTATGTATGTACCAAGATGTAAATGACGTTTTTGAATCCATGTGCAATGTGCATGACAACAATACCCGCTCGCATATCAAACTTACGCCAAGAAAGCAAAAATAGTAACGTATATTCAGTTGAAATAAATTTGTTATTATAACCTAAAAAACTTTTATTGATTAATGTTTCATTTAGATGAAGATATTTAATGTTTTGAAGTATATAGCTTTCTTACCACGTACATTACATATACATGTACTTCTCATAATAAATTTAGCTCCCCTCTGGAACGGCCACCCGCCTTATAAGGCCACTTTCCCGGTGCAGCAGGGGTGTCCGTATAAGAGGGGGACTACTGTATATTCAACGTGGTACACGTGTTATTGTCTGCAATAGAGTTACATCTCCTTATCAGCAAATATATACGTCATATTCGCTAGTTTATATTTGACCATTATTTAAAATACTATTACTCGGTATACTATATGTAATTTGTTATCATCGCCAAACTATTTTGAGTTAGTCTTTTAATTTATTTTATGTTCAGATGTTTCGTAAGTATAATCTAGGGTTGCTCAATACATTTGGATCTATCGCTTGAATTATATCTATATTATTGATATTTATATGTATTTTTGTAGTCTTTAAACGCACCTGTCTACTCATTTTGCCATTTCGATGAGAGATGAAGTGTTGCTTTGTCTTTTTCAAACAATTCACTGACAATATTGAAATTATTGAAATTATTCATTACCTAATGGCTAAAACAATGTGTATGAGTTTAATAAATTCCACAACATTGCATAATGAAAATGTTTTCATTACTCACGTACTACTTGTATGACTGTGTTCTGCGATGAAACTCAGCAAAGTTATCACTGTAACATTTTGTATATGACCAGTAACTTGATTTAAACTACCTTTTCTCTCTATTACTGAGTTTGAATCTGTACGATTTCATCAAAGCAGTTCAAGTAGCTTAAATATCGAAACGAGAGAATTTAATTAATTTGACCAAGAATTTTACGAGCAGGATGGGAGAGTGAACTCTACAAAGAATTAAAGGCGTCGACGAGGTAATCTGAGGCTTCCACCAAATAGTAAAAAAAAGACGTCGACGAGGTAATTTGAGGCTTCCACGTAACCGTAAAAAATGGTTTATGGGATGGGGGACGCCATGTCGTTGTCACCCCTGCCTGCTGCTATTGATTGTGTGCAACGGGGTGAACATTACGCGTCGACGAGGCAATCTGAAGCTTCGATCAAATAGTAAAAAAAGACGTCAACGAGGTTAATCAACGCTTCCTTGAAATCATCAACGACGATGCCAATGTCGTTGTCACTCACCCTCCCTGCTGCTATGATTTATCATCGGGGTTAACGATTTTCTTTTACGACTTTATAAACAGACTGATTTGTAAAACCTCACCTCGCAGATCAATCAAATGATTAGATTGGTCAGTTAGTTTGAAATTAATTCTCGTTAAAGAATCATTATGACATCGCATAAAGACTGGATTAGTTGGGTCTTCAATTATTAAAAATCTTGGAGGAGCTGTTGGGGCAAATGAGTATAAAATATATCCCTGCTGAGCTTGATTTGATCGCTCGATATTTATTTGATAGCTGTCTTCGATAACGTCACACACTAAATTCAATGCAATCACCGAAGATATATTTACGTTTTGAGGGACGATGTGCCTACCACCGCCATCCGGGTCGTTATCAAACATCAGAATATTTGTTTGTTGTGATACCGATTTTTTCCATGCGTTATAAATCCTTTCGAAACCAACATTGATGGTATCACTTAACACTTTTTTTTAGTTCTGGTGCATTGTATTTTGGAAGATTAATTGCGGAAATATCTTCAATACGGATTTTATGTTTTTCTGCGAAATCTGTTCTCGTTTTAGGATTACTGTCGCCTAATATCTCTTGAATAATTTGCGAATGAAATGTTTCTATGTCATCGATAATTTTGTTACCTGTTTGTACTACACTAATAAACTCATCTCAGGTGAAAGTACCGGATTTAAGAGATATTACTAACAAGGAAAAATCATTATTCATCGCTTTGAAATTTTCAATGATTTTATTTTCTCGAATGCTTATATATATATATCATTGCGTTTATCTTCTATGTTAAAATCTCTATAACTTTTTACTCGATTGTCGGGTTTTATCTTGTCAGTGGTATAATGGGATTTTTTAGGTTCAGGTGTTGCATTAACGGTTTCTCTCTGAGTTAGATTTTCAACGCCAACCCAGTATTGTCCTTATAGAACTCCGATAGAGATCTACGACATAATTAGGGGAGTTGATCTCAATGGCAGATGATAGTGTCGGCTCGTGAACCGTTATAGCGATTTTTGATTCCGCTCCGGTAATATTTTTTATTCTCCGTTGAAATTCAACATTGATTTGTTCAATTCGGTATGACCCAGTTGGCGAAGAGACAACGTTCCAGCCTGGAGTTCCATCTGGTTTATTCTTTTTCACGAACACTAAAGAATTATTCGGTTGTTGATCACTAAATGCTACTGATCTAATATTAGGCCAACTGTGATATACTCGTAATTTTGCTAACGCAATTTCCTTCACGGGAATCGGAGTTGGGACATTCACACTGAATCCAGGACGCATTGAGGTTATTGATATCATGTTTGTTTTCACCGGAGTTGTGTTCTCCGCTATTCGTTGAAGTAGTTCTTGCGGTGTCTTTATTGTTGTTATTGTAATTATCCTTCTCTAATTTCGATATTGTTGACTCGTACGATTGAACCATTGCGGAAAATTCGCTATCTGATATTGTTGTATCATCAAGTGACGAAGAAATCATCGAGGATAATTGCGAGTAAGCGGCAGATGCGATATGAAGTTTAATTACATAATCGTGCATTTTACGTTGACTACATGATGATAATTTTTTTGTTGTTAATACACCCGCGATTGTAGCCACCGCAGACATGCAAATTGGAACTACGACCGGAGCAATCATTGTAACAGATGCGAGTATTATTCCGGTTCCGGTGATTACCCCGGACACAGAGTACACGGTAATATCAACCGCGGTGAATCTTCGTCGGTATTGTTTTATTTTTGTTTGATACTCCTCAGTGTCCGCTTTGAGTTTAGTTTGAAATTCTCTAACCTAATCATAGCGATATTGCTGTGATGTTGTCATTTGATTTTCAAATCGTTTATGATTTCAATTGAAGCCGCTAGCGTTTTCAATTATATTATTTACTTAAATCCACTACGAACTCTACATACTATGTCACTGAAACCCTAGTTAAATTCTTATCAGTGGATGTTATCGTAAACTGTTCAATTGTATCCTTGTCTATGATCGTTGATATCGTATTATTGACTCCGGCTGAACTCGACGATGAAATATTAAACTGAATCGGTGTCACTAGTGTTAATCGATAAATACATTTGACTGTTGCAGTGATATTTAATATATTATTCGTAGGAGTCCACGCAAATGCTCAGTGTTGAATCGCATATACTACGTTGTTGGTTTTTGCATGAGGAATTTTTATTTTATCAACGATTGCTGCCATCCTTGTTCCATCCTCTATGATGGCATTATTGACCGTTTTGAGATCATCGTTGCATTTCTTAATATCAGGGAGTTTTATGTCGATTTTATCGAATGTGGTTCCAAGAAATTTATCAATAATGTTTTTACGAAGTCTTGAAAACTGTTTTATATGCTCTTCATGTCGTGATTGAAGTGTTGTAAATTCCACCATAGAATGTTTTATCTCTGTGAGTTTTGGTGTAGTCACACGTGGAACGCCAAAGAAGTTATTTACAGGAGTTTCGATGCTGTTTTTAATGAATTCGTAACAGATACGTGATTGTTATCAAGTGATAATATTTTATCTGTAATTGTTGAAATAATTACACCAGGTTTGAGTTTTCCCTGATCGGAAAACAACGCGATAGTATCCTCTGTTGCGTCTCGTCGTTTAACTAAAATATCATCAAGAGAAATATTACTAGTTTTCAATTTACCATCACGATCTTGAGATATAACTATTTCACCGGAATCAACACTTGCTAAGTTCAACGTTTGAGCTATTTCATGTTCGATGAGTTGTTTATATTACCAGTTGCAACGCCATGAGGTTCGGGTTTCTTCAGCGTTGATAAAGGTTGTCTCCAAATATCAATCATGTTATTGTAAAAATCTTTCTCTCTCTAAAATCTTCGTTGAACACTTCGTCGTTGCCAGCGATTGCAAGTATATTCATTCACAACTACACGGGGTGGCTTTGGGCTGGATGAAATAGCATCAAGGACATTCATTACTTCACTGACGCATATTGGCGGGTCATTCATTGTTTGTGTTGGTAACGTGGGATACCAACAAGGAAATCTACGATTAAAACTCTTTGAGTTTTTAATATAACGCATAAATTCCTTCGGCGGAGCTAATCAATATGAATCGTAATAAACAATCCCACGTGGATCAATCGCGTATGCAACCCAGTGAGTTCCAGGTACGGTGCTGTTATCAAGATTAATGATACCAGTTTCAACGTGTTGGGGTTGTGCCGGCAACTGATATTTCATAAATACACCTATGAAGTTTTTAATCTCTAGTTTTTTAAGCGGCATCAAGTAAATCAAAATTGGACATAGGAATCTTTGATTCCCGAACAAGTAAATCGTTCCCGGTATTCTCAGGCCGCTTCCCGTGTACCACGTGTGTGGAGTTCCTGGTAGTCTTAGACCCTTTCCCATTTTTATACCCTTTCCCGGTTGCTTTCTTTAGTGCCATTCCTGCCGCGGTACCAACGGCTCCTAACGCTGCTGCTTTAGCTACCGCTGGGGCCGCTGCCGCAATCAGCGCTAGAATCGCGGTTAACAACGGGAATATACCACCGGTTTTTATCATGTTTTTAATCGCAGCTGCAAAGAGTGTGATCTGAACTCCTTTATCTTGTTTTAAGCGCGTCATTGAAATGTTTTATCTGACGAGACGTCAAGAACAATTTATTTGCCCCACCATTCATTTGATTGAGTTTCAGCGTTATTATTGTTCCACATTTTTTTAGCTGCTTCGGATTGTAATTTTTATATTTGGATAAACTGTAGTAGCTTGTACAGCTTTCACTCTAGAATACTGGACGTGTTCAGCGTGGTCAGTAATATCCTTCGCGAACATCATAGATGGACCCGCTGATCTGTATAATCATCATAATATCTCGCTATTTTATTCCCGTGGCAATATCAACCTCGCGCTCAATAGATTCGATTTCTCTTTCATCAATGAGATATCTAGTGCTTTCGAATAACGCCATGATTCCATTGTTAACAAAACCAACTCGAATAGTTGGGTTATTCTCATATGGTGTACCCGCTGGAACATCTGTTACGAATTCACCTTCGACTTCGATGAATGCTTCACACGGTAGAAAGTATTTACTGGTATCATGGACTTGAAGTTCAATCCGCGATCGAAGATCAGGTTGTACTGCATGATAAGAATAAAATTGATAATCGCGTACAGAATCATCCTTGAGTACTGGGGCATCCATGTCAAATGCGATATCAGGTACTCGTTTGAACATTTTATTATATATCTGCCGGTCTAAATCGGAAAATCCGAAGGATTTCATCGGAAACCATCGCTGACGATTTCATCGGAAATCTTCGATGAAATTGCAAAGCAATTCAACGTCGTCGTGGTTTTTTTAAGCCACTTACCGCTATCATATTTGCGGTGATATTATCCTGATCATGTTGATTAGACTCTGTCAACGAAGTCGCCGATGAAATCATTGACGCTAATGTTTGATCTACTGTGTTGTTGATTATTTTATAACATTTGCAGGCATCACTGCCGTAGACGGTAACGTTTGCTTTCGCCGTCGAAATAACGCTGCTAGTTTATCTTTTGCGGCTGAAATGCCTTCCCGGTAAGATCACCCACGGCACTGATTCCCTTATCTCTGATAACATCAATGGCTTTTGGAGCCATTCTTGCAAATAATCCTGCAATGGTATCACCGAGACCATTTCCGTAGTATGCGCTATATTCTGGCAATCGTGAATTTACCACGTAGACGTTAGTTGGTTTATCATGGTTGTAGTGTAAGATCATTCTTATAAAAAATACTAGTATTGAATAGTTGAAATCCTATGGATGATCAATGCTCAATCACTGTGATAGTCACCATGATGGTGTTCCACTAACTCGTCAATGAAATCTTGATATACGCTGATATCCAAGATACAACCTTGAAATAACCGCCTGCAGATATCAGCTACTTCATTAATTATTTCCGGTGAGTTTCTTCCAGCTCGTTTCCCTGATACAAGTACTTCTAATCGTGATATATCACTGAGAATATTACCGGGACAACTAACTAAACCGCTCTCAGAATACCCTTGTCCACTTATTTTCTTAGTTGTATCACCTTGACGTTTTTCTTTGATTTCTTTTTTTTCTTTGTTTTTTTTTTAGTTCTAGCTGTTGTATTTTTTCTTCTTGTTGTTGTGTATCATAATCATCAATTCCCTTTCTGAATGCTTATTACTCCAATTCTTTTTTATATAAACGACTAATATTTTGTTTCGTTTTATACACCCAATTAACCCAATTATTTCGTGTTATTGTACTGTCTTTATACTCGTCTTTCAAAAAAAATATAGGCAGCAAAATTATCAAAAGTATTATAATCGTTGGGTTTTAGTAATTGAAATTGTCTTATTTGTGCTATAAACGAATCGGCGAGTTTGTCTATAAAGGGAACACCTATTCGTGTGGAAACTTCTTGAGTGTCGCCCGACTCCTCTTCTTCAACCGGTGGCGAAATATCAATATGACCTAGTCGTTGTACTTCTTCTTGAAGTTCTCGTTGTTCTTGTTCTTGTTGTCTTGAAGCAGTTATTATAACACCAGGAAGTGTTTTTAAAGATTGTTTTGTTTGTTTAGATCTTCTTGCTATTTTTTCAAGTACAGGGAGAAGAGGTCTCTCCGTTCTCTTCTCTTCTTCAGGGATATCTCCGTATATAGCTCGCTCAGTGGCTGATTTTACATCTTTGGTAGCGCTAATTAACGGTTTAAATAACTCCTCGGACTCTAAAGTAAAATCAGTCTGAAGGCTTTGTCGTGCATGTAATTTTTCGCGTAAACTATCATGAACTGGAAGAAGTTTTTTCAATAGCATCCAGTCTTTCTCTCGCTGATGGCTGATCGGGTAGTTAATGCTTCATTGATCATTATTGAAACAGTAGCGCTACTTTCTAATTATCGACTTTGAAATCATAGATTTTCGATTTCAATCAAAGATTTTGACTCAACCAATTGACACTTTTATGGAAAATTCGATTTTCTCACCCAAATCAGTCAATAAACGACCAAAATGGTAAATAGACGACCAAAATCAGTCAAAAAACGACAAAAAAATATATTTCAGAAATAATAAACAAAAAAATCTTTTACTATATTTTACATCTCCCTGGTATGCCAGTATAAAATTTCATCCCCAAGGAAATCATTGATCGCGCGCAGCTAGTATAAAATTTCACGGCGTTTGTTTGTTGGTTGAATGAGGTATTCATTGATCGCGCGCAGTACACCTGTTGGTTCACCTGTATTCTATACATGTCTGACAGTGAAGTATTTTACACACAGTTATACAACAAAGGTTCTTAAGGAGTATTTTCGTTTTGTTCAATTAGATTCTTTATATCTCTGACCTTTGAATTTATCATTTTTTAGTTTCATACTCTCGCTCCAAATCTCTTCTTACTCGTTCCACGATGGTACATAACGGGACAAACACACGAACATCTTCATGATAAACAAGACAATCACGGATAGAAGTGTTAATCCGTTTTATAAGCGAATACTTCTTTAAAAGAGTGTACTTATTGTTAATAGTTCCAAATTTAATATCTTCAAAGTCGGACATAATTTGATCAGCGTTTAAACTTTCCGATAACTGAATTATTTGATTTTTCAGATTCGATATTTCATTTATAATGTGATTAATATTTTCATAATTCATATTATATATAATTAGATATCTTTAAATATATCTTTTTTAAAAATATATTTTTTTAAAAATGAATTCTGGACGTGCTAAGGTGTTGGTCATCTTATCACGTCCAGAAGTATTATGCGATTCTAGGATGATGTGTGGACTCCGTCCGTGCTAAGGTGTTGGTCATCTTATCACGTCCAGAGGTATTATGACGAAACCCGTTTGGAAACGCATCAGGTGTGGTATTCATCGGAGGCGCCCACAAGTTACAATGAGACAACACTATCACGAAACATAGTCTCTGATAAGACTGCTAACTCGCCAAATAGCGGGTTAGGAATCTAAAAAGGTTTGTTTGGCAAATGGACAGCACAAACAATATATTATAGGATAATATGGTATATACAGTGACATGGATGAATCGACAGCACAAACAATAGATTATAGGATGATATGGTATATGGATGAATGGACAGCACAAACAAAAGATTATAGGATGATATGGTATACACAGTGACAATGGATGATGGCGGGGGCGGGTCTACATTCATACGTGATCATTACAACCTAAATAAAATCCCAGGTTGTAATGAATACAAAAGCAGTACCCTTACACCGTGGATAGTGTATAGGCTGTAATAATCACGTATGATTTTCGACCGCTAAAAAACCCCAATAGTATAATAGACGACCTGGTATATAAGCTACTCAATACATGGAAGTCAAACACAGAGGTGTGTGATTTTTTTCTTTGTTGTGTACTAATACTGATCATTGACAACGCTGAATTAACAGCGAATACTTGAAGAAAAAAAACACTAAAAAAATACAACTGTTTGTAAACACTAATATTTGATTTGTTTTCTTACAGCTCGCGAATAATTGATTATATCACTGAGAATCATAACAAAGAAATCAACCAATCAAAATTAAGTGACAGTGTTTCAACCTTAACTCTCGTTAGGCCGTAACTATACCCGGACGAGTTATTCCCCATAATGCTATAGTTAGACATAAATAAACCTAATTCTATTATTGAAACGATTTGAAAAGGCGGAATTTTGTATTCCTTCTGAAACAAATCATACTGAGGACATACAAATATCGCAGTATCTACTGACTTCAGTCATTGATTGAAATACCCTTCTTCGTTAGTTGCTGTATTAAATGATTTTACTGGTCTCGCATTTTTTGAGTATTTTTCAGTTTTCCCAGATGCAGTATTTTCACTTTGTGTAACAGCTCGTAAATTACCTAAAGAAATATCAGGCTTAATACTATTTAAGTGATAAATAACAAAACCATCTCTGATCAATCCATTATGACATTCGAAGACGAATCGATGATTATAATATTTTTTCTTCCCAGCACCAAACATAAAAAATCCTTGATTACTCACAATACCGACTGATTTCTTCAGCCTACGATTTATGACAATACCGCCACGAGACGCTTCATAGTTTGTAATCAAAGGGTGTGGTTGAATGTTTTGGTTCATTATAATACTATTGTTTGTCTAATTCATTATTTGGTCTAATCATACTTGAGAATCTTCCAATGTAGTCTTGGGGTATTCTTATAATTTTGTCGTTGACAGCGTCAGGGACATTGATGGAATCTTTGATTCTCTTGTATTAATAACGCTTCAACTCTCTATATCGTTTACCACCACAACGAAGACACAACTGCGATTTCCCTCTAACCCCTACCCCGCATCGAATACAAGGGATCGGGCGCAGGCTACCGTTACGAACACTTTGCATATGAAATCCACATAATTCATTTCTGCATGATTTGTTACACAGAAAGTCCTTGATCTAATCATAAGCCATTTACAATGATTCATTATATAATAAATTTCTTTTTTAAATACTTGTTTTAATTATAGTATCAAGGAATTCAAAAGATTATCAGCAATTAAGCCTTGGAAAAATGCTAAATTTAATCTCGATTGAATCTATGATATACCAAAAAGTCTAATAGACGATAGAATCATATTAGGTAAAATCAGAGATTGCTTTGTTGTATTCAAGCGTTATGGAGTATCTTATGCGTGGTCAATATTTCGAATTATCCACGATGATGTCAATATACCCACAATCGATGCTACCATGAACGACGAAGGAGCAGCCGAGATAAATTCATATCTTGACTGGAAATCCAAAGGTGAATTGCAGAGCAATTGCAAAGCAATTCACAACGAAAGATATTTTTTCAGAATAAAATTCATTATCCAAGAGGAACCCGGAGAATGGATTATCAGGGATAAATATGACCCTGTATTGAAAGATAATAAAACCGTCGTTGTGAGTTGAGATTCCAAACCAGGACTTTTGACTGGAATTGACCAACAGTATTACGAGAGATCTTATCCTGTTACATCAGTTGTTTAAGGGATATATCCATTAAATGATAAACCCGAGATTGCAAAACTAGCTCCGATGAAACTATCATCTTCGTTGAATTGTGTAGAAGCACGGGTTATAGAAAATTTCACAAATACGTGTCGAGGAAATAAATTAACTGATCTAAGACGCAAAAAAAATTACCGAGTGGGAACTAACAGTGAAACAGCATGGGCAACACTTAAGGATATAGCTAAGTTAGAAACATCATTAAGATTCCCAGTATCAGTGTGTACGATAACCCGAAAGGTATTACACGAATCTAGATACAAATCAAATGGGGCTCCAATTGAAATTATCGACCATAACAAGCAAGTATGGACGTCTGCGGTAACAATATTTCCACGAGAAAGAACGATAAGATATATACCCTAAACTTTGTTTGGAACTTCGTTTGGAACTTCACCAGGGGATCCTCTCTCTGAAGAGAAATTATTTGACATTATCCATGAGTTAAGTAAAAGCGATCCTGTGTCAGTATGGTTATTACGGAGTTTTTAAGATGACGAAGGAAGATTTACTCAATTTGTAAGACCAAACGGAGAATTGTATCGTACTGAACAATTACATGAGAAATGAAAAAACTTGCTAGCGATTTCAGAGAGGAAGATCACGAACAATTACTAGAAAACTGCTTTACAATTCCATCAGTTGCGGCTCACCAAACGAGAAAAAAAAGTGAATTTTTATCAGACGTTAGATTGAGCTGTCTCGAGTACGGCCACGGTGGACTATGGAATAAAAATACCACCGTGCGAGTATGATTTCCGTTGATTTGATTGCATGTTATCCCGGGAAGTTTTCTCGGGTACGGAGAATGCGGTGAATACTTCAAACGATTTGGGCACCGTACGCATGACATGGCTCGCGTTGCGATTAATGGTCCATTACCGGATTACGATTTAACCAGATTCGCTCGTGTGTTATCATTTGAATTCCGCCCAGGGCTTCATCGTTGTAGTTATGTTTGGATTGGTAGGCATATGTCTGAAAAAAATTGGCTACCGATAGTGTTGCTAAGATATATGATCGATTGTGGTATGCTAGCATCGTTGACAGTCGGTGAAGGTATTATATCTTATCAAGCACAGAAATCAGTCTGGTTACCACAACCTGACTTAGATAAAATAACACGTGAACAACGAAAACGCTATCCGGATCTCAAAGAAGAAGAACTTTTGAAACGATCCAAACAATTATTTGAAAGTGAAAACAGATACACAAATGATATCAGACGAAGGATAATTGGAAAGTTTACTCAAGGCGGCAGCGGTGACAATACAAGATGTTCTTCACGATTGATTATAGATAACGTCGAATACGATTTTGTAATCGCGGACGTAACGAACAAAGGGACGTATGTCAAACGTAAAGACGCATTCTTGTCCGATGGAACTAAATTAGGTACAATTGTTACCTACAATGACTGATACAATCCGCAGTATACACATTTGAGAGCTTCTATGTTGGATTATTCTTCCATAAATTTGTTTTCGATGATAAAAAAATTCTTGACACCGCAGTTAGAGTCGCCACTGATTCATTTTATACAGATGCGAAATATAAAAAATTAGTAGATGCGTTTATAAGTGTTGATGAGCAATGGGGATCATGGAGAATTAAGCAGGAAATACTGCATGATTATATTAAATCAGCAGATGTTGCCGTTAAAGATAATTACTTAAAATGCGATCAGATATATATAACTATCTTATGCACTCTTGATAACCGATCCAATAGGCAGATATAAAATAATTTATTTAAACGGCTGTGGTGGATCAGGAAAGACGACTCGTGCAATTGAATTATTTCGCGGAAAGTCAAACATGATTGTGCTAACACCAACTCACAGACTCGCCAGAGAGATGATACAACGAGGAGTTCAAGCATGTACCTATCACAATTTCTTTCGATGGAAAGGTGACACGTGGACTCCTGATCGAATGGGAGATAAATTTATTCCCCCGGTAATCATTTGGGATGAGGTATGCACGGTGTCGTTGAACGTATTACAAAAATTTCTTAATTGGCTATCATTGAAAAATACAAAAATAGTTATATGTGGTGATCACGATCAACCACCCCCATTTGTCGGTTTATCCCCACATAATTGGTTGAAAGAGTTCGTAGATTTTTACGAAGAAATTAGCACTGATTATAGAGCACTTGATGAACCATTACGATAATTTAAAGCGCTAATCAGAGTACAAGCAGATAGAATCCAGTGTGAGATAGCCCGTAAAATAATTTCAGAAACGCCGCTAAATGATTTTTGGGAAACGTGGAGGCCGACCGATTTGATAGTGGCAAGTAGAAAGATAGTCAGAGACACACTTCAGATAAAATTATTTAAAACACAAAGAAAAATTCGCAACACTTCCAGTACCACTTTGTTATAGACCAAAAGATACACAACGGCAAATTTTGAAGTTGATATTCCAAGGGGAAGTGAAAAACAGATTTTAGTGCTAAATGATATTGTGTTGGTTGATATCAGCGTCGTCGAAGATGCATTACGCGCTAATAATTCCCCGTGGAAGCTAGGTTACGCAGCGACAATACACTCATCACAAGGATTGACTATCACAGACACAGTTCCTTGAATAGTGGACAATCGCATCGAATGGTCGAACTTGGTTTATTTAGCAGTATCACGAGTACGAAGAATAAATAAACTTCGAAGAATTGTCCTTGACGACGTTGCTGTCAACGTTGACGTTGTCAAGGACATAATCAGAAAAAAAACTCTCTGGTTATAAACAACAGGATAAAAATAATAGAGAATTTGACATTGATGCCGAATTAATTATGACGTTGAAACAACAACAGAATAATCACTGCGCGAGTTGCAATTGTAGAATGAGTTGGAGTTGGTCGGATAAAGACCCTCGAAATTTATCGTAGATAGAAAGAATAGCAGCATTGGTCATACTAACGATAACGTGATGCTGACATGTGTTGAATGCAACAGACGAAGAGGTGCTAGTTAAGACCACGCGGCGGTAATTGAGTATCCTCGGGTATCACTTGCAACTGTTCACGAGTAAACCCACGCTGAGGAACAGTTGAATCCAATCTATAGATTGCTGGTCTACCCGTAGATCGTGTTATGCCGGATATTGTATTTACAGTAACACTCCAAATAGGATCAGTAGCTCTTTTTTTACCACCTTCGAGCTCTCCAGTTTCATATAAATACCTAACAGTGACATTACCAAGAATTGGTTGTTTTGAAAAATCTTTTTGTGAGTTTTTAGGTATAGACGCTTTCTTAATCGCGTTGATGGGTTTCATGTTGATTGTTCGAGTAATTTCATTATGCAGCGCAGTAATCACAGCTGGTAATCTCTTGACCCATTCACGAGATCTTTTATGTTGAATAAATTCCTTCGCGTATTGGTATCCAAATAACCGCTCAGCAAGCGTCCGATTAAATCGTTCAAGAATTGCCTGATCGCGATTCTGCGCAGTATGTCCTCGTCGTAACGCAGTATTATGATTCTTTATTGTTGATAACACTGCACCCTGAAATTCCTTGCCAAGATCAACTTGTAATAGATTTGGCCGGCGCAGAGGACCCTGCCGATAAATCCCTTTAAACGCAGAAGCTACTTCAGTTGATGATTTTGTTTTAATGGTTCTGCTTCTTTGTCCCGACTTGCAACATCAACTATGGTTAACGCTTATTTGTAACCACCATCATGCGGCAGAAAAAATATATCAGCTTGATGAACTTCATTAGGAACGGTTACATCGAAATGCGAGTAGTTAATTTGTTTAGGCGGTGGTAGATAAATTTGTCATATCGCCTGTTTGGATAACCAATCCGCCGCTGTAGTATTTTTTACTTTTGCAGCGCTAGCGAGTTTACTGATCGCTGCTTTATCTCTCCAGTATCCTCTCGGAGAATAATAAATAGATTCCATGATGTTATTAATTACCCGCACCTAACATCAATGTACCTTTCATTGCCAATTTTTCTAACCATGAAGCCAATTTTTCTTTGAAGAATTTATCAGTGATAGAGTTCAACGCGTGAATTAATTTTACATCTGCGAGATGTCTGTGTTGACGATTACTGCTTTTATAAGGAACATCATGAGCGTGACACGCCTTATCAATAGCGTTTATTGGTTCTTCGCCACGTCGAGGTTGGTTTTGATCATCGAGTCTAATATCGAGTCTGCTTCCAGGTCCACAATAACTATATCCGGGAAGATGTTTTGCACCTGGATACTTTGCCCATGGTGCTCCTGGGAGTTTTACTAACTTGGCTGCAATATCACCTCCTCGTCTTGTTTAAAGGTTTCGTTGAAATTAAATTTAAGTTTCTTTGTTCTACATTGTACGCATTTCCCAGAAAGCGCTGATCATTTATTTTTAGTTGTAATCGTTGTCAAACCATCTGTGTCAGTACGCGCCTTACATTTCACACAATATAGATCCATAATAGTTATATAGCAACATGAATGTAATTGATTCTTCAGCTACGAAACGAAGGCAACCTATTAAACATGATGCAATGTTAGCAAACTCTATTCGTGCGATTATAATCGGGCCATGTGGAAGTGGCAAAAACACAATTGTTACTTAATTTAATAACGAGATGGATGAAATGGAATAAGTTGTATTTGATTGCTCCGAGTGTAGACGATCAGCGATGCTACGAAGTGTTAAAGGATTTTAACGAGAAAGCAAAATTCATCGGAAATCAATGATGATATTATTAAATTTATTACTGATATCAACGATGCACCTAGCATTGATGATATCGATGGAAGTATTAACAATTTAGTTGTATATGACGATGTAATGTTCGACAATAAAAAAAAAACCTGCTAGTATATTTTCCAGAGGCATACATAAAAATGCTGACGTGATATATGTCACTCAACGTTACACAGATCCCAAAGGTGATCAGAGATAACTGCAATTTGTTATGTATATTTAACGGAGTTGATACTCATACTCTTAGAAATATTTGGCAAACTTGGTGCGGCGGTGATATGGATCAAAATCAATTTAGAAATTTCTTTAGTCATGCTCAGTCAATCCCACACGGATTTGTGACGATAAATTTATCAGACCCTCGAACAAGATATCGTGTTGGACTTGATAAAATATTTAGTTGAGAATCATAGATTCCCCCGATGATAAATCATAGCAGCAGGGAGGGTGAGTGACAACGACATTGGCGTCGTCGTTGATGATTTCAAGAAAGCGTTGATTAACCTCGTCGACGTCTTTTTTTTACTATTTGATGTAAGCTTCAGATTGCCTCGTCGACGCGTAAGGTTAACCCCGTTGCTCACAATCAATAGCAGCAGGGAGGGGTGACAATGACATGGCGTCCCCCATCCCATAAACCTTTTTTTACGGTTACGTGGAAGCCTCAGATTACCTCGTCGACGTCTTATTTTTTACTATTTGGTGGAAGCCTCAGATTACCTCGTCGACGCCTTAAATTCTTTGTAGAGTTCACCCTCCCTGCTGCTATAAGCGACGGATCATTTGTTTCTATCATCATCGAAATACATTTCACCTGAGGTAAGAGCACGTGTTACATAGGATCGTAGTCGAAATATTGGTTTGTTTTTGTCAACACAGAATATACTAAAGATTTATTATTGATCGCGTTAGTTTAGCATTAAACAGAAACCTTGATAATGTAGACTTAATACGATTCTTACAGGTTTGTAATCAATGCTAATGTCGAAGACGTGTATTCTACCAGACAAGCCACTGTAATATTGACAGCTTGTGACATATTAGAGAGTGTATTTTATTTCTCATTCGCAACATGGCACGCCTTTACACCTACATGCAACACATCAGTGTAAAGATTGATGTGAAGAAGTTCATGTTTAAAAAAATATATATTGTGGCTGTTCGTTAACTCGTTTTGCTGTGAGAAAGGTCGTGGTCGCACATTAACAATTGTCCGAGAAGTACTCCATTGCTCTTAATTAAGCATGTTTGTGAACTCAGTTTATGTCTAAAGAATAATTTGTAGGAGAATAATATTCGAAGATTATCGCCTCAGAAGATATAACATTCCATTCAAAATGGACATTAAATCAGAGTTATTTCGTGCATAGACTCACTTTTCAGATAAAAAAAGTAATAAGTCTGCATATTGATTAAAATATCTGCAGTACAATTTCTTTACAAGAATAAATTATTTACATCATCGTCATGAATTCTAATCCGATAGCTATCTGTCCATAGCGTACAATTGAATTACACATTTAAAATGAGACAATCTCAACATTTATTAGAACAACTGTACACCACTTTCAACTACATCCTCTCCAGTAAACTTTCCGGATCTATTTGCAAATTTCTTCGTGACCAAGTGCAAACAATTGACAACCCAAATTCATTTGACTCGTCTCTACCAAACAGTTACGATACAGAATTTCAGCAACAACCATTAGGAGCATTTGAACCTGTCTCTTTGGATTTTTGTACGGACAATCGTGATGAAGAGTGCACCAAAGTAATGTGAACTGGATCCAATTACAACATTGCTGCTTCTCGAGCGCGTAGACCTAATATTGCTTTAACTAACGGATGTTATTAATATCTCTCTCTCTCTCTCATCCTGGGAATTCCCATCAGTGTTAAACACTGCCATTGTAAAGTCTCTGCTGAATTAACCAACACTCGACCATAACGATTTAAAGAACTACCGCCCACTTTCTAATTTCCCGGTCTCATACAAAAGCTTAGAAAAAGTTTTTCTAACTCAACGACGTGTATCTCATCTGAATTTAAACAGTCTTTTTAGCAATGTACAGTCTGCATATTGCTCTTGCCACAGTACTGAAATTAATCTTCTGAAAGTAGTTAATGACATTCTCTCTGTTTTGGGTAGCGAGAAGATTACAGTCCTCACTTTCCTTGATTTCTCTGCAGCATTCGACACAAACATACCATGATATATTACTTCACCGTCTCCAGCATGTATTTGACATTCACAATACAGTCGTACAGTGGTTCAAGTCCTAATTAATCATCAGGGCACAAATTGTATATGCAAATGGAAAAGACTCCAGCCCAGTTGATCTATGTTGTGGTATTTCACATGTGTCTGTTTTTGGACCTGTTATCGTTATTATATACGTTAAGCCGCTCTCATGTCATTATATACGCTAAGCCGCTCTCATGTCATGAACAAATGCAGCTCTGCATATCTTGAGATGAGACGCATCAGCTCCATTTGCAAATATATTTCAGTTGATGCCAATAAAACACTTGTGTGGTCATTAGTACTTTCAAGACTGAAATTTTGTAACTCAGTTACGTCTGGTTCGTCTCAATATCTACTCCAGAAGCTTCAAAAGTTCAAAACACAGCTGTTCGGATCATCTTTAGAGTACCACGTTCAGAACAAACCTCTCCCCTGCTCTGTTCCCTACAATTTGTTCTCTGTACTACATTTCACTGACGGAGTCCAGTCCAGCAAACCTATCTGGCCTCACCCATGCGTATACACCAGCAAGATTATTACACTTCTCTCCTGATAATCGTATACTCATTATTCCCACTATGAAAACAAAGTGATATGGACAACGTTCTTTTTCATACCAGGGCCCAGGAACGTGCAACGAATTTTGTCCATTGAAATTACATACAAAGAAACCGTGAACCCATCAAGAGTGCTCTTAAAACTCACCTTTTTCGACTGCAAGAACAAACTAAAAAAACTAATAATGTTTCCTACCTTAATATTTCCAGCATTTTTATGTTTTTAAATTTCATTGTTTTTTGTGGGTTCTCTTTGTAACCTTATCATTAAAGATGTTGTAAAGCGCTTAGTGCTTCTCAAGATTAGGCGCTATATAAAGTCTTCATTATTATTAATGTCATGCCTTTTCGTCTGTCACTGCTAGCTCTGCAGTGTTCTTTTTCTCTTATTGCAGGCCATCCATTACCTAATTCAGCCTTCTTCCAGGCCGTAAACTCTTGTCTTATCTTTGCAATTGTTTCGCCATCCTACTATGTCAGAATATATATATGTTCAGCAGGATCCCTTTTCACACTGTACACAAAACGGCTAGTTGTATTGTTAAATGAAATATCTAATTCCCGATGGCCTTACATGTAATTTAGCCTTTAAAACGGATACTGTTATCCATTATGATACACAAATTATTCTATTAAAGTATTGAAAACTGAACATTGTAAGTATTTCAAAATCACTACAAGTAATCAGTTATTTATTGGACAATCGTGATAAATTACATGAAAACGTTTCAGTTGCTACAGTATTAATCATTGAATTGCTTACAGTCTTTCGTATGATGGTTTTGAAAGGACACAAACCACTGTGTACATAGAACGCTTATGTTATTTAAAAGCAGATATACTACAATCATTGTTACTTAGTTTTTCTTCTAATTCGTTTTGTCATAGAGTGTAATCGTAGTATATACATTATGACATGTAATTAATATCCTTAATAAACACACTTCAAACGTTTGTTTAGGATTAAAGTAAAAATATTTATTGTGTTTCCATGAAGATGATGCTTATAACTCACCTGCGGAACAAATTTATCATTTTCAGAACACGAATATCAACAGGATCTTTCCCAACACATTATAAATATATATTTCACTACAAATCTATGATAAGTTATTAAGGGTTTCATACACGCAGGTATGTCTGCAGCGCAAACATATAGCTTATTCTACAGCGCACACTTTTAGTTTATTTTAAGTCTAGAATGTGTGCGTGACAAGTAAGACTTAGAGCAAATCAAAATTTGGTTTGAATAATTGACATCATGTCTATAGAAAAAACGTAAACCTATTTTTACATCCTGACAATTTGCCAGCAGACAAATCGCCTTGTAAAAAATATCTAAAATTATGGTTGCCTTTTACACAGACACCTTTAGATAGTGTTTATTACGTCACATACAATGTCCTCATGATGATAATTATATTAGCTTTCTGACGGTCTGTATTAAGCCATCAGTCGTATGTTCTGCATCATTAAGCACAATGTACAATATGTTGAACTACTAATATATATGACGTTTGCGGAGACAAAAACACTGACAAACAAAATTATATGAATATTAAAGTTCAGTATTAATAAACAATCTATGGCATGTCATCGACGTACTATGTGTAGAAATCTCCATGAAAATAAATAAAAGATCAAAGTCCAAATGTTTGACCAGATAATGAAACATTGAATGCAGCATGGAAAACGTCAACACGAATTTAGAAAACCCAACACGTTAACATGTCGCTAAGGAAAGGAAGAGTCGAAACCTTAAATGAAGAAAGAACGAGGCATGCCATATGCACTATTATTTTCGTTTGACTGATTAGAAGACGACAAAATTAGTGTTGTTTTTGAAGTTGATAAATTGGCTAACCTATACAAACAATAATTTTAGAGATTCCGGAAATCAATATCACTATAAAACTACCGCATAGCTTTTACGAAGGAAAAAAAACAACAGGTTAATTAATCTCGCTTGCGAAGGGCAATGTGTACACAAAATAAATCTTACAAAACAATCACTGGGAAACAAAACTTGAATCGATTATGCCTGCCATGCAAGCAATGTCGTTTGCTTTTTTTATTAAGCAATGGATATATAATTGTCAATCAATTTACCATTAGTCATGGATACATGAAAAAATTACAAATATATGACTTTGTTTTCACTCTGTTCGCAATTAAATACATGTTCATCATAGTTTACCGAAGAAAATTATTAACCCATTACTGACAAAGGTACTTCTAAACTAAAATTGTAAACGCGTATTTTGTGTTTGTAGTCATATTCTGTGTGAGTTTGGAATAGTATTAAAGTTAAAATTGTGTTCACGATCACGAATTGATCATGAAGAAATGTTTACAACTAATTCACTCCCAAATGGTCAATACATACATGGATACTTCTGCATAAGAGGACAATACCTTCACTATTCGTTGTCTGCATTAATATAGGTTTACATTGACAACAATGTCAAATCAAACCTATATACTTAGATTTCTGTAATGAAAATCAAGATAAATTAAATTATTAGGATCAATTCACAAAATATAATTGAGGAATATATACATCGTCAGTAAATTCAGTTATCACTACAATCCTAATTTGTGTATGTCATGCATATTTATAGGACTGTTGCATCGTTATATCCTATAGTGGCAATATCATTGTACCAACTATACTGCCTATTAAATGTGCCTTCTGCGCTTACGCACATCAAGACAATGGTATGAACTTCACAAACTATCGATGTTATACAAAACTCGGGCTAAACTGAAAATTCAAAATTTGCTGAAAATCTATTTTTCTTTTAGAAGCAAATAATGAATAAGTTCGATTTCAAACAATTCTAGTTCAATTTATATATTAGTAGGGACCAAACGACGATCTAGAAATAAGAACAAGGTGAAATGGATTGATGAAGAATATGTTAATCGAATTTTTTTGTGTATTCGTGTCATTAAGTAAACAGAAACTACACTACTTTATTGATGATTAATTTATCGGTCAGATGTAAGACAATATTTGTAGCAGTGCTAAAGAATGAGAATTTTATGATAGGACACTAGATTATAATAGTGGATTATGGGTCTCTCGATACGGATAATCCAAATTTACACCGTGCTCACATAGATATTTCAAAAAGTGATATTTAGTTATGCTGTCTTAAACTGTTAGGTTGTAGTAGAAATCTTTAGAGACGATTACTTGAGAGAGCTAAAGTATTTACATCAAATCTGAAGTAATTATATTATATACTTAACTATACGGATCACGGCGCACTGGAGAAACAATAAATTATTTAACTGAAATACATAAATATCATCAATGAATGTTTAACTTGGAGAGTCTTAAGGTTTTACCCATTGGAATAAAGAAATTATTATGTAATATAAATACCTTTCTATGAAGAGGTACGTGCAACACTGTTAATGTTTTTAATTACTTGTACATACACAGTTCTGTACAAAAGTGCCAGTTGTCTTGTGAACAAGTTTAGCGTTACTGTTAAGAAGCAATAAATACTGTGTTAATGAACACTAATAATAATGAAAAGTAATAATATTCTCTACTCACCTTTTTTGCTCATGCTACGAGAGAGAGAGAGAGAGAGAGAGAGAGAGAGAGAGAGAGAGAGAGAGTAAAGGTGAGAAGATCTACTTTTATTCTTTGGTTTTATTTTACGTCAATGCATGAACATTTGTCCGAAATTTAGAAAAATCAAGTAAATAATCATTCACTACTTTTTTGGTTCAGTTTGTAAAATTGTTCGCTGTTAAAAAATAATTTTAAAGGAAACAAATATTTAGACATTTATTAAAATTATTCCTTTGAAATACAAAGAGAAAATTGTTTTTTTTAAGGACTTAAACACTACTTTGAGGTCGTTGTAAATTCAATCAAATAAAATCGGTATTATTTTGTCGTGACACATGATGCATACTGGAACATGAGCACATTCAATATTATAATTGATTCAAAACATTCTAAAACTGTTGGACTTCTGATAAAACTTATTTCATAATAATGTAAGTGGTTCTTAAATTTTCACGTTTTACTTAGATAAATACTTGTTTTATTAATTTTGCTTGACTTGATGTCTTTTTCTAACTTCGGTTAATTAAGATAATATAGTCAAAACAATGTAACCGCAATTTATAGATGTTGCGATCACAATCAGATCTCTGTGTTTATGGAATCATTTTGCTAGTCAAAAACGGCATGATGCCATATTCTTGGCAAAATAATCATCGATCAATTTTGGTTGTTTACATTTTCAGCTTTGCAAGACTTCTAAAAATAATAATGAACAATGGTAAAAATTAATACTAATTGTTTGCGACATTTTCCATTTGCTGTACGTTCTGACTTTAATAAATTCAGTTTAAGTTTAAGTTTGCCTTGGCATTCTCTTGCAGATATTACCAATATTACCTGTACATTAGATACAGCAAGGCGTCCAAGAAATTGTGTTCTTGGATGACCCCGCAGCTCCTAATATAACAGTTTTAATGCGTTGGTAGCCTTTATCACCCTTTGTTAACAAAATAAATATGATATTAACGCTTTAAAACAAATTCCTAGGCATATAAGGATATAAAATGTTTTGCACAAGGAACTTAGAACCATGTCAAATATAAAACTAAAAAGATGACAGATCCAAGACATTACTGTTAATCACATAAGACAAGGCGTCTTCATTGATGCTCAGTTTCATCTAAGTCATCTATTCCCTGTTTCTTATTGTTTCTGAAGATGACATTTTAATTAATATACAACTGGGACGCAGCGGTTTCGAACACAACGTAGACTTTTTTGTTTCTTTGTGGGTGATCTTAATTAAATGTACCTTTAAGTAGGACAATCATTATTTTGCGTTCAATTCTTGGATCGCAATTGTTTTGGGTCTACGATTGTGCAACATAATTGATATGACCTTCGCAGTAATAGTAGTAATAAAAGTAGTATTCAATTTGTAAAATCAGTATCAGAGACTGTTTTCATGAACGCTAGCGATGCATTGAATTTGGACAATGAATAGGTAGGTATATACGAAGTAATTCGGACTTGCAGACTAGACGTTAGTCCTATTTTTGCTTTCTTGTTTGAAACAAAATTGTCGCATCGTAGCTTCACCTGACGTTTCGAAGGATATATATATATATATATATATATATATATATATATATATATATATATATATATATATATATATATATATATATATATATATATATATATATATATAGAATGTGTGTGTGTGTATATATATATTAATTTTGCTAATAGGAAATACCTGCAGAAATGTAAAATTAATTTTAGTACTTAAATATAATTTATTTCGTTTTAATCAATTCTACCTTTGACCAGATGATGTGCTTAATGCCAGTCACTCTACAATGTTGTTTTACTACAGCTTATACATGCACGTTAGATGTACGAAATGTACAGTCGTGTTAGATGTACGAAATGTACAGTCGTGTGTTTCAAAAAAGGACAGTACAACACAACCTTCAATTTTAGCCACACATCGTTTGAACTAGTCCAAACAGTTCTCACACTGGAGCAAAGGTCAGTCTTTTTTTTCTGTCTCTACCTTCCTCCTCCTAGTAGAAAAAACAAGCTGACTGAATCTCTCTTTTTAAAGCAGTTTCAAAATCTTCTAGAGTATGGAAATTCGATAGATGGCAAACTAATTATTCTTGGAGATTTCAACTTTCACTCTGACTGTCCTATAAACCATACATGTCAAAACTCATAGATTCCATTCATGTTTTCAATCTTAAACAGTCAGTTAACCAACCTACCCATAAATTTGGTCACATTTTACACTGGCTTCTTTATAGACCTGATGATAATATTCTGCAATCCACCCTTGTATCCCACGAACTTGCATCGGATCACCTCTGCATTGTATGCCATCTCGACGTATCAGTCCCTAACCCTCCACCTCTATTTGCTACTTAGAGAAACCTCCGTATTATAAATAGAACCAAACTCATGCATGACATCCAAGAAAACCGAACAACTTTCTTACATCCAACAACGAAACAACTTGATAACTGCCTGCGTTCATTGCTTGAAAAATATGCCCCAGCCAACAAATGCAGAGTATCAATAAAAGGTGTTCTCCATGGCATAGCAGTGTTAGGGACCAGCTTTGCACTGCTAAAAGACATCAGCGAAAAGCAGAGAGGCCATGGCTTTCCACCAGACTTACTATTCATAACAAATCTACGAAGTCGCCAAAAAGAACGTCACAAACATAGTCCATTTAGCCTAATCATCCCACTACAGTACTAAGAACACGGAGAGTTCCAGCTGCAAAGAGCTCATCGAGATAACTAACAAACTAATGTCAAGGAACAAATGTACAACACTTTCAACAACCTTCTCTCCACTAGACCTACCAGACCAATTTGAAAATTTCTTCGATGACAAAGTACAAACCATTAGAGATTCGCTTCACAGCACAATTTCACCTGATTCATCACCATACAGTTATGATGCAAAATTTCAGCGAAAACCGTCAGGAGCATTTGAACCTGTTTCTATTGATTTAGTACGGACAATTGTAATGAAAAGAGCATTAAAGTTTTGTGATCTTCATCCAACTCCGACATCACTGCTGCTTGATTGCTTAGATCCAATATTGCCTTCACTAACTGATGTTATTAATTTCTCTCTCTCATCAGGGGAATTACCATCAAATTTCAAAACTGCCATCGTAAAGCTACTGCTGAAGAAACCAACGCGAGACCATAACGATTTAAAGAACTACCGCCCAGTTTCTAATCTCCCAATCATATCAAAAATCTTAGAAAAGGTTGTTCTAACTCAGCTTCTAATTCATTTGAATTCAAAAAGTCTTTCTAGCAATGTACTATCTGCATATAGCCCTTGCCACAGTACGGAAACTACTCTTCTGAAAGTATTTAGTGAGATTCTCTCTGTTTTGGATTGTGAAAAGACCACAGTACTCACTCTCTTGGATTTATATGCAGCATTTGACACAATAAACCATTATATATTACTTCACCGTCTTCAGCATGTATTTGACATTCAGAAGAAAGCCTTACAGTGGTTCAAGTCCTACTTAGTGAACAGGACACAAATTATATCTGCAAATGGAATACACTCCAGACCAGTTGATCTATGTTGTGGTGTTCCACAGGGATCTGTTATTGGACCTGTTCTCTTCATTCTATATACTCAGCCGCTCTCAAGTGTCATTGATTATCACCCAGTGTCGCACCAATTGTATGCTAATGACACCCAAATACACAAGTCTAGCCACCCAACTGAAGTTGATCCATGGAGTAGAGAAGTGCATTTCTGATGTGAAATCATGGATGACATGTAACAAGCTGCAGATGAGTGATGATAAAACTGAGCCTATTCTTATCACAACACTAAGACTTTCTCATTCACATCCTTAAACCTCAGACAATAAATATCAGCAATACCAACATTAAATTCTCACAGTCAATACTGAACCTAGGCGTTACTCTAGACAGTATTCTCACATTGCACCAACATGTCATGAACATATGCAAGGCTGCATATCTTGAATTGAGACGCATCAGTTTCATTCCCAAATATCTTTCAGTTGATACCACTAAAACACGTGTGTGTTCATTAGTAATTCCAAGACTGGACTATTGTAACTCAATTCTGTCTGGTTCGTCACAATATTTACTCCAGAAACTTCAAAAGGTTCAAAACACAGCTGCACGGATCATCTTTAGAAGGAATTCGATCAGAGCACACCTCACCACTGCTCTGTACTCTACATTGGCTATCAATTCTATACAGAATCAAACAAAAAATTTGTTCTCTGTGCTATGTTTCAATGACAGACTCTAGACCAACATACATATCCAGGTTCACCCATGTGTATACACCAGCTAGATCCTTACGCTCTTCTTTTGATAATCGTATACTCAATATTTTTAGCAGATACTTTTGAAAGCTTCTTGGATTTTGATCGTGAAGAAAAGCAAGGTAGCTAATAGTATCCACGCTCATGAACATGTATTGTCATGGCTTGAAGAGGGCAATGCTATACACGCATTTCTGACAATCAGTCATTTATTGAAGATTTCTCTTGAAGACGAGAGTGCCTTCTTTGTTTTTTTTGTCTTATTGATAACAGGTTTTACTAACCCTAATTCGTATGGGATACATTGATGAGGTTGAAACAATATCGTTACAAGATAGAACCTTATTCATGCAACAAGTGCTTAGCATTTATTCGACACATCCACGAATACTTATCATTAATTGGTGTATCTGCAAATATTCCACTTGAAGCTCCTAAAATTAGAAATGATCTCAAAGGTAACGTTTAAACGTCACAAGAAACGCCTTAATAAGTATATTATCTTTCGACAAAAATAACATGTGTGTGTGTGTGTGTGTGTGTGTGTGTGTGTGTGTGTGTGTGTGTGATTATTGTAAATATATACTAGTTTATCAGTTATCAGGTCGAGACGTCACAGCGATGTAATTTGTTTAAGTTGTATTAGTCATTCTTGCTGAGCAGTAAAAAATCAGAAGTAACCGTTTTACCACCATAAATATTAGGAAAGAAATGTTTGTTTCAAAGGGAAAAGGTTAGTATTTAATATTGATCTTTCAATGCATTCACCTTGTGTTAGTTAGATCCGCCGGCTGGAAAAGCGCATTGTAAAGGGCCGTCTTATGATACAGATAAGCATACATAGTCAGGCCTAGGTTTATAATGTATGCATGAATTAAGTATATCATTTTATGTTTTCTGCCACTGTATTTCTCACACATTGGTCAATATTTCATTTATATTCCCTTGCATGTATTAGGGCTATGACTTGTATATTACCTGCTAATGTATTATAAAGTCAAGGAATTTTCAATATTACCTGTGTATTATATATTACCCTATTATTCATGGAATGTCAATAACATTGTTCATTGTATTGGAGGATAACAGTACAAAGCATGCAGCTAAACACGTGAATTCCAAGCGACATTATTGTAATAACCCATTGGAACGTACCTAAACACTTTCATGCCAATTTTTATTTTTTGTCTGACCCTATTCATGTTGTAGTCGACAAAACTAGAGAAACCAATCATGAGCATATCTATTTAGAAAAGCTCCGTACTTCCTGTTCCCTAGCAAAAATAAATAAATTATATTTTGGAAACTTTAAACCTGAAATCTCATATTATATAGGACATTTATGAATCACAGCAATATATTTGTTTTTGTGAATCATCTCTCGTTTATACAAGTCATCAAACGTGGAGTCTTGGAAGTCGTTATTCTTAGCTCTTTGATCTTTCTCTTTGTCATTAACTATTTACCGCTTTAAAATGATCACCTTGATAATGACACAACCTTACGTGCCATGATTGATACATTCCCTCTCTTGAACAAATGTTTCAACAATGCGTTGATGCTATTGTACAGTGGTGCGAGACAGGCACTGTATGACTAATGGATCGTGGTATACAAATTAAATCAGAAAATACCAATATCTTTGTTCAATGTGTTACGACTCAATGGTATTAAACTATGTAGTAAAAATGAGCTACAATAAAACAAGTTCTGCAAAATAGAATAAAAATTTATCTATAATTTTATGAAAAAATTTAACAAAACTTACAGTATTACATATAAAATCCCAAACGGTCTAAATGTTATATCATAAGTGTAAAGTTAGGAATGTTAATAAAATTATAATTGTATTGCAAATAACTTCCAATATTGACTGATTTGATATGATAGCCTCGAATGTAGTAGAAAGCCATTGACCTAGAATAAGGCTATGTTTTACGATTCTCGTGATGCATCACATCAATACAAAATGTCTTTGAATGAACTGACTTTAGTTTCAATTTAATGTTTTGTTCCAAGAATATTCTTTAGCCCTTTCCCATTCCTGTGAATAATAAACAACAAGACTGAAGACAACATTAAGGCAAACTCCTCTTTGGATCGAAAGGAAGATTGAGCACGTTTTAAATAAACAGCATTGATATAAATGCTTAGAAGGAATACAAAAACGACATTGTAGTTCAGTCTCGTGTATAATGAGCCTATGTGTTGATTCAATGGCCGCTCGTTTATAACATATTCAAAGTATTCAGCATGTTTGGGAATTTCCAAGTGCAAAACTGATGTTCTTGAAAAATTCAAGTACAGTGTTTACCTCCATTAATAACTGTCTATATTCATGTAGATATATTTGCTATGCATCAGGTTTTCGCAAAGTCACTCGCGATCGTTAACTAGGCCATTAACTTGAGGTTGGACAAACGTAAGTTACAAATACAAATATATATTATTAAAGCATTGAAAAAGCCAACAAATGCATATTGAATAGTCATAGGAAATAGAGAATTATATATAGAAGAACAAAATCAAATGTGACATAAACGCATGTGTTCAGCAGTGTCGTAATTCATAGCCTTACAGTAATGTTATGTATAATTAGATTATTTTGTTTGATTCAGAGACGATTATTACTTTTACACTTTGACAGCTATCACATTTTAACAGTTGTTTCCTGATTTTTTACTTCAAGGTCTAGCCATATTTAAAGGTGTAGAATGATTTATAAATGAACTGTTGACCCATGTCACATTCATTGTGTTGTGTTAGACTTTTATAAATGCAAACATAAATGGTTATGCCCCCCTTTCAGTTAATTCGAAGTTTTTAACGTTGTGTTCAGGTATAATTTGAGAGGAATAGTTTTTGGAAAAACTATTAATTGGTGATGCAGAGTACATATTGACATTTTGACTCTCACTACAATCTAAACCCTCAAACCGTTATTTTATCAGAACTTTTTGAAAAACGCCTAGGTGAAGATTCATAGAAACAACATATTCTTAAGATAGTTTCTGGTAAACATGAATGTTATTTTCAAGTATGTAATGAATACTAAATTCACAGTATAGGCGTGAAAATGTGATATATTAGGACGTTCTTTGAAGGATGTATGGAACTAAAAGCTAAACCATCCCTTTGATAATATCAACTGTATGTTAATAATATATTGAGAAGGACTTATGATGAGAAAAATGTATACTGCTATCAATAATAATACCGTATTAACAGGATTATGCCAGTTCAATGAGTTCAACTAGTACATAGCAAAGCAATTTGAAATAAATTTATGTATTAGCATGCCATTTTGCAACAATTCTGTTAATTTTCTATGTTTGACAAATATGATGCAAAAGAGGTTTACATTGTCTAATTTTGTAAGTTAACGTCCTACCAAATCTCAATATATCAAAATAGTATTGCCTCTCTGTATCGTAAAACGTTTGTATATTTCACACGTAGGAATGAATCCGATCTTGTTCTTAAACATGATTTGATGACGCTAGCGTTGTAAGTTCAATACACCAATACCATTATGTGTCAATACGATACGTTCTACTTACGTGGGCTATTTTAGCTACTTTGTTTGGAAATTTAATTGAAGTTTGCCCATATTTATGTGGATGGTGCTGGTTCTATATTAGTTGGCAGAGAGACTGCTTGACAACCTACTGCGATGTTATCGAACAATTATATATATCCTTTTGTAACTATCATTCACTATATATTTTAATTTAAAGGTGATAACACTTTTTTATGAAAAATACGAGGACGTTTGTTTTGGGGTCGAGCATGTCGATATCAAGAAAGAGGTAATATCTAATTGTTAACACTTTTATATAAATCAAAGTGTTCTCAGAATTAATTGTGTTATCAGATAGTATAAAAAAGGAAACAAACGTTTTTGTTTTTGTTCTAAACAAATACGAAAACTATATCATGAAATGTTTTAGAAAAGATGCAGAGTTGCAAATTATGTTTTAAAGAAAAATATTGATATCAACAGAATTAGTCGGCGTGACATATGTATAACCAGTGACGCATAACGAAATGCATATTGATGTATTTGATGTTGATATATGAACACTTATATGGTGCTAAATGAACAGTTAAATATAAAGATCTAATACACTTTAGATTAATTAGACCAAATAAGAGATACAATTTCGATTTATAACAGCATGGGGTGGCTCCATTTTTGAATTATACATCTTGCATTGAACAAAATCAATGACATAACCTGATTAAGCTATGACATTTTTGTACTTTAAAAATGGTTTGTGAATCTCAGAGTAAGTTATATATGTGTTAGAATGTTGTTGCTTGGCTCGTTGATAAAACTTAAGAAGAGTTTATAAGGCAGAGTTTTGTACCATTTTAAATGACATGCAACACCATTATTGAAGACATCTCTAATACGATAGCGGATGTCAATTAATAATAGAAATGAAAATAAAAAAAGGAAACTCATATAAAAAAAACTAGAAACGTATCATTTACACTGTGTTATTAGTGAACGTTTCAAAAATATAAAGGACCAATAGAGGCACATTGATAAGGAAAACCAGTTTATCAGCATGATAGTTGAGATGGCAATGCAAATGTTCAATACTGTTCAAGAAGTTCAGACAAGAAAAATATGAAAGGGAAATTTTAGCATAACTTCATAGACTACAATGTCAAAATAATTTGCTACAATTAGAACTAGACGAAGAGCTGACATTTTCCAAAAAATTAATTTATGATTGTAATAGCCTTCATCACAACTATATAGAAAGGATACCTTCAACGAGAGGAAAGAAAATAATAGATAATATGTTTGAATGAAACATCTTTACTTCTTGCCAAAAACTACATCTGGAATACCAAAAGTTGAAATGTTATTGTATTATGAACATAATTAAATTAAAAAAATATGGAAAATATTCAAAGGAAAATCTTCTAAACCCTATGCAAGAGATATTTAAAATCAAGCAATAGGTTAAAAGAAAAGAGTTAGCTCTATTCCACAAACGCGATTACATATATTTTGTTGCAAAAGATCTTGAATATCAAAGTAATGAATGTTAAAGTGTATACACATTAAGCTAGATAACGTTTGACAAAACAGCTAAAGATATTGTTTTCTTAAATAAGTCATAAATTAAGAGTGCATTGCTAGCTTTTAAAATGCAGTAGATGTGCAAAGATAAATAAAGAATTAATGAATTCAAACATTTATAGCACGATACCTTTTCTTGCTCAATAATCAAGGAGAATAAGAAATTAAATCTCAAATCGTCTTACTTAATTTGTGAGAAAATTTTACCAATGCAAATATGTGATCAATTTATTCTAAGAAATGTTCTTGCTGTATGAAAAAAAAAAACATTACAAAACAAATAAATATTATTATATCCAAAATATGAAGCTTATTCTAAAGTCTGAAAAATTATATAGTATGACAGACTACAAGAGATGAGATTTTGAACAATTAAAGATTAATGAATGTTGATTCAGATATGTGGACATTTAGACATCTTTAAAATTTCACTTAAAGAAAATTTAATAACTACACCATAATCTATGCTTTTGGTGGACAAGATTAATTGTAATGCATCTATAAACATGTAATGCTTGAAGATTTATCACATCATTAACGTCAATAATTTGAAATGGGAGGAATCTATATATCAGAAGGATAAGATAAAACCTAGTAAAGATTTCATTGTGTAGACAATGCAAAGCCTGAAAATGATATTGTTCCTGGAAACAACCGAGTTCGGGACCGCGCCTGTTACCTAGTTGTTAGAGCGTCCGACGCGGAAGCGGGAGGTCATTGTTTCGGTTACTGGCCGAGTCATACCACAGACTTACAAAATGGTGCTAACAGCTGCCTCGCTTGGCGCTCATCATTAAGAGGTTAGTTTTAGTATTGATCGGCCTGGTGTCAGGGTACTGTGACTGGATGGGACATAAAACTGCATGTCTGCGGCGTGATACCCCTGTGCTAGACATCACTATGAACTGCCTCAGTGGATACATCGCAACAATATGACTGAAAAGCTACGTTAAAAATCCAAATCACAAGCATACACACACACACACACACACACACACACACACACACACTATGCGTTCTGTACTGTGTTTTCTTTGTCTTTGTTAAACTTATGTTTGATCATTTATTAGTAACTCAACTATAACAACATCGTACACTTAGAGTTAAGTTGGGGAGGAGGGGTGAGAGAAGCTCAAATTGTACCCGTGGCAAAGTGTATTTGATATCCAATTGATCGTAAAATGTTACAAGTGATGCAGAAATAATTGGAAATAGCAATTGATAAAATAATTAAATACAGTCTACAAGTGTTGGATATTGTAAGAAAGAAAATTTGTACTACTCTGTAAGTAAGGAACAGATAGAAGAGGACAATTAGCAAGAATTAAAAGTGAGTGCAGGTTAAAACATCAGCTTGAGGCTGAATATATTTAAACAAGCAACGAAATATCATAATAAGCTTTTAAAATAGCAATCAATTCAAATTTAAAATTAACAATTGAAATACTTTACAATTTCCCAAGGAATGATTCTTTTATAATTCATTGGTTAACTCATTTAACAAATGTCTAACACGGAAATGACGTTCCTAAATAAATATAAATTTTCACATACAAACACTTATAAACTTTGTAATGGACCACTTTACAACTTGCAAATATTGATTATTAACAGACACAGGTCACATTGTGTCATGTCGTTTAATATAATCAGCTAGAATAGGTGGCGTGTTATAAAGAACTGTCTATGGAAATTCAGTAATGCATTTGACATACAAAAGTTCTACATTGATAGCTAAACATGATTTTTTCTTCTGCTTTGCGTTTATTTCCAAAAGCCATAACTGATATTTAACTATGAAATATCTTTACCTCTAATGAATTCAAATCATGCAACAGTAGAATATGAATGAAAAACAATTTATTTTATTAGAAACAATTTTAAAATGACCCTTCATCCTACACAGAGATACCTCGAATAAAAAAACCAACTTGATAACAAATAAGCGAGAAGACTATACATCCGTATATCAGAGATGTTGTGGAACTGTCTCCTGCATGCATGTTAACTGTTTTTTTTATAGCATAAGTATGCATCATTCATAACCGAATACTGGAAAAGAATTACATCTGATGAAATTTACAGACAACCTGGGACATATATCTTGTATATATTACCTATTTCTGCGAGAAATCAAAGGTTTAAGGAAAGTATTTTGCATGCAGTTTCTTTACTGTTGTCCATATTATATTTGTAATTATGTGTCATCAATGTATGATCCTAGTAACTTTATATTTGTCTGAATAATTTGCGTTCGCCTTTGCTATCACTGTGTTTCTTCTTCTGTTACGTATATTTGATTTAAATTATTTATTTTTAATTGTCAGATCCAAATTTGTCATTTTGGGTTTAAAATTCATTACTTGGGAGATGCTTCTTGGAAAAATCTCTTGCTTGTTAACCTCATTATATGATCTTGCTTCAGAGTTATAAATAGGCCTTGGAAACGATTGGCTAAATCAAAGGATATCTTTTTATTTTAAGTTCTTAGGGGTGAAAAGTGGCTGATTTTTTGTTCTTGATCATTCCATTCGTACGTGTTTTTAATGATCGTACATTCTTTCTGTGACCTTCTGGAAAATCACGTGATCCCCTGTTTACGTAAAAACAGGTATATGAATTATTGTTTGAGAGAACAATTTAGTATATGTTGGGATTTTATAATATTAAGTTGTGTCTTCTTTTTGAGTTATTTTTAATGACTGTGTACTGAAAATTGTGTCAATTCGTTGGAGCAAGAGGAATTATTTTATTTATCTGGAAAAGAATATGTGCTCATATATTTTCATTTGGATTATTATAGAAAACAAGAACTGCATCACGTGACATCAGCCATTTTGGATTACATCGTCAAGATTCGAACCTGGAACTATTAGAACATTTATTTATCAGTACTCTAGTAATTCCATTAGTGGATTATTTTTGTGAATTCTAAATTGGATTAATGTTGGATTTGATTCTCTAAAACCGTACGATTAACTATTTTCTTTTATGAAAATAATTGTACCTAATAAATCATTTGTTAAATTTTACAGGCTTGTTAGTTTTCACACTTTCTGGGCTGCTGCTTATTCGAGCCTAAGCACGTAACACTTCAAACTTGTTTCTTAAACATTTCTCTAAGTCTTCATATAGTTTTGCCATAATGATCCGTTTCTAATGTAGAAGTTACTTTTTATGATGGCAATTTCAATGGTATTAGTATCGGTTTATGCTTCATGTTTCTGTGATATAAACCGTAGCATTAATTGTCTTTTTGCATTTGAATATCTGACTGAAAGATTATCACAATTAAATATATCTATTTTAAATTCAGCCTATCCTAAGCCGTTTAAAATCTGTGAGAGGTAAATCTTGTATCTGTATGCCCTAAGTTGTTTATATGTCTTTTCCTTATCCAATAAAATGTTCTGGTGGGTATATTAGTCTTCGCAATAATGCTTTACACACTTTGCTGCCTCACATATTTGTCTAAGTGAATTTAATCAATATTTCATTTTCATATGTTAACGTTTAAATATGGAATTTGATTTACGTTTTCTGACTTTTCTATTGATTAAAGTATATGATAAAATACTCGTACCCCTTTGTATTATTAATAGTCAAATTATATGATCTGGATGTTTTGTCGCTTATGACAAATGTAATTTAGGAATGACTGTGTATTGTGCAAGAAAGTCGATAAACTAAAACAGTCAACACTAACTTTTAATTGTGTATCAATTGTGCCGTTAGTCATCTTGAATGATTCAGTGTTTGTACTGCTAAATACAACCATTATCCTCGAAGGTTATGTATAATTCTATCACATCCTCATTGTCATATATGTTGCTTTTAGTCAGAGCAAACATTTTGTTTCTTGTTATTGACATACAATAATCAGTATTAAGATCTTTATCATTGGCACCTGCACGACTAAATATGTCTAGTCAACTTCGAAGACTCTTCCGAATTCAAGTATGTGTTTCAACGCATTTGTAATTCACACTGGTGTTTAAATTAATCAGTTTTGTCATGGAGGTACCTTTGTATTTATAATTCCTCATGTCTTCTGTTTGAAACGAGCATGCATTTTATTCCTATATACCTTTCTTGTAATTGTTTTCGTTGCATCTTTTCTCTTGAATATGCATTATGTATAGATCTGAAATATATGCTAGATTTAGTTCCTTGTCTTTTGAAATGCTGCACCCATAGGACATGCCTTAAACTACATCATGTTTGTCTACGCAGCAATGGTTTAAACAATGTTCACTCTTCGAAAGAAAATACAAACCTTCCCTCCTTTTTATCGCTTCTGCTGCGATGATATTTGCAGTATTAACTACTGCTGGTGTTGGCATCTCAAGATCGGTAAGAGTGGACATAGTGATGGAATATACATGGTTATTTCTTTCTGTTGTTATAGAAAGTGTCCAATTATTCCCTCTGTCTCTTAATGAAATCATCCACCAATAGTAAAAATAAAGAATTAGGTGCACTGAGTAATACAGTTGAAGGTGATCGTTAAGAAGATGGTTTAAATCAGATGAAGATAAATTGATATCATTATCTTCGTAAAGAAAAATACTGGTTAAAGCTGAAGTGGTATTCTTAGTCAAAGTAGCTTCGCATATATTAGGTATTCGCAGGCGGTATACCTCTATGCACGTTCTTCTTGTTATTACCAACATGATAAAATGTATTAACGCTGTTTGGTTTATATATTTAAAGAAACATTACGGAAAAAGAAAATCATTAAGAAAGCACCAACACTGTCTGAATTTTGTAATACGTGTTCTGATGTGTGACATTTTTCCATTGGTTTCACTCTGGTCTTATTTAGCATATACATTTCTCAATACAGATAAGATGTGGGTAAAACGAGATATATCGTCCTTCATTTTCAACATGCTGATCAGTCTCTGTAGAAGCATCATGATCCATAAACGATAGTTTCTGAAGCAAATATTGGTCTATAGACCAATAGCAATGGTCTAGAGCTACAGCCCAAATGCTTCTGATTATTTAAATGTATTTAAACTTTACTAATTCTAAATTACTGAGAACGAAAATGAAGCTTAACATTGTTGATTGGTTAGTTTTAAAGATATGATACTGGATCATTATATACGTCCCTTGACTTGCAAATTGCGGAGGATATGTGAGTTAAAAAAGACTTGATCTCAATCTAAACCAGAAACAAATGACTAACATATATCTTTGACTGGATCATTGAATAAATATTTGAGTTTGTACCGTACGTGCTTTTTAGTCAAGCATTTTGAATGATTCCACCTGAGACTGTTATTGCATTACATAATATATGAACTGCATCATGTTATTTCAAAACATCAAGGATGATGCAATCATAGCTATGTTTACATCATTCTGCTGTACTAATCGGAGTATATCAGCTCTAGAAATCAAGCCTTGTAGTGCTCCCGTTTTTGTCAGTATTTGATGCTGAAACGGGACACATTTCTGGTTAGCCTAAGTGAGCAGAGATGCCTCGTACTTGTGTAAAAGCAGCAGGGGGGTAGGGGTGAGGGACTACTACAACTTTTATAAGCGTCGATTTAGCGAACAGAGGCTTCCTCAAAATTCTTAATAAAAGCCTCCATTCAGCAAAACAAAATTTAAAAAAAACGACGCCACCCACCCCCTCTGTGCACCACCAACCCCTCTGTGCCCTCCCCCATGAATTTAACAATTTATGTAATTAACGATGAGTTATGAGTGGGGGGGGGGTTCCAGGCGTCGATTTAGCAAACTGAGGCCTCCTTAAAATGTTTATAAGAAACCTCCATTAGGTAAAAAATGACGCCAAACGTAGTTGTAATTCGCCCCCCGTCCCCTGCTGCTATGGATTTAACAATTTATGTAGTTAACGATGTGTTATGAGTTATTCAGTATGATAAAATTTTAAAAAATCGACACCATTGATATTGTCGCGTCGGGTTAATAAATTATTTCAACCGAATATTTGATCGAGCCCGATACGATATCGTGTTCGAGGGTCATGCAAATTTCTGGTTATAAATTCGTGTGGGACTGACTGAGTGTGACTAAAGAAATTTCGAAATTGACTGAAGTTCATATCGGAGCACCATGTCTGCCAAATATTTCGTAGCGTATGTGTATCAAAGCCGTTGAATACAGCAAGAATATTACTGTTATCTCTGATCACTTTTGGAATCTGAGTGTGGCGTTGAGTGACATATATCACGTCAGTGTTTCTGTGACGCCCCCGGGAAAATATCCTAGCTGGGTTTGTTTGAGTGTCTAACATTACATCATCGTATACAACTAAATTGTCAATGCTCCCATCAAGGTCATCCACGGATGGTGCATCATTGATATCGGTTATAAACTCAATGACGTTCTCACCTTTAATTTCTAAAGCGTTTTCGTTAAAGTCTTTTAATACTTCGTAGCATCGCTGATCATATACACTAGGAGCAACTAAATACAACTTATCCCACTTCATCCATCTCATTATTAAATTGAGTAATAATTGCGTCTTGCCGGATCCAGACGGTCCGATTATAATTGCACGGATAGAGTTTGGTAGCGCTGCATGATGCTTAACTGGTTTTCTTGTTTTAGTCGCTGAAAAATAAATTACATTCATATTATTATAAATAAATTATGGATCTATATTGTGTGAAGTGTAAAACGCGTACTAGAACAAATGATGTGACGACGATTACAACTAAAGATAACAGATCAGCACTTACTGGTAGGTGTGCAACATGTGGTACAAAAAAATTTAGATTTGTTTCTATGAAATCCGGAGATGTTTTAAAAAAAAACGAGGAGGTGATATTGCAGCCAAATGAACAAATATCCCTGGAACCCCATGGGCAAGGTATTCAGGAGAAAAGCACCTTCCAGGATATAGCTACTGTGGCCCCGGAACAGATATCAGACTCGATGATCAAAATCAGCCCCGACGTGGTGAAGAACCAATAAACGCTATTGATAAGGCGTGTCATGCTCATGATGTTGCATATAAAATCAGCAATTTGCAGCATAGACATCTAGCAGATGTGAAATTAATTCATGCGTTAAATGCTATTCCTGATAAATCTTTCAAAGAAAAATTTGCTTCGTGGTTATTAAAATCAGCTATGAAAGGCAAATTGATGTTAGGTGCTGGGTAATTAATAGCAACATGGACCCTATTTATCATTCTCTGAGCGGGTACTGGAAGGGTAAAGCAGCAATCAGTAAACTCGCTAGTGCTGCAAAAGTGAAAAAAAACCACTGCAGTGGATTGGTTTTCTAAACAGGCGATATGGCAAATTTATCTACGTCCACCTAAACAAATTAACTACTCGCATTTTGATGTTATCGTACCCAATGAAGTTCATCAAGCTGATTTATTATTTTTACCACATGACGACGGTTATAAATACGCGCTAACCGTAGTTGATGTTGCGAGTCGATACAAACAAGCAGAACCGCTAAAAACAAAGTCGGCCACTGAAGTAGCTTCTGCACTTGAAAGGATTTATCGACGAGGCCCACTACGCTGGCCAAATCTATTACAAGTTGATCCTGGCAAGGAATTTCAAGGTGTGGTTGCATCCACAATGAAACATCGCAATGTCACCATCAGACGAGGGCATACTGCGCTACATCGCGATCAGGCAATTGTTGAATGATTTAATCGGACTATTGCTGAGCGGTTATTTGGATATCAATACGCGAAAGAATTCATCCAAGAAAAAAGATCTCGTGAATGGGTCAAAAGGTTACCAGGAGTAGTTGCAGCGTTAAATAACGAGATTACCAGATTAATCAATATGAAACCTAACAACGCAATAAAAAAGTATACACCACAACTACAAAAAGAAAACGTTTCTCAGCCAATTCTCGGCAATGTTACTGTGAGATATTTATATGAACCAGGAGAGCTTTAAAGTGGTAAAATACGGGCTACTGATCCTATTTGGAGTGTCACTACGCATAAAATATCTACTGTAACACGATCAACTGGTAGACCACCAATCTATATATTGGATTCAACCGCCCCTCAGCGGGGTTTTACACGCGAACAACTACAAGTGATTCCTGACGATACTCAATTGCCAACCGCATGGTCTTAACTAGCACCGTTGCGTCTGTTGCACTCAAGACAAGTCAACATCACATTGTTTCTAACATGACCGAGACTGTTATTTTTTCTGTCTACGGTAAATTGTGGAGGATCTTTATCCGAATACTGCCAACGCATTATACAATTGCAACTCGCGCAGTGATTATTCTGTTGTTGTTTCAGTGCGATTTTTAATTCGGCATCAATATAAAATTATCGTTGTTTTTTTTTTTGGTCTTGTTGTTTATATCCGGAGAGTTTTTTATTAATGATTTTAAAATCAATATCATCCGTTGTTGTGTCGTCGTCGAAAACAATTCGTCGAAGCTGATTTATTCGCTGTAATCTGGATACTGCAAGATAGACTAAATTTGACCACTCGATGCGATTATCAACTATCCAAACAATTGTATCCGTGATGGTTAATCCCTGTGAGGAATGTATTGTTGTTACATAACCCAGCGTCCATGGCGATTTATCAGCACGCAATGCATCTTCGACAACACTGATATCAACCAACACAATATCATTTAACACTAGAATTTGTTTTTCCTGTCCTGACTCTGTAAACCGGCCTGGAATTTCAACTTCAATAACACAATGGTACTGGAAGTGTTGGAAATTTTTCTTTGTGTAATTCAAACAACTTTCTCTGAAGTGTGTCTCTGACTATCTTTCTACTTGCCACTACAAAATCATTAGGTCTCCATGCTTCCCAAAATTCCTCCATAGGAGTTTCAGGAATTATTTCTCTGATTATTTCACAATGGATTTTATCCGGTTGTAATCTAATTAATTTCTTGACTTCACGTAATTGTTCATCAAGTGCTCTATAGTCTGTATCGATTTCTTCATAATAGTCAACAAACCCTTTCAACGAATCATGCGGACTCCCACCGACAAATGGTGGTGGCTGGCCATGATCTCCATACATTATCACTGCTGTATTCGCGCGCAGCAACCAATCAAGAAACATTTTTAATACATCCTCCGAAACAGTACATATCTCATCCCAAATAATAACCTCGGGAATGAATTTCTCACCCATTCTTTCAGGGGTACATTCATCGCCCTTGTATCGAAAAAAGCTGTGATAAGTACAAGCTTCAACGTTTCGTTGTTTTATCTCTCGCGCTAATCTATGGGTTGGTGTCAGCACAATCATATTTGCACGCCCACGAAATAATTCAATTGCCCAAGTCGTCTTTCCTGATCCGCCACAGCCGTTTAAATAAACTGTTTTATATCTACAAATTGGATCAGATATCGGTGGTGCATTAGAACGTTCTGAAAAATTATCTCCTTGTAAGTAACTGTTTTAAATCTCAACGTCTGCTGATTCAGAATAATCACGCAATGTTTCCTTTTAAATTCTCCATGTACCCCAGCGCTCTTCGCCAGTAGTTTCGCTACTGGCAGTGAATTTAGCCACCTCGTTGATGTACTTTTTGTCAATGTAAAATGAATCAATTGGAACTCTAACCGCAGTATCAGGAAATCTATTTATCATTGAAAAAAATTGATACAAGCATAACCCAGCATAGACGACCTCAAATGTGTATACGAAGAACTGTAACCGCAGCTGTAAATAACAATTGTACCCAACTTTGTTCCATCGGACAAGAAAGCGTCCTTGCGATCCACATATATGTTTTAAGAAACTGCATCCGCGATTACAAAATCATATTCGGTGTTATCTATAATCAACCGTGAAGAATATCTTTTATAGTCACATTTTTCCCTCCCTGAGTGAATTTTCAAATTATTCTTCTGCCAAGATCTTTTGCTTCACTGTTTCGTTGATTAAATACCCGTTTGGACCACTCAGTGATATATTATTCGTCGGCATCAATATGTTTTCTGGAATCGTCAATTATACTATCAAGACGTTCCGGTTCTGGTAACCAGACATTAGTTTGTTTCCGATATGATATAATTGCTTCACTGACTATCAACGAAATTAGCATTTTTGTATCAAAGATGAACCGTAATAACGCTATTGGCAGCCACTTCTTTTCAGACATGTGTCTATCAATCCAAATATAACAACAGCGATGAAGTCCTGCAGCGAATTCAAATGATACTACACGAGTAAAACCGGTTAAATCAAAGTCGGGTAATGGTCCATTAATTGCAACACGAGTCATTTCATGTACGGGGTGCCCAAATCGTTTAAAATAATCAGCGGCGGATCCATAACCAAGAACACTAGCTGAATAAGAAGCAACCATATCAACTGAAATGATACTCGAGGAACCTGTGGTTTCAGGGTCGTATTTTTGGTTCCATTAACCGCCATGATTAAATTCGAGACAATTAGACTCAATATCTGGCAAGAATTCAGTTCGTGTTGGTTTTCATGCGTTTTACTTTCTCGCAAAATGAGCTGCAACTGATGGAATCGTAAAGCAGTTTGTCAGTAATTGTTCATCATTGCTGATGATTTCATCAGTGTCTGCTTCGTCGCCCATCATTAAAAAACCATTAGCTGTTTTATTCATTTTGTTGTGCAACGCTTCAGTGCGGTATAATTCACCATTTGGTCTTACAAACTGATCAATAGTATATGTGCTGCGAAGTAACCACACTGACACGGGGTCGTTTTTACTCAAAATGCGCAATATCATCGAATAGTTTCTCTTCATCTTCTCCCAAGAATTCATCGGGTATATACTTTATTGTTCTGTTCCGTGGAAATATTGTGACCGCTGATGTCCATGCGTGTTCGTTATGATCAAAAATTTTAATTGGGGCTCCATTTTTGTTATATTTTGATTCATATAATACTTTTCCGGTTATCGTTATAACCGTTATTGGAAATCTCAGTGATGTTGCTAATTTCGCTATATCGCTAATTGTTGCTCCGCGCTCTTTGACTGTTAAACCCCATTGAGCTATTTTGCTACGCCGTAAATCAGTTAGTTTGTTCCCTCGGGATGCATTTGTAAAATGCTCTATTATTCGTTCTGCTACACAATTTATCCTCGTTGATTGTTTCATTGGTTTTAGTTTTCTAATATCAGGTTTTTCATTTAACGGATATATCCCGTAAACAACTGCTGTTTCAGGGTATGCTCGTTCATAGTATGGTTTGTCAATTCCAGTTAACAGACCCGGCTTAGAATCACGGCTAACAACGACTGTTTTCTTGTCTTTGAGAATTGGTTCAAATTTGTCTCGCATAATCCAATCACCTGATTCTAAATTGACAATGAATTTCACTTTAAAAAAAATACTTTTTACTGTCAAGTTGTGATATTATCGTAGCTGAGTTTTCGTCGTTCATAGTATCATCAACAACGCCATCAATTCGAAATGTTGACCAGCTATGAGATGCTCCATCACGCTTGAATTCATCAGCACAGTCACGAATTTTTTTATCAAGCTGTTATCATTTATTGCCCGTTTTGGCACATCTTTGAGGGTTCTATCGAAATTGAATTTAATATTTTTGTGGGGCTTAATGGATGATAATCTCTCGAATTATTCATTCATATAATTAAAACAAGTATTTAAATAAAGAATTTATTATATAATGAACCATTGCAAGTGGCTTATGATAGGATCAGTAACAGCATGTAACAAATCATGCAGAAAGGAATTCTGTGGATATCATTTACAAAGCGTTCGTAACGGGAGTTATGGGCCCTTACCTTGCATACAATGTGGGGTAGGTGTGAGAGGAAAATCGCAATTGTGTCTGAGTTGCGGTGGTAAGCGATACAGGGAGTTGAAGCGTTATTATGATAAACGAATTAAGAATTCCATCAATAACCCTGACTTTGTCAAGGACAGTCAGCAACAAAATCATAAAAACACCTCAAGACTACATTGGAAGATTTCCAAATAATGTAATAATTAAAGCAAACAATCAATTAGACAAACAGTATTATATATAAATGGACCAAACATTTTAACAGCATCCCGTGCTTGTTTATTACGAAGCTTCTCGCGATGGTGTTGTTAGACACTGCAGATTGAAGAAATCTGTCGGTGTTGTGTGTAATATGGGATATTTAAGGTTTTGTACAGGAAATAAAAATTATTATAATCATCGTTTCGTGTATGAAGTGTATATCGGATTGATAGAAGATGATCTTGTTATTGATCACATAAATATTATTAAGACTAATAATTCTTTAGATAATTAACGAGCTGTTACACAGAGTGAGAATACCACAGCTGGGAAAACTGGTACATGTAAATCAATTGGGAAGAGACCAGTAAAATCATTTAATACAGAAAGTAACGAAGAAATTGAATTTAAACCAATAAATGAAGCCAGTAGGTATGTCGATATTTGTAGAGCCTCAGTACGATTTGTTGCAGAGAATAAAACTGAATCCGCTTTTTCTAAAAAAATTTAAAATAGAATTAAAATTCGTTTACGTATGAATTCTATTTTGTATTATGTATATAACACCAAGGGAGAGATAACTCGTGCAGGTATGTGTACGGCTTATGAAAGACTTATCCTCAAAGGGTTTTTCTAATATTGGTTGGTTTTATGTAAGGCAAACTTTATCTTTAAAATCTTTTTTTTCAATAACAGTTAATATGATGAAAGTCTTTGTTGAAATCGTTTACGATTTTCACGACTTTACAAACAGACTAATTTGCAAAAACTTCACCTCGCAGATCAATTAAATTATTAGATTGGTCAGTGAGTTTGAAATTAATTCTCGTTAAAGAATTATTATGACATCGCATAAAGACTGGATTAGTTAGATCCTCAATTATTAGAAATCCTGGAGGAGCTGTTGGTGCAAATGAATAAAGAATATATTCCTGCTGAGCTTGATTCGATTGTTCAAGATTTATTTGATAACTTCCTTCAATAACATCACATACTAAATTTAGTGCAATCACCGAGGAGATAGTAGCATTGTTCGGAGCGAAATGCCTACCGCCGCCGTCTGGGTCATTATTATATTTAAGAATAGTTGATTGTGGTCGTGGTATTTTTCTTCCATGCGTCGTGGATTTTTTTGAAACCTTCATCGATTGCATCACTGAGAGATTTTGTTAGTTCGTTGGTGTTATAACTAGGAAATTTGAATGCAGGAATATCTTCTTCGCGGATTTTATATGATGACGCAAATGCCAATTTATAGTCTTTGTTTATTAATACTTCTTTAATAATTTGTGAATGAAATGTTTCCATATCGTTGATGATTTTGTTACCTGTCTGTACTACATTAATAAATTCATCTTGGGTGAGAGAGCCGGATTAAAGGGATATTAACAATAATGAAAAATCATTATTCATCGCTGTTAAATTTCTTTCGATTCTACCAGTGTAAATTATCACATTTTTGTTGTCATATTTTATGAACTTGTTGGGAGGATAATCTATATAACTTTTTACTGGATTGTCGGGTTTTATCTTGTCTGTGATATAATCGGATTTTTTTGATTTAGGTGGTATAACAATTTCTCGTCTAAGTAGTAGTTCAGGCCAACCTAACACTGATATGATCGAACAGTTATAAATATCTACAACATACCCGGGAGAATTTATCTCGATCGCAGATGATAGCCTCGGCTCGTGAACTGTTATAGCGATTTTCGATTCTTTTCCAGTAATAGATTTAATTCTTCGTTGTAATTCGTTATTGATTTGTTCAATTTGATATGACCCTGTTGGTAACGAGACAACGTTCCAGTCTGGGTTTCCGTTTTCACGATTTTTCCACATAACACTAAAGAATTATTCGGCTGTTGACCACCAAATACTACTGATCTAATATTAGGCCAACTATGATACACTCGTAGTTTTGCCAACGCTATCTCTTTCACGGGAATCGGAGTCGAGATATTCACGCTAAATTCGGGATTTGTTGATGTTATTTATATCATGCTTGTCCTCACCGGTGTTATATTTTCTATTTTTTGTTGAAGCAGTTCTTGCGGGGTTGTCATTATTATTATTATTCCGCTCTAATTTCAACATCATTGACTTGTACAATTGAGCCATCGCTGAAAACTCACTATCTGATATTGTTGTATCATCGAGTGACGATGAAATCATCGAAGATAATTGTGAGTATGCGGCGGATGCAATATGAAATTTAATTACATAATCGTGAAGTTTATTCTGGCTACGAGATGATAATTTTTTGTGACCCCGGTTAATATACCAGCGATTGTAGCCACCGCGGATATACAGATTGGAACAACGACTGGAGCAATCATTGTAACCGAAGATAGTATTATTCCAGCAGCAGTGATTACTCCAGATACTGAGTACACGATAACATCAACCGCGGCGATTCTTCGTCGGTATTTTTTTTATTTTTGTTTGATACTCCTAAGTGAGTGAGTTGAGTTTAGTTTGAAATTCTTTGACCTGATCATAGCGATACTTAGATACTGAAGGTACCGTTGATAACGACATTTTATTTCCAAATCAGTTTACGATTTCAATTGAAACTGAAAATCAGTTTAATTATTTACTCAAATTTTCTGCTACAAATTCCATATACCATGTTACTGAAACCCTAATCAAATTCTCATCATAGGATGCTATATTGAATTTTTCAGTTGTATCCTTGTCAATGATTGTTGATATTGTATTATTGATCCCAGATGAACTCGACGATGATATATTAAATTGAGTCGGTGTTACTGGTGTTAATCGATAAATGCGGCGACAATTTCATCGGTGCTAGTTTTGCAATATCAGGTTTGTTATTTAATGGATATGCCGCATAAACAACTGCTGTTACAGGATAAGCTCGCTCGTAATACGGTTTGTCAATCAAAATTCCTGGTTGGGAATCTCGACTCACAATGACTGTTTTTTTTATCCTTCAAAATTGGTTCAAATTTACCTCTGGTAATCCAATCTCCGTTGTCTAGCTGGTTAATAAATTTTATTCTCAGGAAATATTTTTTTCGCCTAAGATGTGAGATTACCCCCGTTGCTCTGCTGTCGTTCATGGTAGCATCAATGATCCCATAAATTCGAAATGTTGACCAACAATGAGCTGCTTCATCACGGCGAAATTCAGTAAAACAATCACGGATTCTACTTATCACATCTCGGTCATTTATTAGAGTTTTTGGTAACCCTGAGAATCTATCAAGATTAAATTTAACATTTTTTCTAGGCGAGATTTTCGATAATCTCTCAAATTCTTTCATGTTATATTTAAGGCAAATATTTAAATGAAAATTTAAATTTAAGGCAAATATTTATATCATGAATCGGTGTAAATGGCTTAACATAGGGGCAACAACCCAGAGTAATAAATCATATAAAAAAAGAGTTATGTGGGAAACATATGCAAAATGTACGACGCGGAAGTTTTCGACCGGTTCCTTGTATTATCTGTGGTATTGGTGTACGAGGAAAATCTCAACTGTGTGTTTCCCACGGAGGGAAAAAATATCGAGAACTTAAAAGATGCTACGATACTCATACACATATTAATCATCGTGCTACAGTTTTAAAATCCCCCAACGACTACGTACAGAGAGAAGAAACTGTAATTGAAAATCTTTGATTTTTAAGATTCCAAATTTAGACAAAGAAAAATCCTATATAAAATAAAATGAACGACGAATACGTTTCTCATCCGATTTACGTTAACTACGACGCATCACGAGATGGAACTGTTAGACATAAACAACGAAAGGTTCCTGTGGGTAGCGTTAACAACAACGGATACAAAATAATTACTTTTAAGCATCAACAACAACAAAAAAGTTATCTCGCTCACAGATTCATCGTTGAGGTTTTTCATCGGGGAGATCACACCTGGTCTTGTGGTTGACCATATGAACAGAGATCAACTAGATAACCGCGTAGACAACTTACAAATCGTTACTCAACGAGATAACAATCTTAATAAAAATCCCCAGTGTTATAAAAATCGCTCACCGAAACCCGTAAAGGCATTCCACGATGACGTTGTCTCGCAGTTTCTGTCGATAACTTCAGCAGCGAAGAACTTCGATGTTGAAAAATAGTCTGCAAAAACTTGTCGCATCCGGGATAATCTCGACGACGTATTCGAAAAGGTTCAAACGCAGGGTCCATTTTGAGTATGTGAAATTCTTTCAGGATGTACAGTGAAAATTGCAAAGCAATTTCATCATAGATTTTCCAATCAAAGGTTTTTCCAATGAAATTGCAAAGCAACTCACAATCAAAGATTTTTCAATCAAAGATTTTTACAATTTAAACAAATATTTTTATATTACAATAATGAACAACGACTTTATCTCTACGCTGGCAACCGAACTCGATCGTGTAAAACAATTTCATCACAATGAGATATTCATCAGTGAGTATCTTCGACGGGAATATCAACGAATAGTCGCTGCGCGACAATTAAGTTATCCTATATATCGCTCAGAGTATCGTATCGCAAAGATTCTTCTTCGACAACGAAATATTGTCATCGCTGCGTTGAAAGATTCTCCGACGTGTCATGAGTTCATAGTTGTATCTGTGCTGATAAAAAAAACTATTAAAATCTATCGGAGAAATATTCAACAAAGAAATACTCGAGGAAACAGGAAAACAATACTACGATGAATTCGTAATGGAAAATCGTAGCTTTTCACCTGTAATTTCAATGGAAAATCCGTAGGATTTTCATCGTAGATTTTCATTTACCTCTCTAATCGGGCGAACAATTCATCTCGGCCCATTTCCATTATTTTAAATACTTTATCAGAGCGTTTCTGCTTGCAACCAGTATTGAGTTGTTCATATTGTTGTGTAAGATTGTTAAATTTGCAGGTTAATCTTTCTATGTCGGCGATTCTGCCAGCTATTCTTTCCATAAGCGCGTTCTTATCATCGAGTAATTTGATTAATTGTTTTTTCTTTTGTTTGTATTCCTCGAAGAGTTTTTCCCATTGATCTTTGCACGTATTCAATTCTCTCGTTCACCCTGCAATGGTATTTCGTAAATCTGAAACTTCTTGTGCGAGAATACGTTGTTGTTCAAAATAACGTTTCCGGGCTTGTTTGTATTCATCGGGAGATCCAACTGTGACAGCACTTTGAGGAGCCCTCGAACACAGTTTATATAACCGTGCAAGTCCAATTTTAAATTTCTTTGAAACTTCTAACGGGCGTTTAACGCCTCTGAGCGAGATTATTATTGATTGATTTATTGGTGTTCGCATTATATTTTTTAATGCTTTTGTTTGAAAATTGTAATCAGAAATTCTAGAAATTTTACTCAGCAATCACGGAAATAAAAAAATTTTAATCAGAAATTCAAGTTAGAAATCTTAGTCAGTCGTCGAATATCCTATGGTTTTACAAAAAATATTTTTTTACATCAACGGAGTAAAAAAAATTAATTAATTATTATCGTAAATTGCAAAGCAATTTCAATGAAAAATCTTTGATTGGAAAATCTTTGATTTTCACCTACGGGGTCCAAGTCAACATCGCAGTTAGTTCTCGTACACGTAGGCAACTGTGAACATATTGCATAATTTGATCTCGACGACAATTAATCGCTGTTATATTATCTCGGGATAATTGTTGTATTTGGTCATCCGCAAATAAAAAGTTTTTATTACCTGATCTATCCAATAGCACGTCAACGGTAAAATCTGTATCTGGGTCAGAGAAACATCTCAGTATGGCGTTTACGGGTTGATCTTTACATAAATAAATACTCGCATGTAGTTATATAACATTATTGTAAATCGTAGATTTTCAATTGTTGATTTTCCATTTAAATTCCTTTGTAATTTACGATGAAAAGTTAACTTGATTTCACATCTAATGTCATTTGTAATTGTTCCCCTTGGAAATCAATCAAGGAAATGTTCTGGTCGGTTATTCTAAAATTCATCCTCGTGATTACCCGGTTAGTGGTTTCCAAGTATGTCAAATGAGGTGGATTCATCACAATTAAACTCCACGGGGAAACATTCGGGGAAAACGTATACAGGATATATCCGAGAGCCGCGTCATCTGATTTTGCTGTGTCAACCGAGTAACTACCTAATACTGCATCGCAGATAACGTGTACGGCAATCACTGATGATATATCAACGTTGCCGTGTTATCTGTGGTTTTTTTTTGTATACTGAATTATTCGACCGTAGAATCTCCACGACGGGGTTTATTTTAAACCATAACGCGTGAATTTGTGGGAAAAATTCATCAATGAGATTGCTCAGCGACTTCTTCATCGCTGGTACATCCCATCCTGGAAATTTCAAGTAAATTAAATCTGTATCATTGCGTTAAAATACTTTTTTGAACTTTTCTTTCTTTGAAGGATTTATACTTTCGTACACCAACGAGAGTAATTTATCGTTGAGATAGTTCGCGTCGGCGATAATCTGATTTAATTATTGCTGTTGCTGCTTGATTGTATCACGTTGAGTTGTTAAATCTAGTAGAAGAGATCTTTGCAGATAATATCGAAGTTAGTTTAGCTTTGTTTGGAATAATTGTTTCATCGCGTTGAAGATCCCAAGTAAACTTTTTGCTGTAATTATAACATTGCCTTGAACACCTAGATTAAATCTCCATACTATGTTTCTGTACTCATTGTATTCATATTTTTCAAGTATATCAGTTTCTGTTCCGTCGTAGACATCATATGAAAACTTTTGATAGATATCACTGGCACATAGAAAGTTAATGTCAAAATTGTAATTGAATTTTGGATCAACAGCGGGGGTTTTATCATCGAAGAAATCAGATTGTTTAGGTTCCGGTAACTGGAAATGAACCGCAGGTAGACTATTCAACCACGCGCTGTGAAGCCGTGGGAAGAATTCATCGATGGTGTCACTGAGTTTTTGGCGCATCCATGGAACGTTATATCCTGGAAGTTTAAAATCGGGGATATCTTCAACGCGGATATTAAACTCTGCTGAAAATTTTGTTCTCGTTGCAGGATTAATGTGACCTAATATCCGCTGAATTATTCGCTGATTAAAATCATCTATGTCGGCGAGAATAGCATTAATCACCTTGTAGTACGTAATGGCATCATCGTTACGTTTTGGGATTTCACTCATTGCCGTTATCAAATAACCTCTAACCGTTTAATGGTAAACCACCCAATAACAGTTTTACATTTTCGTATAAAAAAAAGTTAACCCAGATGGAACCCAAGAACCAGAATGATACACAATATATTTACCTGCTGGCGCATATGACATCGAAGATATCAATGAAACAATTAAAGATTTCATTGAAGCAATCACAGGAAAAAAATATAATTGACGTCAAGGATGGACCAGATAAATCTCCCATTGAAATACACGGACATGAGCCACTGCTGTCGACGACCATCGAGATAAATTCGCCTGACTACACCGTTGATATATATAACAGCTCAATTAGAACCTTGTTGTGGTACCCTGAGTATATTCCAGGCACCGTTGATATAGCGGATCTACCACGCGAGTCATTAAGATCCGATTTTATTTCGTCGAAACAAGATTATCACGGTTATTATCAAACAGCATTAGTTGTTACCATTCATAATTTTATAGAGGATAACGCTGGTGTTCTTATTGTATATAAATATGACGTTATTCACCAGTTATCACGTGCGAATAACGATTTCGAGCGATTTACGGTTCCGATCTGACATTAGGCCAACTATAGTAACATCTTAATTGTGTTAGCGCTAACTCAGATGCCACCAACGGAGGATTAAATTCAACGCTGAACTCTGGCGTTGATGTTACCACCGATATCAATGCTGTTTTTGTCGGGACGGTATTTTCCGTTATTCGTTGAAGTAGTTCTTGTGTCATTATTATTATTATTGTCGTGCTCTAATTTTGACATCGTTGAATCATACAACTGGACCATCGCTGAAAATTAATCATCGGATATAGTGGCATCGTCCAGCGACGAGGAGATCAACGAGGAGAATTGCGAGTACGCAACAGATACAACATGAAGTTTGATTATGTAGTCGCGGAGTTTAACTTGGCTGCACGATGATATTTTTTGGTTATCGCGGAAATCACCCCTGCGATGGTTGTCGCCACGGATATACAAATTGGAATTACCACCGGGGAAATCATTACTACCGATGATAATATTATTTCAGCTCCGGCGATTACACCACTACCGAGTGCACGGTTACATCAATTGCGGTGATTCTTCGTCGGTATTTTTTTATTTTGTTTTGGTACTCCTCAGTGAGTGTTTTAAGTTTCATCATTAAAAACTCTTTGACGGTATCATAGCGACATTGCTGTGGCGATGATGAAATCATTATCATTGTTATTTTAAAACGCTAGCGTTTCCAATTATGATTTCAATTTATTTGTCACTAAGATCTACTACAAAATCTAAAACCCAACCAAACGATGCCCTAACTACAGTATCATCAAATGCTGTTATTGTAAAATTTACCCGCGTGAATAATCTTTCAATACGTACCGATACCGTGTTAACCCCGCGTCATATTGTAATATATTTGTCTTCCGGTGGACTTGAGATTGTGTAACAATAATATTAAATTGGTGCTCAGAAACTATTGTACACCGATAAATACCTTTAACAGCTGCAAGATAACCAATATCAAAATGTTGACCCTTAACCCACTCATACGATCCATGTTTAACCGTATAAACGTTACTTGCAATATCTTCCGCTGGGTGAGGTATTTTTATTTTATCAAGTCGCGTTGTCATCGCTGGTAAATCATTCTTGAGTGCGTCAATTAATGTTTTGAGATCATTGATGGATTTTTTAATAATCGCGATCTGATCTGAAAATGATTTATCTTCACGAACAACACCTAATCTATTATTAATCACGGTTATTTCATTTAACGCTGTGATAATATTTGCAAGAGTTGTTTTAATTTCTTCTGGTTTTGTGTCCATGCCGAAAAAATTATCAACGGTGTTATCGGTTTGTCTAAAGTTTCTACGTAAACTATAAAATTGCTCGATATGAGTATCATATTCAGATCGCAATTTTATGAAATTATCAACGGTGGCTTTTACTTGTGCGATGTGTAAATCAGGGTATACACGCGGAACACCAAAGAAATTATTTACCGGGGTTTCGATGCTGTCAATGATATCCTGCTGGAGCTGATTAAATTTAGTTATATGGTCGTTATATTCGTCACGTAGTTTTTTCATATCAGTGACGTTGTCACCGGCGGAGACTTTGATATCATCGACGGATTTTTGTAACTCTGAAAAAGGTTTTATTTGATCGTGTAATTTTTTAAATTCATCTCAGTTTGTTATCGATGAGATAGCTCTGTTGATTATTTTTTGTACCTGTCCGACAGTAACTTCTTCGTGGTGACGTGATATTGATCTTCCAAAAATATCTGCCATAGTATACTATATATTTCTGTTTAAGTGATTTATCATCGTGTACTCGTGGATGACTTTGTGAGGTAATTTAGAACTTGTCGAGATAGCTGTTAGCGCGTTAAGAACTTCTCGTCCGCATATCGGAGGATCTGTTAATGTCTGCGCGGGTAGCGTTGAATACCAAACTGGGATCGTAGACAACTTAGACACATATTTGATAAATTCGTTCGGTGGTGGTAACCCATACTTGTCAAAATAAATAATCGACGTTAGATATATTGCGTAACAAACCCAATGCGTTCCAGGTCCAGTGTGTTCATCTAGATTAATTATACCACTTTCTGGAATTTGTGGTTGTGATGTTAATTGATCTTTCATGAATACACCACTGAAATGTTTTATTGGGAGTTTTTTTTACTGCATCGGTGAGGTCAAAATTAGACAACGGAAACGTTATCCCGGGTAATGTCTTGTGAACCGACTTCCCGGTAGTCTGATTCCTTTCCTTTTTTTTATATCCCTGTCCAAAACTTTTACCTATAAGATTGCTACCAACAGCACCAGCAGCGCCTAGTTCAAGTGCTTTTAACGCGGGAATAGCTAATGCAGCAAGAGGAATTATTCCACCGGATTTATTCATATCGTTGATTGCAGCCTGTGAAAAAGTCAATTTGATTCCTGTACTAGCTTTTAACGCGTTGTTGAAATGACCAAGTTGGGTTTTTGTCAACAATAATGTAGTTGATCCTGTTGTCATTTGCTGTTTTCGCAGCGTTATTGTTGCGCCACATGTAGTAGAATTTTTTGATTGTAGTATTTTGATCTGACCAGATGTCAGGGTGACATTAACATGACTGTACGACATTTTATTTAAAACGTGATAATCTAATTGTCCAATTGGGAAATTGCAAAGCAATTTACAATTACAGATTTTCTATTGGTGCGTCAATGACTCGCATTTTTCCACCACCACCCTCGAGCGTCAAATATTTAACACTGAGAATAACAGCAATTGCTCTAAATCCTCCAAGATCATCACCGATACGAGCCTGAAATTTTACATCAACGGTTGAGTGTTTAGATAGATCAAGATGTTGAAGCGAAAAGTAATAAATCGGATACAACTCTTTAAAATCCCATTGTGATATTAGTAGTCCAGTATCAATGTTTTGATCACGACCCATATAAGACCACAACCGATGATATACTCGTCCTATTTGATTGCTACCGTAATTGAGAATAAGTTGTTCTGCTGGTTCTTGCTGATTACTTATTCGCAATGATATCTCACTGACGCTACAATTATCAAATATCATATGAGACCGCAATTGTAAACTATCATCTGCAACTCCCACTCGTTTTTGAGTTCTGTTTATGTTTTGCAGTGCAACAAAGACATGTCTTGGCGCGGAAAAATTTTTCGTTAACGCAAGCTGCCAAGTAAATGCACCAACAACATTACTAGTTGTGGTAGCTGTTGTAATATCAGACCATGACAATAATGATTTTCCTCCGTGATCCATAAAAGATAGCAACCGCGTCTCAACAGTCAACGATGTAGTCATAATTGGCATCCACAACGATAATTTTGTCAATTCCACTTTACCATCAGTGACAGGATCAGCACCACGTTGAAGAGCGTAATCATCAGTTGATCTTCGTGTGAGAACTACAGTATGACTAGCACCAAAGATAACTTTTCTGATATCTCGGCAAAATCCAAATATATGCGACAACGGAATCACTCTTGAAAATCTACTATATTCTTTTTTCGCGCTGCAAATCCTGCATTGTAATTAACATTATTATTTACAACAACAGGTTCAACATCAGCGTCATCGGCAGCAGCTGAAGCCTTCTTTGGCCGTCGCACAATAAATGAATTATGATCAGCTCTATCAGCAGTATCCTTCGCGAACATCATTGAGTGACCCGCAAATTTAATAAAATCGTCAGAGTATCTAGCTAAACCTATAATTGTGGATGCAACATCAACATCGTTATCGATGGATTCGATTCTAGTATAATTAATTATATACTGCGCGCTACTAAATAACGCCATTATGCCATTGGTGACAAACCCAATTGGGATATTTCCGAGGTTATCAGTGACAACAAATGCATTATTATTTTTTTTCACTAGTCGTCCTTCTACCTCGATGAATGCTTCACATGGTAAGAAGTATTTAGAGGTGTCATCAAATCTAAGTTCAATTCGTGACCTTGTATTTGGTTGTTGAGCGCTATACGAATAATATTGATAATCGCGTATAGAATCATTTTTTCATACAGGAGCATCTACATCAAAAGCATCATCTATTTCATGTTTAAACATTTTATTATATAGTCGTTGGTCTAAATGTTTAATCGCGCTAGACCGGAACCAGCAATTAATCTCAATTGGTGTCTTGCTATTTCAGGTGGCATTTGATTCGTATATTGTAATTTTACTGGTTTTCTTCCTCTGGAGGTAAAACCTCTTGCCAACGACATAAGCTTTTCCCGTGCGGAATCAAGCGCGTCAATAGCAAGATTACTAGCCCTGCTACCAACTTCTGCACCAATCTTATCACCGAGAACCCCAATAGCTTTTGACGCTATTTCCTTCCCGATCGGTAGCAGTTTTGGAGCGACTCGAGTAAACAATCCAGTGACAACATCACCGATACCATTTCCGTATGTCATCTTGCATACTGGCAATCGTGAATTTACGACGTAAACAGGTCTTGCTCTGCTCATATTTCGATGTACTATCATTTTATTTAAATGTTATTTATCTAATCGGATGGCAAAGTCATGAATGAAAAATTCTTTGGATGTTCAGTCGCTGTAATAGTCATCCGTAAGTTCATCAATGAAACTAAGATGTAGTCCAATATCCATTACACGACCTTGAAATAACCGTTGACAGATTTCAGCCGCTTCGTTAATTATCTCCGGAGAGTTGTTCCCAGCTCGTTTTCCTCCGATGAGAACTTCTAACCGTAATATATCATCGAGGATACTTCTTGAACAGGGAATATTACCACCGTGATAACCCAGACCGGTTTTTCTTTTTTCAGCTTTATTTTTGCTTGAAAACTTGGTCTGTTCACCTTCTCTGCTGCTTCTTATCATTTATCCAGAGTATTTTATGAAATGTCTAAAGACATGTTTAATCGTTCTTTGCTCTTCATTGTTTGTATTTTTTATGCCTAAAAGCTGCATCTGCATTTCGCATTTGCAAACTCCAAAGGAGCATTGGACTCAATTATTGCAATGTACATTCGCTGGTAAGGCTACTGATATTTAAAATTCACTGTCCGTTCACGAAAAGGGTGAATATGATGCGGTTATAGAATGCATCTTAATGGGTTAGTCCTTTAAGCTTATCAGCAAAACTTCAAAAACTATATTTAACAAAGAAGCTTGACAAACTAGAGGCGAATTTGCTAGAGCAAAAGTGCAGTTATTAGATAGATGGTGCTTAGCCAAGAAAATTGAAAACGATTATAATAGTCTCCAACAAATGGTATTACCTAACCAATTCAAATACTGTGTCCATAGTGGCATTAAGACATATTGACGAGCACAAGATCGAAACCTTAGAAAAAGTTGCTCGTGTCGCTGATAAGTACTCTTTAGCTCATAAAGTTTCGTTTGTAAATAAGACTTCTTCTCAACAGTTTTCTGGCAGAAAAATAGTTCAGACTAATACAAGCCATTCTAAAACTGGCACAACTTCTAAACATCAAGTATCTGATACGCTAGACTCGAGATCCTTGTCTCTAAGTGTACTTATCGTTATTTCCGATTGCTACAACTTGCAAAACATGCATCAGAATGAAGACATACCATTTCCAAATGCTCTTATTTCTAAGAGGTCAGGGTCACTGTCATGTATTTAAAGGAAAACATTTGTTTTAACTTATTATCGAAGGGTTATATGGTTCTGAATGACATTTGGGTTATGTGGCCAATCCCAAACCTATAAAAATGTTAAGGGACACATAAGCTTCTCAGAGTCAGAGTCAGTTATTGTCAGGTACTTTGCCTTTTTTAGACGTTTTCTTCAAATGATAGTGTTGCTATTCAGGGAGTAGATTGCTGTGTTAATAATGTTCTTCTCCGTTATGTAATGTTGACATCATAAATAGTATCAGGACACGTGCGAGTCGGAACAGTCTCTGTTTTACACGTTGTTGGACATTATCTATTGCTAGGCAACGACCTAGCTGCATACAAGGTTGTGTTCAATCCACTTGTAACTGACAAGTTTTGTTTGGATCAGAAAGTTTATCCAGCTGAATCAAAGTCCGTGATTTATTCCCAGCTTGTATAGTTGCCAGAGCTATAGCACAGAAAGCTTGTGAGAATGATTGCGATACGTTAAGTATTCCATTAGCTGACACATGTATTGATCAGGCTTTAAATGAGGTCACTTGCACTCCTGGTTTTGATCAAACACAGTAATCCTCTTTTAAGTACTCGTTTTCTTTGGTATTCTAGTCAGGGTGATAAGACGACAATCATTTGTCGTCGAACAGAAAAAAGATCAAGAGATCGTCAATTCAGTTCAAAAGTCCATTACTGAAACTGAAGCCTTTGAAGTACATGTATGTTATTTCGTTACCAAAGAAATTCTTATGAGAAAATGGAAACCTCCCGAGGTACCTGTTGATAATGAATGGTCAGTAAACTATCTAGCTGTAGTTTCAAAACCTTACAGACAAGTCATACTTAGTCTGGCCCATTAAACCCCTCCTTTGGTTGGTCATTTAGGGATTAATAAGACTTATCACAAGATTTTGACTCACTTGGTCCAAATATCAAAAGTGATGTTGCCAAATACTGTACTTGTCAAATGATAGAATTTTACAGCATCCACAACTTGTTGTAACATAATAAATTTCAAGGCTTAATTCCTGAACAAACAGGCATGTAAAGTTCTGTAAACACGGTTTTTGTATTTTAATTGTCTGTCTTGTCTATGTTCTGTATTTGCCTTTGATAAAGACTCATTCAGAGTCGAAAGCACTCAGGCTAGAGTGATACTAGTTTTTGCACTGTTGCTTGTCAGTTTATTGCATTTATATATATATATATATATATATATATATATATATATATATATATATATATATATATATATATATATATATATATATATATATATATATTCATATGTGTATGAGCTTCATCTTATGAAAGGTAGTGATATCTGAATGTCTTTCTCAATTCATCACTGATGACACACGAAATGATGTCTAAAGTAACCGTAGACTTCAAAATACGATACAATGTTGTGGTTAAAAAAAATAATGTTTTGAGAAATGGTAGTAAAGAAAATAAATGTTGGTGTGTAATGCAGATTAATTTTCTCTGATTGCCAATAATGTTTGTCATTGTAGTGGGCAACTACAGAAACACCACGTTCATTGACATTTACGCTAGCTGATATACAAGAAGAAACTGTTTTTGTCTTTCATATTTATTCCTAATTGGCGAAGTTTGTGAAATTTTCCTATCTTAATCTGCAACAGACAATTATGTCATAGTTTTGTTTCTTTGCTTGTTTGCTTTTTATTCGATTAATTTAGTGACCACTCCAACAGTCTGTGTTTGATTAATTTGTTTGACTGAAGATAACGTATTTAATACGACCCAGTTATATTCTCCATTGCTTCAAGAATTAAAGTAAAGTGGTTTTGTGTATTGACTATTGTCACGATATGGTTGGTCATTGTAGTGCCCAACTACACGAATAACACGTTCAGGCACATTAACGCTTCCTGTAGACAAGAAACCGTTTTCACTTCATATGTTTTTATAATTGGCGAAGGTTGTGAAATTTTTCTATCTTTATCTGCAACATTTGTAGCATAATTTTGTTTCTTTGTTTGTTTGCTATTTATTCAAATATTTTGTGAACAGTCCAACATTCAGAGGTTGATGAATTTGGTTGACTGAAGACGGATTTTTGTCTCAGTAAAGTATTTAATACGACCAAAAATATTCTCCATTGCTTCAAGAATTAATATAAAGTGGTCTTGTGTATTGAACATTTGCGCTGTTTTAGTTTTTACGCTTTCTTCTGTCAGGTATCAATTAATTTAAATCAGATTAATTTCAATGAACGTATGGAGAAACATATTTTGGATATTTTAAACGCAGGTTACAGGACATGAAGTAGTTTATAGGTAGAAAATATTTTTGTCGGGAAGCAAAGCCAATATACCCATATGAAAGAGGTAGTAATATAGTAAAATCAAGCGGAGATAATAAAATAAACGTATGATACAAACCATGCATGCCATTAAAAGATTATATTTTTATCGCGTATACCCTGTTGTTTTACTTTAATATTCGTTTACATCGAATATTTTCTGCGGGGGCATGATAACATTAAAACGCAATATTAACAATTGCTGTTCCACTGGAATGTTTTCAATCAACATTTCTTGTACAGAGAGTCAAGGTTCGTCGCTACATCTCACTAATATTCGTGGATTAGTGTACACCCTTTACGTATCATCATTATGTTTATGTGTCTGTATGGTACTATCAAGGTAGTTTTGTTCTACTGTTGATATGCTTTCCGATTTGCGTCGATCTTGAGTGCCTTTTAGTTTACGACCCTTTCCCGAAAACAAACTATATTCATATTATGTTAGCACACCAGCCATCTGTCGTCAATTTCTTCTTCATCGTTAACAGTAAGTTAAATTTCCTGTTCTTGAGGGAAAAATTATAATGGTAAGGTTTTGAGATGGCATTTGGATACATAACGTGGGAAACTACTGCTTTCTTTAAATCTGCATTGAACAATTTTTTAAGTCATAAAAGAAGTGATTCAGCTACATCCCGGATATTTTGAGGTAAACTAACAATTTTGATTTTCCCTCAAAAGTGATAGATTTTTCATGTCCCTGTAGTGTGACAGGTTTATGCAAAACTCTAGAGACTTCGTCATTAAGGCATAACGGCATATAAAGAGCAGATTTAGAATACAAATCAAGGATATAAAAAGACAAATAGATGATAGTTGAATATAAACTGAAATATTTCTTTGAAATAACATAGGCGTTGATATATGATGCATCTAATGGTAAAAACAATTCATTTCCATGAATTGCAGGAGACTTTATTTAATAAGTTTACGAATCAATATACAGAAATTTTGGCCTTGCTGCAATTACCTTAATGGGTATCATAAAATCATTCTATCCACCCAGAAAGGTAAAAAAATTGACTCATTTAACTGCTAAACTTATCATGATTTACCTAATATGAAAACGTTTTTGCCCTGAAACGGGAAAACGCATAAACAAATTATATGACATAATTTATATGTCTTAATGATTTCATATATGTGATTTCCTTTACCTCTTGCATATTTTAAAACCACTAACTATAGTCTTACACGTTTAAATTTTCCAGCATTTCATGCATTTGTGATCCACTTTATGTGTCCTGATTTTTTTTTGAAAACAATACTTCTGTAATATCACTTTTTATTATAGTTGCGTCTACCTTACCCTATTTACAAGTGGACCATCTTTTGATTACGTATGATGCTTGTTGATCAACTTGATTTGTTACCACTTTCTTTTGTCGTGAACATAAATGTTCATGATATGCAGGTTTCAACTCCTTCCAATGCTAATTAGCTGCATTTTTGGCAGTTCCTATCTGTTACATTTGGAAAACATGTTGTATTTCGAAAATTTTATTTACTAATGGTGAAAACTATGCAAACTTCTTCAGCCATTTCTGATTTATATAAATTTTCTGTATAACCGGGTTACATTAGAATACCCATTCATTTTACATCTATCATTGTATCATTCAATGTTATAATTAATGTGACTGTTATCGACAGGTATGTGTATATCATGATATCATGTGTAGGACAGGTGTGTGTATGATATCATGTGTAGGACAGGCGTGTGTATGATATCATGATATCATGTGTAGGACAGGTGTGTGTATGATATCATGTGTAGGACAGGTGTGTGTATGATATCATGATATCATGATATCATGTGTAGGACAGACGTGTGTATGATACCATGATATGTGTAGGACAGGTGTGTGTATGATATCATGATATCATGTGTAGGACAGGTGTGTGTATGATATCATGTGTAGGACAGGTGTGTGTATGATATCATGATATCATGTGTAGGACAGGCGTGTGTATGATATCATGATATTATGTGTAGGACAGGTATGTGTATGATATCATGTGTAGGACAGGCGTGTGTATGATATCATGATATCATGTGTAGGACCGGCGTGAGTATGATATCATGTGTAGGACAGGTATGTGTATGATATCATGAGTAGGACAGGTGTGTGTATGATATGATATCATGTGTAGGACAGGCGTGTGTATGATATCATGATATCATGTGTAGGACAGGCGTGTGTATGATATCATGTGTAGGACAGGCGTGTGTATGATATCATATCATGTGTAGGACAGGCGTGTGTATGATATCATGATATCATGTGTAGGACAGGCGTGTTTATGATATCATGTGTAGGACAGGTGTGTGTATGATATCATGATATCATGTGTAGGACAGGCGTGTGTATGATATCATGATATCATGTGTAGGACAGGCGTGTGTACGATATCAAATCCGTTAATTTCAAATGCATCCTACTGAGCATATTTACAGTTTGTCTCATCAAGGCTCATTTTATTTAAAAACTTAAATGTATAATTTTTTTTTCATGCGACTTGAATACTTGACCAAATTATCGATGTACACACTTTAATTTGTGTAACCATTATGGTAACCTGGTCTTGAATTTCGGGAACATTATTCATTTATGTGCGCGTGTTTTAATGTGTTGCTATGTGTGTGCGCGCGCGAGCACTCGCATGTACGTGTGTTTGGGTCGTGTATAATGGAGAGGTACTCTGAAGGAAAATCAGATCCCTAAAATATATATTAAAAGTGAATGGCCTCAATGATTTTCAATTTCATTTTTAAAACGCTTTAGGTTCCCATACCTTTGCGGTCTACTATCTGTTTTAAAACCTTTTATGTTGTCGTGCTTGTGTATAATTATACAAAACTAAAAGAGTCGACTGTCTAGAAAGTTATTGGTCTTAACAAGATTGTGTGGAAACGATATAAAGTTCTATCCAACATCATTAGCGGAGACGATGCGTTGTCATTTTTAATGTAACTTTCTAAAAACAGGCTATCCGATAATATAATCAAGTTTAGAAATTGGAGACGATTATTGTGCTTATTTTGATGAATGTGAGTCAATTTAAGCATACAGTAGTCCCCCTCTTGTAGGCCCCCCCCCCCCCCCCCGACCAGCGGCCACCAACTCCTAACGGCCAGAATTCGTTGGCACCGACGAGTTTCTGTTCAAAAGTACTCCTCACGAAAGGCCACCCGGCTAACGCGACCAACGGCCAGCATATTTGTGCAATAATATAAAATTTACCCCTCACGAGCGGCCTCATTTTATTTTTAAATGTATACAGAACCAATAATTAATTCAAATCTTGATGTACGGTAAGCAATTTTGATTATCTCTATCGTAGTTACACGTCTCCGAGTGTCAAGTCGCCGTTAAAAGTGTCGACTAAAGATTCATAGTATCTCGTTATCTATGAAAGTCGATGTTTACAGGAAATGAGCTCAATAATGTTATGGTAGAGTTTGGGGTTTAACACCCATGTTGAGTTCTTCTCGTTGATGATCATAACCAGATGTAATTGTTATAATCATAACAAGGTCAGATTCGGCTAAACATAGATTTTGTACATTGGCACACACAGACAACCTTAAAAAAGACAATAGGGTACCAGACAAAGACCGGAAAAATCACGCGACCACACATATTGTGATTTCAAGTGATTTTTCCGGTCTTTGACTGGTACCCTATTGTCTTTTTAAAGGCTTCCTTTACGAAAGCTGTATTTCGTAGAATCGACACAAGTTTTGTCTGCATAATTAAATCGCATACAGTCAGCAATATCCGGTTTCAGGAAAACGTACATAATATTTTCGAAGAAAGTCGGTTATTCTACTCGACGACATGGGGGGGGGGGATGCCGAAAAATTGTATGTACAAAAGACTCGTAAAAACAAGTTTATGTTGAAATAATTTAAATAAACAAAGTAATAACCGATAAGAAGGTTATGCAGCAGCAGTGGGAAAATGGAGCAAATGGAAAGATAATTATGTATGTACCAAGATGTAAATGACGTTTTTGAATCCATTTGCAATGTGCATGACAACAATACCCGCTCGCATATCAAACTTACGCCAAGAAAGCAAAAATAGTACCGTATATTCAGTTGAAATAAATTTGTTATTATAACCTAAAATACTTTTATTGATTAATGTTTCATTTAGACGAAGATATTTAATGTTTTGAAGTATGTAGCTTTCTTACTACGTACATTACATATACATGTACTTCTCATAATAAATTTAGCCCCCCTCTGGAACGGCCACCCGCCTTATAAGGCCACTTTCCCGGTGCAGCAGGGGTGGCCGTATAAGAGGGGGACTACTGTATTGTTATAAAAGGTCTTCTCAACAATTAAAAGTTACAATAAAATATTACACGGGTTATACGTTGTCATCAGATCTGGTATGTCGATGTTTTTCATGTATCTATTCTTTTACTGCATTTGCAGTGAATATTTAGCATTTTGGTAAGCTTTGATTTAAATGAAAAGGAAAGAAAATTAATGTAAATAATCTGAATATAAACATAATCCTTTGAGACCACTAGCTTTGATGACAATGTATGTAGCATAACCGGAAGTTGTAGTGTGGCATCGGAATGGCAGAAAGGAAGGCGGAAAGATTGGTCAGGTTTTAAGTTGACTCTCACCAATTTTGGACTGTACTAAATTTTCAAAGGGCATATAGCGGCCGAGTGGTCTAAAGAGCTCTCCGTTACGGATCACTGCTATCTCACCTCTGTCTGCGTGGGTTCGACTCTCGGATTCGGCAAATGTGGGTATGTGAGAAAGCTTACCACTATCTTATCGTGGGTTTGTGGTTCTTTCTGGGGGTTTTCCCTTCTTCCTCCACAATTAATACTGGCCACCATGTATAGCCTATTTTGTGCTGAAAAATGGCGTTAAACCCTACAACAGCAACTAAATTTTCGTAAACAGACTTATTTCACTGTTGTTTCATTGCCATTTTAACACCAACGACTCCGATGAATAAAATCCGTCTGTCTTAAAGTGATATCTAAACAATCATCTAGTTACTACCAGGTAATGGTAAAACAAATGAATGAACCTTTAAAGGATGGTAATGCGTTTCTACTAGAGTGTTGTGCATGATAACTAGGATGCATAATAGGTATAGTCCATGTTTTTCAACATAATTATCCTCTTTTTCGAATTTGTTCAACATTGCTAAGACTAAGCCAGTAATTGTCTATAAACATTATACGTTATATGGAATTAAAATATTAAGTGGACAGAAGATAACCAATTATTTTAATAAATTAAAGGAAAGGTAAACTACTAACATCTGTTTTGCAATTCTCGAACTGATATTCGATCACTAGTAACATAATTTAATAACAAATAGCCGGTACCTATACATGTAAACTCCTGACAGATTAGAACAGTATTGCCCTATAATGTATTTTCTAAACATCAGAGAATTTACTCATTAAAAGTTCATAACATAAAATTTCTTTTAATATGTCTATTAGGCATGAACTGATTGGTCAGCATGTTCTCTCTTGTTTTACAGCAGAAATAACACTCTTTAATATTATCTCTAACGAAGAAGGGCCAAATTGAGGACGATTCGTCAATCATAGGAACGAGAGAAAACTCAATACATAAATGTATTAAACCTCAACTTCTCCTGGAAATTTTTTAAAAACTTATTATACTATACAAAATTCAACCTGCATATGTCAATATCTCTGCAAAAGTAGGAGTGTTGACATTTTTGCCACTATCACTCTAATAAAATAGCACGATGCACTAATAATTTGCCATGTGGTGTGCTCGAAATAAATGTCACCCTCTCGTATAGTGCGTATAAACCTAGATGTCGATTCTTCAAGAAGTTTGCAGACTTGAGAATGTTAAAGATTCTACATATTTTGTTATTGTCTATAAATATATGTGCGAAATGTTAAAAATATTCCTTTATTGTGCATTAAAGGTTAATAAAAGTGCGTTTATTCTGTAAACAATGCATTAAATTTATATTAGGAAAAGATGTACACGTTTTAACACTATCCATAACTTAAAAATACAGATTAGAATTATATCTTCGGCAGATGAACATATTTGCTTAACAAAGACAACCGCTAGTTCCGTCTTAAACCTGCATTTCTAGTAAGTTTCGTTTTAAATCTACCAATCCTTTAACTATTTGGGCAATGTATTCTTTTATTCAATGATATGACATATATTTATTATATCTCATGAATCAAATTGAACTAACGTTTAATAACGTCCGCTTGATCAATATCCAGATGACTAAAGAATTGAAATTATGACTACTTGTCCTTTAACAGTCTTGCTTGATAGGTTTACTTTGATGCGGAAATATGTCACCACTAGATTAATCTTACAATTCAAATGACTTTACGGCTAGAAAGTAGGAAAACCAAACAGTCTTGTAATAGTCTACAAACTATTTAATTATCAATGGTATAAATTGAAATGTGAATATAATTGAACTGAAATACCACATCCAGAAGAAATTGTGTTTTGGTCCAAAAAAATGAAATGTTAAGTATAAATTTCAGATCAAAGAATGTGTTGGTCTACTAATAATTCTAAGGTGTCAAAATAGCGACTTTCAGAACTATTTTAATTAATTAACAATAGTGTCAGAGTAATAAAGTCTACTGAGCACCTTCTAGTTCCAATTAATAATTCAAACAACTGTCGTTTCTCTCAAGTAGTATCTCATCAGTCTATAACACGCGTGCAGACTTGATGTTATAACAAGAACACAACAAACAAGAATAGGATAAACGCCACTTCCGAGCTACTTATGAATAGGAGAAAAATATAAAACGCTTTTATTATAACTACAACTACGTGACAAAACACATATTTCCAACAGCATAGAAGAACTCGCACCATTTACACCACCCAATGGGAATTAACGTAATTCTACTAACATACCACGAGGCCGATTGTTGAATGGAAACTCTGAAACTCTCAAAAAGAGGTACATAACCGTCTATTTATGGAGTCTACGCAACTGTACGTCCTAAAATTTTACAATAAACTTTATCCACGTACAACAAATTCAACCATACATAAGCACTACTATTTAAATCATGAATACAAATTTTAAATAATTGTAGAAAAATAATATCCAGAAGGTAAAACAAATTTATACATAAATAGCACATGTCGCGAGTGGTAGGGTTTGTTTTGCCACCACTGTGGTGAGTGGGTTATTATGGTTGGGTTGGGGTGCTCCCCATATTTTATTTAAATTATTATAGAAGTCCCACCCAGGCTCGATTTTGTTGGAAGCAAAATTAGTGATAGAGAGAGATAAAGCTCTGAGCCCCCAATCAGCAATGCCGACAGTTAAATTACTTATTACACAAAAGGTGAAATTAAAATGAATAAACATTTCATACAAGTCAATAGTGAACTGATAATAATTATCCAATCAATCTTATTCCTCTCGACCACGTGATAGTCTATTGCATAATTTGATTTATAGTGTGAGATTGCTTTTCCAGCTGTCCATGTTTCCTACTGATCATACAAGTCAATAGTGAACTGATAATAATTATCCAATCAATCTTATTCCTCTCGACCACGTGATAGCCTATTGCATAATTTGATTTATAGTGTGAGATTGCTTTTCCAGCTGTCCATGTTTCCCACTCATCTGTATCTCTCCTATCCAGCCAATTCCTCATCTCATTCCGACTTCCCTCCAAACTCCTTCTTCTGCTTTACTGCTCCTTTTCCAAATTCTCCTTCTCGACTCCTTTTCTGAAATGCTTTCGATTCACAATTTAATTCTTTACTAGTATTTATTCCGTATTCGTCCTTGAGACTCGGGACTTGAATATACCTGAAGTCTGTCCCCTAAAAGATTTCTTTACGAAGCTTTATCTTTCTTAGAATTTTCTAAGTTTTACCGCCAAATTACGAGGGGCATTTTCCCGGAGTATTGCTTTTTGACCTTTCCAGCATAGTGTTTGGGCAATTACCAATGTTTACTCGAAAATACTAAATAACATTCGTATTAAAATGGCGACTACACCCTCTCTCAATTCCGTTTGGATGTCGATTCTACCCTGATCTATTCAAATTATCAGTCAATGATCCAGTCCGTCTGTCAACGTGTTCAGAATTACGACGTCTATAAGGGTCTTTTGTTCTTGATCAAAACTTTCAACGTCCACGTGTGATTTTTCACACCCAACAAAGCTGGGTTCTTGTACATTTACGAAGAGGACCGACTATAGCTGCGGTGTCAATCATATGCACATAGCTTCTAACCATTTCTTTGTTCCCTTGACTTACGCAGTCGCGAGCAGGGCAACGTGACAGCAAAGTAAATATGATGCATACGTCCAAACTGTCCATATATTGTATTTTCGTTCTGGCTGTAATAATACGAAACGAGGTCTGAATAACCCTAGCTCTGTTCTTACCTACGTACCTAAATACTTAGACATACCTGTAAATGGAGCTTCACATTTCATTATCTGTTTTAATTTCCTGTGAGAGTTTCGCTACCAATGAAATGCGACGTATAAGGTATTGATAACAAATGCAAGAAAAATTAATTTAAATTGAAAATTGTTAGATGTTTTTTATCCTTAATTTCATTGATATATTGTGGAAGGTCATAGCTGGTCGTCAGTCACTGTTTTCCTTGTAATGTAAATTCCAGCATCATCAAATGAAGAAGAGGGATTGTATTTACACCATGCAGCTAGAAGATATATACATGATAGCGAACAATTCTTGTCCTGGTTATCATTTACACGAAAGGTGGGGTTGTGGGCTCGTTGTTGCAATGTGAACTCCATCTACACTGATTGAATGAGGTTGATCAAATTTGATATGGTGGATCACAAAGATTAATAGATGATAAGAGTTGTATCCTATCTAAACTGTAACCATGGCGATTGGTGGTTAGGGTGGTGGGGGTGGGTCGGAGTGAGGTGGGGTTGTATGCGTAGGGATGTCGTTGGATGCGTCGGGGTTTGGTGGGGTGGAGAATATTAATATTTTGATATTTGCATTTATTTATTTTTCTAGATGTATTTGTGCATCAAGGCGATAAGGTAATAATGACATAAAGTGACTTCGGATTGAATCTTACCAGAAAATAGCAAGGTTCTTTCATTTGTCATTATCGATGTATGGATGGGTGCGGTGCATGCTGTTACCCATATCCTTGTGTCTATAGGTCTTTCGTATATGTGGCTTCCAATTAGTCGTAAAATGAAAATACGTAAATCGACGTCTATGCTTGTAATATATACATCGCGTTAATTTTCAATCGACGGTGTTATGGGTTTTTTTTTCAGTCTGTATGACTACTTTTCCGCTTCCAGTTATGATTTTTATATATAAAATATGATAATATACCCGATTATGATACACGCTAAATCTCGGTATGTTATAGAAACGGTTATATTCTCATCGGTATTTGATAGTCACGCATGTTTGTCCAGGATACTCTTTAACTAATTGCTTTGCAACTAATTAATGGATATTTAAAGCTGTATCAAAGTCTAAACAATAGACTAAACAATAGTGATATGGACGCGCCACAAAAGACAATAGTGGCGTTCTATAACGTATAATTTGCGACAAGCTATAAACATTCTAGTTTATTCTATACCTTTTTACACAAATGTAATCGTTTATACGTTAGAATTTAACCAGTCTAATCTGACTTCAAATGTATATCCATACCTCATCCAGATCACTTCAGTGAGTTACAAAGCAAACAAAAACTGACCGTGAAGCTATGGATAATCAAACTATTTTCTTTATTTATTTTAGCTCGTTAACTTCTACAATTACATCCATTCTAGAAATACTCTAATTGGCTAGTGAGGTACGTCCAAAGATATATTCGCATTACTTTGTGTTGAATATCTGAAAGAGGTGCGGGGAAGCAAATATTAATATATCCACTGAAACAAATCAGTAAAATATAGACCATCATAATGACTTAGCATGTGTTAGTATAGTATCGTTGTTTATAAATGGATTCTCGTAATTTAAAACGTTCTTGCTTTTGGATCTAAAATTATAGCAGCAGAACAGAAATGATCCTAGTATATGCTGACAAATATTAACCTTTGCAGTGTCATTGAAAAAGTTTTGATGAGATCCAAAGTAAAGGAATTCGCAATTAGGGCTGACTAATTATCAACTAGTTTCTCACATGTGACATTATGAATATAAGTTACGAAAGAAATAAAATGGTAAATAAAGTTATTTGACATTATCTCTCTCTCTCTCTCTCTCTCTCTCTCTCTCTCTCTCTCTCTCTCAACGAATGAACGTTTCATATGCATAACAAATAAAACATGCGCACAGACTAGCTGACAATTGGTCAGACGGAGAGATTGACAGACAGACACAGATGAATAATAATAGACGGACACATAAAAAAGGATGCAAAACTTTTGAGTAATGTTGTAAAATATTGTCTGCTGTAGTTTTAAAAAGCATCGATGGCAATAAATCCAAAATGCATTTACATAAATTCTATATAATTATTTAAATGCTACTATGAATAGCAAGATTATTTCTAATTGTTTCCTTCCCAGTTTCTTTTGTATCGGATCTCCATTGTGTATTGTTCTAAAACCATGTTTCCTGCTCCATTTCCTTGTTTAATTATCTCATCACAGTAAGCATTGTTTTGGCATGTGTTGTACATTTTGCTGTTCTGGCAATTAACACAATTTTGCTCCTCGTAGACTCTTTCAGATTACCCTATGTCTTCCAACGGTTGTTGAAACGTCATCTCACGGTCTTTTCTCACATCAGTAACCTTTATACTGCTGTACCTCCACTGCTCTTTTGATGAGGCCCGATGAAAGAGAATATCACTGGCAAAAACAGAACTGCATGTGCTATTCCGAATGTTATCACAAGTAACATAATCTTGAAAAATGACATAAATATGTAAGATGACGTCTTAAGGAGAATGATGACACCCAATAAAGAAGAAGTAGCTCCGTGAAATATTGGTGATCCAGATCTTACCAGAGTTGAGCGGACCCTCTCATTCCTTGTGTCTCCAGTAGATATCATATACCCATGACATATATGCGTGGTGAAATCAACGGAAAACCCAACGCTCATGACAATGTGTACCATGGTTATTGAGCTCAAAGTAAGCCCAAAATAATCTAGGAAACCAAAAATACCTACCATAATCATGGCAACTGTAATTGTTAGAAAAATAAGGAGAACTGGGTGTGGCATGAAGAGAACTGTCACAAAAAACACCACCGCTATTGCGATTCCCACAGTCTGAGCAGTCTGTGGAAGAATCGCAACATATTGTTCGAAGTATATAAAGGATGGCGCGAAAGCAAACACTGGAAGAGATGATTGTGACGCAAAGTTACGCATCCTCAGCATCAAGTTTCCTTGAGCCATTGTGGATTTTTGATCAACAGAAAATACATAATATCTTGAGGCAGATATTGTTATATTTTTGTCATCAAAGACAACATCGTTTTCGAACCTTTTGAAGAATGGACTTTTCAAAAAGCGATTTTTCAGATTTGATATAAAACCTGCTTCTGATGAATTGTCATAAAATGTTGACCGTTGATATGCCGAGAGCCAATTAATCTCAGTTGAATTTTGAATTTCAATGTCTTTCTTTATATTTTCTAATAGTAAACGTATTTTATTTTGGTTGCCTACATCAGAGTACGTAATTGTGCTAGATATAACAAAAGAAATTGGTGTTATAGTTTGGAAATGAGTATCCGACCAATCCCTGAATTTATAATAATATGACGATTCTGACACTAAATGTTTTAACTCCAGTCCTTGTTTCAGTATTGTGATTCCATGTATTGATGCAGCTAAAAATACTGCAAATAAAATAAGGATTATAATTTTCATCGGTAAATTTAGAACAATCTTTGGTAACAGCCAGCCAGGAAGTTTGTCCAAGAAACTCTCGACATCCTTGCGTGATCTGGGTGGGGAGCCAGTGCAACATAAAATGTTTCCCTTAGACCTTTTTGCTTCTATGGCTTCGTCCTTGGAGATGACCTTGATGCATGCAAATAAGTGTCGTCTGGCTGCCACTCGTTTCTCATGCAATGTCAAGCAAGCAACAAATAAAGTCGTCTGGTTCAGATAACAAAACAGCACAGCCGTACCTGTGAATAAAAATGACAATTCTATGCTGGTTCCACATGATGCTTTCAAATATTCCATATTTTACTTACTGTTTACATTTCTTACCCGATTGTCTCCAATTATCCTTGCAGATTGGAAACATGGTAGACATATGAACTATTATTGTTTTCATCTGAAAAAAATTTCTCGTGCCTCTTTATATCTTATGGCATAGTCTTTGTTTTGTCAAATTAGCATACATGCCAACCCCTGACGAGGAATTGGCGTAATCAAAGCGGTAAAAAAGCGTAATCCAGGCGGAAAAAGCGTAATCCACATATAACATGCTAAAATTTCAATAAACAACGATTATTTGCCCTGCTCATCCTTTACTGTTTCAAGTTTTCATATATAGCACTTTAAGCTTTACACACATCAACTAGAAACCTTCTTAAGACATTTTGCGCTAAATTTAAAAAAAATTCGACACGGCCGGAAATAGATGACACGTGATGCTGTACTTTTTTTTTTTTTTTTGTTCTTAATATTTAGAGGATTCTGTTATATTTTGTTTCGGGGGTTTTCGGTTGTCTTTGTCTAATTTATCTGTGAAATTTTTGAAAGGGGATATTTTTGCTCACATAAATGCATAGAGTAAAATAAAATATACTTTTCAAGCGCTAAAATATATTTAGACTGGTGCTGCAACAAATATGAATTAGAATATGGAATCTGCGAGTAAATATTAAATTTGGAAACCCAGTCTGCTATCTACTCACTACGCATATAAATAAATATAAATAGAATCGAGGTCAACAGTAGAACCAGGTTAGCTATAAATAGAACATGATACTATTATGAAAGTCCACGGTCTAGCGTACTCTTATATTGTAGTTACGTAAAAGCCGTCTTTTCTAAAATACGGTCTATGCGATTAATGGAACTTTAATAATAACGAGAAAACAAATAATTGATTTTTTTTTGGGAGGTTGATGTACCGAAAAAGCGTAATCCATATACGTTTAAGAGTAACGCGTAATTTAGTGACAAAAAGCGTAATTATTACGCCAAAAGCGTAATGGTTGGCATGTATGAATTAGTGTCCCAATCAAGCCAATTTCCTGACAAACATAAATGTCCACGACAAACACAGAAAGAGAGAAAAATAGTTAGAATTATGAAAAGCACGTAGACATCGTTACGTGTACTGTCATCGTACCTGCATAGATACAAAAGTTTCTCACTCCTAGGAATATTGACGTGGCTCCAGCCATGAAAGCTAGAAGGTCTGTTAGGGATGTAATGGTGATGGCTACACCACTCTTTCTCATTGTCTCTGCTATCTTTTCTTCAACGGTTTCTTTTTCTTGGGCGTCTGACAAGCCGGATAGTAAGATAAACATATCATCTACGCCTATACCTGAATAATAATAAAAATAATAATAATAATAATAATAATAATAATAATAATGACAATAATAATAATAATAATAATACTAACAACGATAATCATAACAATAGAAGATTGTAGTAATAGTAAATAGAGTAGCAATTTTAATCGAAAAACTTTGATAGTATTAATAATAATAATAATAGTAATAATAATAATAACTGATAATCATAACAATGGAAGAAGATTGTAGTAATAGTAAATACAATAGCAATATTAATCGAAAAAATTGATAGTAATAATAATAATAATAATAATAATAATAATAATAATAATTTGACAGTTTGGGAGGTAACGTTACTACCGACATTGAACTGTATTTAAGGTATAAATCACGGCATAAAGATATAAACGGTAATGCTAATGGATGCAGCAATGGCGACGACTAAAAAGAAGAATGAAGAAGTTGTAAAATAAGAAAACGATGAAGAAAAAGAGAGGAAAGTAACTGAGTGAAAGCGAGAAAAAGAAAATGTGAACGTGAGTACCTACTTGCACAATTTCACACGAAGATCATGAATTGATATAGAATAAAATGATTAGCTTGGTGTAACTCCACCGACATACAAGTGTTTTTGTCACAACGAATACATTTTCGTTTGCTACAGAACGAAAATAATTAAAAAGTAAAAAGTAGAAAATATATCACCTTTTCATCCATGTTTGATGCGCACTATATTCCTTTGCATCGTAACATATTACATGCCGCGTTAAAAATGGCCAGATGTATTATTCTGTCAAAATTTTGATGCAAAAGGAAGGCTTTATAAATAAACAGTTTTACGCTTGTTGCTGGTTTCAAACCTCTGTAATGTATAGTTGATGGAAATACCACACTTTAGAATTTAAAAAAAAATTGATGAAAAATTGTGATGCAAAAGAAATCTTTATAAATAAACAGTTTTATGCTTGTTCCTGGTTTTAAACCTCTGCACTGTATAGTCGATGGAAATATGACACTTTGGAATTTAATAATTAATGGCTATTGCTCGGATTCATTTTGTCTTTTCTTTGTTTAAATATTGTTCTTCATTGTCTTGGAATCAGTCTATTCGTAAATCCAAAATCCCTCATTAGTAAAAGTCACATGGGACATGTAAGCGCATTTACTTATATAAAGTTAAATTTGAGTTTTAAACTTTAAGCGTAATGCAGTTTTTATCAAAGTTATGCAATCGTAATTTTTGAGTGTTCTGCGCAATTATTGTCATAATAAAATTTCCATACGAAAATTATCGATCCCTATGGACCTTTACAGTGGCAGTTCGGCATTAGGTTCGATCATAAAGTTGATATCGGATTGATCTATTTATAGTGCTTGTGGAATGAAGGTATGATCGCGTGAACAAGAAGTCACACTTATTGTCATACATCTCCTGTATCGATGTTTAACTATGAATCGGATAGAGGAGTAACATACAATACGTTTTATTCATAACTTGTACTTATGACATTTCTTCGCAATGATTATGCGCGAATTGAAATAAAAGACATACTATACCATACAGAAGATATATGCTAAATTACATAATTTATTGGCATTGTTTTCCCAGGCTTAGTTTGCAAATGATGACATCGTCGCGTCTCTCTACATGTTATTAGTAGAACTTCCTCCCAAACGGCATGTGCATTCCATGTTACATAACATCGCGCGACAAAAACCGGTTTAATCGGGATCGCCCCGCTTGCTTGACAGTGCCTAAAAATATCAAAGTTCATTATCAGTGAGTTTGCCGTCAAGCATTTCTCGAGGAATTTATACAATAATCGTCTATGGAATTTTAATGCACAAAACGCGAAATAAAGTGAATAAAGATCATTTAATGGCATATGGAAACAAATTCTCCAAAATGACACCTTTAGCTGCAAAAAGTGACCTAGAGAACGTACATGAGATATATAACTTGTACTATAAACTATTTTACTGTCTATTGTTGTAAAATGAATTGCTCAAACTAAACTTATATGCGGTAGAAATAAATATTGAATTTATAAACTTATATTTGTATATTTTATGAAAAATTAATCAAAGTTCAAACGTACTTGGATCCTTTTGCCTAAGGTCGTAAATTAATCGTCAGCTTTATGAGTATATATCAGCCTCAAGAGACAGACACGGGTGTGGGTTATATACCCTGATATAATAAAAATCATATGAAGCCATTTAATACACTGAAATTGTTGAGAGAGAGAGAGAGAGTGAGAGAGAGAGAGAGAGACAGACACGGGTGTGGGTTTATATACCCTGATATAATAAAAATCATATGAAGCCATTTAATACACTGAAATTGTTGAGAGAGAGAGAGAGAGAGACACAGGTGTGGGTTTATATACCCTGATATAATAAAAATCATATGAAGCCATTTAATACACTGAAATTGTTGAGAGAGAGAGAGACAGACAGACAGACAGATCTATTTACCAATTATTAAGAATGGCATAACTCCAACGATACTGACGAATTCCACTCCACATGCGCTTACTAGGCCAAACGAAGATATAATTGACATCCCGGCTGCAATGACTCCTGGGTAGCCAAGAAGTGCCCTTTGACCTACACAGTCCCACCTGGCCGTTAGAGTGGCAACACATGCGTACGTAATCATGAGGACGAAAGTTATTGAAAATAAAGTAATGTCACCCGAGATGGTGTTAGAGAGTTCATCACCAAGTGAGTCAGAATGGGAAAATGCGATATCAATGTATTTTGAGAAAAATGACTTCATCTTTGAAATAAATTCATCCTTCCAAATTTTATACATCTCTTTATATTTGTCTCCATCAGTTCGGAAATAAAACCTCAAAGACAATATCCCCGCCGAAGTTAAAATAGGACCATTCACTCTGACATCTCCCACTCGGTTTTGGTAAAATATCATACCTGTTTTTGGATGATGAAAAACGGGGTATGTCACATTACCATTGTTTACAGCTAGAATGAATTCAGGTGAAAAGAAAAAGTCGCCAGCAATAACACAACCTCTAATATCTCTTGCACAGATGTTACTTACGCTTATATTTTCGCCATCATAGTCAACATTTATTGATACAATATAATTATATAACTGTTTCACTTCTTCTAATACTGTATTGTCCATCACGTTTCCAGATGGCGCACGAACAATTACATCAGCTTCTATCCCTTCGTCTGCTCGCTGGAGTTGAGAAAAACTAATACCGCTCATATCTGGAAACAGTGTCCGGACTTTCTCGCTGTCTTGTTGAGCCTGGCTGTTCATTGGTGTATAAACTGTTGCTGTATCGGTTTCAGACGTAAGGCGTATCATTCCTATTCCAAGAAGACCGTTTACAAGAACGCAGGCAATGATGAATTTCCATGGATGCCTTGCCAAAAAGCCACCATAGCTTGCAAAGGCTCCACCGATCTTGGATTCAGCTCTCAAATAACAGGCAGTAAAACTCATTTCGATTCAATTATATAATTGGGCCCTAAAAAAAAATTGAATCATATTTTCATATTATCGTATACCTTGCTAAGTTAATCCACTTTATTTTAAAAGGATATGAATGATTTAAATGAATGTATAATATCATCCCCTAAGAATATTGGTTAATATACAGTTATCACATTTCAAAAAGATAACAAATGTTAAAAACGGATTCATTTTCATGGTAATTTTCTTCGTTGTAAAAGGTCAATTTCTAAACGTTTTATTTAGCAACACCTAATATGAACTGTAATGACTATCCAAGAAAGAGGCACAGTCCGGTACCGAGTATGATAATAATAATTGAGACAACGAGCTGTCATTGCATCTTAATGTTGTTCCTAAGCCAATCATCAATATATTTTCTATAAGATTTATAGAAACTTTGCTGTGCAAACACATACTGTTCTTTTCAATAGAAAACTACATTTACACCTCAAATGAGAAAAGCAAAGAATTCATTGAGTTTAGCCTCTGGACCAACGCAACAGGCGTGTCCTGGTTATTTTATTCCAATGCAATCATTTTTCAGAAAATTTAACAAACCTACACTGTCTTGTCACTAAACTGCCTAACATAAGCAATATGTTCTTGCTGCATCTAATCATAGACTAATACACTGGTCAACTTAAAACATGACGGCGCATGAAATAAATACATATGAAAATAAGCAAGTATGGTGAAAGATTGACCAGCATATTTCAAAAAATCGATTGTTTTGATAATTAGCATTGCAAATCGCAGAGGATTTAATTTTATTAGCCTAAATGAAAATAAATAAACACATTCAGCTATTTTGTATAATTTGAAAAATCACTTGCAGACAAATAAATTGTTATTATTTTGAAAGTGGTAAACATCAGGCAGAGAATAAATTAAATTATTACAAATTTACCCTTGGAAAACGCAGCAGAAATACAAATAGTTGCATATCTTTGCAATTATATTTACACGGACCAATACGGACAGGCTTGAGTATTGTGTTCTTAGGCAAGATACCTTGCTCTAATTTTCCAAAACGAAAGTGACTGAAAACTATTGTGAAGACACATAATGGGGTCCAAACAGGAAAAGATGTTTTGCGTCCCTGATGCAAACCAGTAATCAGCTAGTAAATTAGAATCCCAAATATCGATCTAAGTAAATAAGGTATTCTCTTGAACTGAGGATTCAAAACACATACCCACCGCCATACACACTGAAAAGAAAAAGAAACTTCAGAGCTTACATCAGGTTTCCGCAATAAACCCGGGTGTTGATTATAGGTCTTGATGATGCACACCAACAACCGCTGTGCTGGATGCAGGGCTTAAAGGAATATTTGTCACCTTCTGAAGTTTGTTTTGATAATGACATTGTATTAAATATACTTGGACTTCAGATACGTTGGTTAACACATTTTGGGGACTATTTCAGAATACATCGTAATACATCGATTTCCAATCAATAATCCGTTAGACAAATGGTTGCTAATGATACAGGAAATGTTTTTCATTGGCTAGTTTGTTGGCGCATGAGCAGAAGGGCAAAAATCGAACTTCTTTTTTTTTTTTTTTTTCCGCTTAACGGACCCATAATTTTCGTATGTAGAAGACTCTTTATTCAAAATGTCCACCTTATCCTACTTTTTGCACAGGTTCACCTGTCTGTGTGCGTCTCAGACCGGTCTTCCGTAGATCTGAGGTCATAAAGTCTAAAATCTGGACACAAATTCGGAATCCGACCATGGGCGATTATTGGATGAAAAAAAAACGGGTCCAAAAACTTCGGTTTTTCCCTCTGCATTTTGTAATGCAATTAAAATGTCCAGATTACTTGCTATCATTGTAAAGCTACATCTGTCTACTTTTCAATGATACCACCCACTTTAGTGTATCATGTATGACCTTGACGCTACAGACCATGGAAGTAGGCTACTACCTCATACCCCGTAAAGTCGTCGCTAGGGGTTAATGTGTTAAGGATAATTCCATTGCACCAAATTCCAACAATAACACAAGTAATCACACAAATCAAAGAATTCATTTAAACGGAGTGCTATCAAATGCGCATATTCCAAATTATTTACAATATATAGAAATTACTTATAAAAAGATTAATTAAAGATATGCATAATCAAAACAGCCTATATCCAATGTATTGTTTTGCTTTGTGACTATGTATGGGGAAATTTATAGGGAGATTATAAAATCATAGATAGACCTCGTCATCATTATAAATTATGAAACTGTTTACACGGTATCATATATATATATATATATATAACAAAGCCTAAAACGTCATATTGATATGATAATATAGCATAAAAAAATGGTGGGAAATATCAGTATTGTATGACATTTAGAAGATGGCTTCAGGTTGTATAGAATATGGAGTTAAAGATGTTTAGGATTATCCAGGACATAAATGATGTAAGTCACGAAGACGCAGTTTTCTAATATTTTAAAATATTAAATCATGTTTTCATTTTTAAAGCCATTTGATAGAAAGTTTACGATAATTATTATTGTACTTTGTATGATCCATGCATTACTGACCAAGATGGTCTTGAAGGCTGGGTAGTGCAGGACCTCAGTGGACGGACATGCATACATAAATACATACATACATACATACATACATACATACGGATGTGTGATAATAGAATGATATTTTTGTACTTTTGAGAAAGAAAATTTTCATGCACTTTTGGGACTAATTTTAAATTGTTCCCTACTGAGATTTGAATCCAAAACGTCCTTGAGTTACGGCAGAATAGCCTGGTAACCTTCCGTAATGCTTGGTCTGGACTGAATTAATCCTCTCTCTCTCTCTCTCTCTCTCTCTCTCTCTCAATCAATTAATCAATTATTCAACCAATAACGTCAATTAAAAAGTTCAAGTTACACAATTTTCAAAAAAAAAACTTGGATATCGCATTTTATTGCTTTGTGTTGTTCTTTGTAGCGACATGAAAACTGCATTCAGCAAACATGTGTGTGTGTGATTTGGATTGTTAAGGTAGCTTTAACAATGTTTCAGTCTTATTGATACAATGTCTGCATTTTGGCAGTTTAAAGTGATGTCTAGCATTGGGCAATCATGCCCCAGACATATAGCATGATGTCCCACCCAGTCATATAATCCTGACACCAGGCCGACCAGTCCTAACACTAACTTCTTAATGCTGAGCACCTAGCGAGGCAGCTCTTAGTACCATGTTGTATTAGTCTTTGGCATGACACGACTGGGTCTCAAACCCATGACCGACCACATTCCAGGTGGAATCTCTAACCAATAGGCTGTTGGAGCAGTAACCCGCAAATGTAAGTAACGAGGTTAATTTAGTGTCTTTCTTTAAGATGTGTACTGGCGCTTACAATGACCTATCGGCGAATGAAACGTAAATGTGGCTATGGTATATAACTTTAAAGTAATACACCTATGAAAAATTCGAATTTTAAAATAAATCAATGTTTCTCTTTTTTTTTCTTCAATCCATTCGAGTATATAGGTAACAACATAATTGTTCTTACAGACCTATACAAACAAAAGGAGCAAAGTGACATCTTTCACATACTTATTTTTATAATAATGATTTTTACCTGCTATATAATTGATTAATTAGGGATTTTTTTCATCTTTAAAACTCTTGCAACATTGTGGTCTTTATAATATTTATTATCAAGATATATAAAATATTGATCTTTGAACTCGTATACTTTAAATGATTAATAACGATACTCCTACTACAACCACTACTGTTAGCATTAAATTTACTATTATTATTATTACTATAATTATTATCATTATTATTATCAATATTATTATTATTATTATCATTATGATTATTATTATCATTTTCATTATTATCATTATCATTATTTTTAATAATATTCATATTATTATTATATTATTATTATCATTATTATTATTATCATTATTATCATCATCATCATTATTATTATTATTATTTTCATTATTATCATCATGATTATTATTATTATTTTCATTATTATTCCTATTATCATCATTATTATTATTACTATCATCATCATCATTAGCATCATTATTATTATTATTATTATGATATGGATAACTGCATTACTATAGGTCACTGGAAGTAGAATTCACTTGTCAAAGATATCTCGAATTGTTGGGAGATAGCGATTTTTTCTTATATAATTTCTATGCTTAAGAGTGGGGAACTTTCCCGTCAGAAGTAACACGGGAAGGTATGAAAGTATATGCTATGAGGAAAGATTGTCAGATTTGTAAGCTTAACATCGAAACATTGAAAATGAATTATACTGTATTACTGTTTGACCGCTATATACAGAAATATGAAGAAAATATTTACCCACCTTTGTATATAAAAATCTAACTTTAGAAACATTTAGGTCTTGAAACAAAATAATACCAGTAATATTCTGATGAATAGTTTAGCAAGATTTACTATAAAAGCTTTAAAGGTTAGAGAACCCGTCTGATCAATGACTTCTGCTGCATAATATTCTAGATCAAGATCAAAAACTTAATCCATGCAAGTTCTATGGATCTCCTTTAATTCATGCGTGTGCTTACTGTGTCATGTATCTCATCCAATTCCAAAACTGGAATAATGATCACTCTCATGTATATCAGTTCCAATAAATATGATGTTCTTTCTGTATTTACTAAAATTATCTTATTGTACCGCATGGATTTGTGTCATGGGCTAGTGGCATATATTTCAAATAAACATATTATTATTATTATTATTATTATTATTAGTAGTAGTAGTAGTAGTAGTAGTAGTAGTAGTATTGCTGCTATTGCTATTAGTATTATTATTATTGCTTTGATTATTATTATTATTTTTATTATTATTATTATTATTATTATTATTTATATTGCTATTATTATTATTATTGCTGCTATTGCTATTATTATTTTATTATTATTATTGCTTGTTTAATCATTATTATTATTATAGATTGTATTGCTATTATTATTATTATTATTATTATTATTATTATTATTATTATTATTATTCGTAGTGTTGTTACTGTAGTTACGTTCATTTCGTATATTTCATCAAAAATTTGATTATTCCAAGATCGAAAACCATACATCGATATGCCATAACGAAGAAATTAACATGATTCGTGACCTTTTTGCTTTAGGACTTAGTTGTTTCGATTGCTTTGCACCATATAAAAATAAGAAAAGAAAGCCCCCCCCCCTCAATGTATTATTAAAGAAACATGTTTAGGAAATTACTTGTGCCTAATACTTTTTGTCCGTCTTAATGTAATTGTGGTGATGAAATCAAATTAAACGTTAACACAACTCATGGAGAGTCTTCTACCTCAATAAACATATGATGCATGAAAGTGTGTTAGATATACATCAACAAATACTCTCCCTCACAATTTCGACATCTACGAATACTCTGAACACGGAAGGTCGTGTTTCGATTTCTGGGCAGAGTCATACCAAAGACTTGGCGAAAATGATACTGAAAGCTGCCTCGCTTGGCGCTCAGCATTAAGAGGTTAGTGTTAGGACTGGTCAGCCTGGTGCAGCGAGCACTGCGCGCATATCTTCCATTTGCTTAGAGGTAACGTTGCCCGGAAAACCCCCGAATAGAATTGTCTATCCATGGGATGTTACGGGTATAATGACTGTACCCAAGATGGCCTGAGGTGTGATGTCAGTGATTTAAAATGGCGAGTGCCATATAACAGAAGATAGTTTGGCAAGATACTACATAGCCAGTTTTGTCCAAAGTGTAGATTCTGTTGACCCAGCACAAATGTTGTCTGAACAAGTTGGGATATATGCAGATACAGTTTTAAGTCGCTGACTGTTGGATAAAGCACTGCTACTGGCATCACTTCATTAAATTTCTTAAAATGCTTGAGACAGCTGATTTTATTTCTGCCATTATGACTTATCAGATGATTTCCATGTTTTCCTCTTTCTCTCATTACTGGTTGTTGTTGTTTTTGTTGTAGTGTTTAACGCCATTTTCAGCACATGATAGGCTATACATGGCGCGGAGGAAGAAACCGGGAAAACTTCGGAAAGAACAACTGATCCACGAGAAGCTACTGGCAAGCTTTCGCACGAACCCACACAGACAGAGGTGAGATGTCAGTGATTGTAACGGAGAGTGTTTTATACCACTCGGGGCCCCCACATTACTGGTAACGTATACTTAGGAAAACACTGGCTCGGTAGCTCCATCAAACCTTAGTTTCATGATACGATAATACCGGTAAATCGTCATAGTGTCTGATAATGTACCACCCAGCAACATTTCGGAGTATCATTGTAAATTGGGGTATTGATCATTTCAACTTTGATATGAGGGACTAAAAAGTTTTATAATATATTTTGTGACCATCTTTGCCATGGTCATTGAGGTTGGGAGTACAACATTTACTACTCACTACTGCTGGTGTTTTAAGCAACGACAGATTATGGAGTAATATAAACAGGATATTCGTTCACAGGTCAATAATAATAACAATAATAATAATAACAATGAGGACTTTGTATTGCTAAACTTTCGAAGTTCTAAGCACTTTACACCATCAAAAATGATATGACTACACTACAGAACAACAAATGACAAAAACAATGAAATTGGAAAACATAAAAATATGCTGAAAACATATAAGATACAAAACATGATTAGGTCGCTAAGTTTGTCCCTGCAGTCGAAACAGGTGAGTCTTAAGAGCACCTTTAAAAGGGACCACTGCGTCTTTGTGTCTAATTTCAATGGGCGATTCGTTCCACGTCGCCGGGGAAATCAGTTTCCTTTTATTACATTTTAAAAATAATTTTTTGTCGGTTGTTGATATAGAATGGGGTTTCTGTGCTTTTTAATGCATTTATTGTTTCACTCAGTCTACATTTTTCCAGAAATAGAGTAAGCCGCCTCACAGTTTGCAACCTTTTACTGCAACAACTAAATTACTTTACGCACAATGTTAATGACCAAACATCGAGCTTTTATTCATTCAAGCCAAAAGTTCTGACTAGAAACTTAACAGAAATGTTGCTTTCTGATGAAGTTTTTTGAAGGAGGTGAGGTACAAACCGTTTTGGCAATCAGACTAAGACTTCTAATAAACCATATGCAGCATGGAGAAATTCCACAAAAACATGTACAACGCATCCCTGAATAGAATAGTCAAATTCGAGCCTGGTAGGTACGATGAGTCATTGTGCTCTGGAATTTCTTGGCTCCCAAATTTCAGATTTTGTTGTGAAAAGACGATTTATCTTACAGTATACTTCCATGATGAAAGTTAATTGCTAAATCAATACACTTAAATATGTAGCATGCAGGAATATTTGATTTACAGGTAGGCATAAAGTAAATTTACAGGTATATTAGATTTACAGGTAGGCCTATAGTAATGTACAGGTAAAGTAGATTCAGTTAATAATATATTTAAAGGTACAGTCAATTTACAGGTATAGTAGTTTTACAGTTAGGCCTATAGTAAATTTATAGATATAGTTGCTTCAGAGACGTAACAGATTTAGAGGTAAAGTAAATTTACAGGTATATTAGAATACAAGTTCACAGGCATCTGAAAACAAACAATGTATGCGCTCTTAGACCCAGTGTTATTGAAGCCATCACAACCACATAATACAAGTACCGTTAAATGATCATAACATTACATACCAAGACGAACAGAAAAAACCCACATGTATATGTAAGCACGGAACTGATGGCTGACGATCTGCACCATAATTAAGAGTGATGCGCTATAAATCAAAGAACATTAGACAACTTCATTTAATAGTCAAATAGTTGTCATTCATAGGTACTGGCTACATCGGCAGTAGGGTATTAATTTCAAGCAAAGTAGCTAAATCTTATGCGCAACAGTTCATCAAGTATGTACAATTTTATGAAAGTTTTGACTGAATTACATGGCTATAATAAAACAACACACAATATGAATTAAAAAAGACGTATCCTGTGATTAATGCTTTTTCAACGAACGATCGATATGAGCTTGATTTACCATCCACACTTATCATGGTGCAAATGTAACAGATATGTATCGATCACGATAGATGTATATTCGTTATTTATGCCGCCTATATTTATAGCTCATTATGAGTACATTCTTCTAACGGGCGCTCTCATAATATACCTAGATCAAAAGTGCATACGTACATGTCTATACCTACCTACATAGATATTTCGCACTTGGGTTACTATTCTGTAACTATACAGGAAACATTTGCAATCTGATTAACAGTCAGATCTCCACTGTCCTACATTAATATAAATAATATATGGGCTCTGTTTTACTACAGGTATTGGCTCTTTGGTGGAAATAGAAAATGGGGGGGGGGGATAGAAGAGCCACTTAATGATGGTGCTACTGCGGCCAATCAGGTTACCAACATAAATATTAGTCAAAACGAGTTCGGAACAAGCATTCGGACAGATTTTGGCAAGGTATTTTGACATTTCCAGATTTAATGACTGGTTACTTACTGTTTAGCACTATATAGTTACCATTGTACTATGAGCAGTGTCAATAGCTTTTATTGTTGTAGGAGATCAGAGAACATTGATTCCTACTTAAAAGTCGTTAATCAATGTTAAAGTCATCCTACACACACGGAATCCATAAGATAATTTATTCTGTCAGACATAACAATTAAAACATATTTTCCTTAAGTGAAAAAATAATTCTTTGTTTACCAATGCCTCATACTTGACCAGTTCATGAATCAGACGTCACGTGTTAAGATTTAAAAAAAACACACAAAAAAAAAAAAAAACAAAACAATAATCGCTTCCATTTATGCATTATGGGATTGTACAACAGGCAGGACCTTCTAACCTCCGAAACTGAAGAGTTTAACAAAGTGCAAAACGTACGAACACACGACAATGAATATTTGACAAGAAAAGTGTATCAATGTGCACTAGCGATTGTACGTTTAGCAAAAGCACATGTTAACACACCTTTCTGAATAATTTAAAGTGCCATACCAGTGTAAAAACCGAAAATACAATTCAATATTATTTGAATGGAAAATTAAATCTGGAAGCTGTATAAACAAACCCGATGGAAAAATTCGGCATAATAACTGAGAAATACCCTCAGGTGTGTTTTCGAAAATAATACACATGGGACCGATTATATCGCTCGGTAATTTCCGCAGAGTGAAGACCGTCTGACGTCACTTTATGAACACGCACCTTACTTCCGTTTCTAGTGAAACATAAACAAAGCTCATGTTTCATTCCATATTAGTTTATCACAATCATGCCAAGAGGAGATCGTGGAGGTACAAGCAAGGGCAGCGGTATCAGGTGTGTTGCCGCAAATTGTGGGAATACAAATGCCGATGGGTTTTCCATGTATAGATTTGAGGTTGAGCATATGGGTAGGGCACCAAAGAAAGTCAAACTCAATGATGATGCTGTCCTGTCTGTACAATACTTGAAGGAAACTGACAACCAAGTAACTGCAACTGTATCAGAACCTTAAACACCAAAACATCAGCTGTGTAGGCTTGAAATGTTGTCACCATCAGAGGAAGTAACTTGTCAAGTGTCACCACCAAAGAAAATAAGAAGGGACTATTCAAAGAGAGAAGCAGCAAGGGTGAGTTTATGATGACAAGTACCATATATTATATCTATGGTATTCAAAAGATCAGTCACTGCAACATTTCTATTTGTACCCTCTAGAACGTTCTTGCATAGTTTTCAAAACTAATGCTGTAAATATCTAATCAATCAAGAACTGAGATATAAACATCTGATAAATATTATCAACATTTTCATCTTGCCTTCAACTTTGACCATGTGAATATAAAAATCTTTCTGCCGGTAGATTTAGAAGGTCTACATATATATTTCATTGTCAGACTAATGTGTGAATCAGATTACATATAGATATTTACAAACATGAGTGATAAATGTTCTCTAATAGGGTACATTTTGTTTTAGATTATTGCTGCACACGAGGAACAATGTTCACAACAAACAGGCAGTGAGACAACTCAGGATCAAGGATTAGAAAACTCATTTGACATTATGAAAGAGGTAAAATTTAGCTTATATATATATATATATATATATATATATATATATATATATATATATATATATATATATATATATATATATACAGTAATGAGAGTGACATTTCAGACAAGAACATGTTTTAACAAACTACGTATAAGATTTCTAGAAATAAAGGAAGAACTATAGCTTAAAGGTTTGGAGAAAAGGATAGGTTTGATAATCGTAAGGAAAAAATGTCGGTTTTGAATAACACATTTTTTTTATGTTTCAAACACATTCTGTTATGGTGGATTACTGAATTCATCATAATAAATTTGGGACCTATTTTCTTTATCCCAAAAATGATTTCATCTCCTTAAAATGTCTAAATGCTAAAATAACTTGAACAAAGTACAGTATTCAAACGTAATAAAACTGATGTAATTGACCTTTTTCAGGTAGTTGAATATGAAATTGATAAAGTGAAGCCTCTGTCTGCATCCATTGGTTGCCAAGTCAACAAAAAGACAAAACAGCGGTCAAAGAAATGCCAGACTTATATTAAGGTGCCAAAATCAACAACATGACCTGCAGTGGAGATGATAAGCACAGGTACTCATACTTTCATATAATCACTTTTTGTTATGATTTTTTTCCCGGCAACAGTTAAACAATGTCCATATATACTGTTCCAATTTATTAGTAAGTTAAACTAAAATGTATGCTTTCTTTTTAAACATGTACTATTTCAAAGAATTTTGATGAAATGTAATTGGCTTTTTCTTTTGTCAAATACTGTGTTGTATACCAGGAAATTGATAGTTAAGCTGAATACTAGTACATCAAAACTATCTTTGTCAATGAACACACTATTTAAATTCCCAATGTAGATGAAATTACATTTTTTTAAAAATCTGTATTCATGTATGTAAAATTGTTCTGCTTTTATAAACTATTTTAAATTATCTAGGAGTGCAGACTGATTTTATAGATAACAGACCAGTGATGAGAGATGCATTCCAGCTAGTCCGCTCCAATTACTTTGAGTTTGATACCAGACCAACAGCTAAAAACATTTTCAACCAAAGTGCATCAGCCAGCCAATTTGAAGAACCACTCTCATCACCAGTGAAAAATGACTTGTCAGACAGTGACTATGAGCCACCAACTTCCCCTCAGTCATCAGATGAAGATAACAGAACTGATGAACAGGAAAACAGGTATCATAACCATATTCCTTTAGTATGTGCCCATTAGCTGAATTCACTTGCACAATCAAGCTGACAAATGCCAAGGTAGCTGATACAGATACTGCCCTCTGCCCTTTACAGCAATGTTAAGATAAACTTAAGAGGCAAGTTATAAATTGCTTATTGAAGAATATGGAAAATGATAATGTACCTACATGAAAGTACAGTATGAGTATGCTAAAGTAAAGAAAATAAAGTTTCAAAACCGCTCTATATAGGACATTTCACATGTAGTATGCTTCGCTATGGCTATTCGATATATTGATCAAACTCTTATTTTTCAGGAATGTTCCAGCTGATGTGGAAACTAAATTTTTAGTCTTTGAATCAAATCTAATGGATTTATTTAGATGTTGTACTAAGTGCTGTTCAAACACAGTTGGTGAAATTATTTATGTGAATGGATCTTTGGTAAAAATAAAACAAGAATGCAAGAACTGCTTTTATGTGCGCCACTGGTTTAGCCAACCTTTAATTGGAAGTAAACCAGCTGGAAATTTGCTAATATCAGCAGGAATTTTATTTTCTGGTACAATTCCTAGCAAATCCTTATGCATGTACAAATTCATGAACGTGTCCTGCATAAGCATGTCAACATTTATCAACCATCAGAAATTCTACCTGTATCCTGCTATTGGAAGTGTTTGGCACAATTTTCAAAAAACCTATGTGCAAGAGATCATTGAGCAGCAGATATCTGTTACACTTGGAGGAGATGGCAGAGCTGACACTCCAGGACACAGTGCAAAATATGGCAGCTACAGTATGCTCGACTTAGACAAGGGCATTGTTGTGGATGTGAAACTAGTACTGGTATAAAATAATATATAAATAAAAATTACATTTTAATCCAAAATGGGCTCTGATGATTTTATTGTAATTTACAGTTAAAATTGTGTCCTGTTTATTCTTAATTACATAGTGGTCTCCATGGCCTTGATCTTATAGTCATTTGTTTAAACATCTCTTGATTACTAGCTTGCCACAAGTTTATAGGTTCAAATCATATAAAGTTTGTCTGTTGCTTGTGCATGGTTTGAGGTTTTGTACAAATATTACAGCTTCCTCCATAAATTCAACTGGCCAACACAAAACAACTAAATTATTGTAAAAAGTGCCATTAAATGCTTGAAAATTAGTAATAAAACTGGTTTACATAATGTATGTGAAATAGTGTTGGGCACAGCATTAAGCACCTCAAAATCAAATACAGAATTACATATGATTTAATATTATGCCAACATTATGTTACAGAGTAATGAGGTAAAGAGCAGCTGCCACATGGAAAGGGAAGTCTTGTAAGGAGTGTAGAATTCTTTAAGTACCATGGGATCCCAATCAAATCCCTAATTACAGACAGACATGTCCAAGTAGTGAAATGGGTGAGGGAAAATATCACAGACACTCAACACTACTTTGATGTCTGGCATGTTGCTAAAGGTAAGACAAACAAAATTCAAAATGTTTTTGCATTGATGTTCATTTTTAAGTTATGAAGTGAAGAAGAACCAGATTAAAGTAAATTTCAATGCAAGAAGTGTTAATGTTTTTAATGTGACACTCAAAATCATACCCTATATGTGGTTTCATTTAGTATAGAATTTTTAGATATTTATAATACTGTATAACAATTTGTTCAATCAGTTGGTCAAAAAGGATTTTTTTAGAACTTACAATTTACTTGCAAAAGGCTTTGTTGAAACAAATATTTGATGATGCTCTTTTTCTGTTTCTATATTCAGGACTGAAAAAGAAACTCTGCCTTGTCAAAAGAAAAAGACTGTTCAGATATAACTCCATGGATAAAGAGTTTGGTCTACCACCTTTATTGGACTGCAGCATCATCACCTGACCAAAACAAAGAATTAATGCTGGAAAAGCGGCACTCTGTCATAAACCACATCTCAAATGTGCATTCAGGTCATGGTGATTTATTTGCATCATGTGAACATGGTACTTTGGAGGGAAAAGAGAGACAAAAGAAGTGGTTGAAACCAGGTAGTACACAATGGTTAAAATCTTTCTTTATTTTTAAAAACATACTTGTATTCTTATCAACAACTGTTTAGGTCCATCGAGTTTGTTCAGTTAGTAGATCTATTTCTAATTCATCAATGATATTTGGTGAGCAAAATCATCTTCTGGAGTACATGTCAGATATGAATGTGATTTTGACTTAACTATATTGGCTTTGTAATTGTTGGAATTTAGATACATTTTTGTTAGTGCACACTTTAATTTTCATGCAAGACAGCATAAAACCAAGCTTTGATGAATATATTTTATAACTTATAGGATTTAAAGTATTTGAAAAGCTTGACGAAATTGTGACCAGTAGACAAATGAGAAAAGATGTACCAATGCTGTCATCTGGTCAACAAACTTCAGCTCTAGAGGGATACCACTCCGTGATCAATCATTTTGCACCAAAGATGATTGGTTTCTCCTATCACGGAATGCTTTCAAGGTAAATCTTAAATTATTGCACACAAAAAATACTGATTCAGCTATTTCAATGTTTTATTTATAGTCTAGTTTATTCATCTTCAATTAAATCATAGATATCAAGATCATATCTTTTGATATCCTACAATGTAAAATTGTATCACAGTTTTGTGTCTTTTGGAATGTTTGCAAATAAAGTATCTATAAAAATAAATATCTGGTTTTTGATAGAATTATATATTTTGCATTATTATTTACTTTAAATAGGCTTTGGCTAGCTGCACTGCATTTTAACGAAAACAGCCAAAGAGAGCAAGCATGCACAAAGGATGGGAGAGCCAGATATAAGATAGTGTATCCAAAGTACAAGAAAGGCGAATACACTATCAGGAAAATCCTTGTCGATTCAACATATGGTAAGAATACACATTAGTAATTAATAAACAGAAAAGAATATATGACCAAGTGAAAGTACCTATATTTAAAATTCAAACAGTAAAGGAAAAATATTTGTTATGCTGACACTCCTTTAATTTTAAAGATCATGATTTTGCCCTGTGGTAAAATAATACAAATATGCAAACAATTGTAAAGACAAATATTTTTAATTCAAATATTAACTTCAACAAAAAGGTTGCATTTTTTGGCCTGTATAATACAATGCATATTAAATTTACTTTACAGATTATGTTGAATGTCTAATGGACAAAGCATTCACAATTAGACAGGTGTCTCACATGAATGAGGAAGGAGTGAAACTTCTGGTAGATGTACCACCACCATTATGTAGTATGTATGAGAGGCCTGACAAGGATATTGCCACCCAAAAGTTCCTCAGCAGGTTTAATCGCTGTCAGCATCATGAAAGCCAGTGTAGTGCAGGTTCTGATCAGGAAAGGCGGTGTGGATCCTCTGAACAACACATGCTGGAATGATGACCCTCACTTCCTTGCCCAAGAAGTGCCAACACCACCGAGCAAATTGTCTATATGCTGTATAATTTTAAAATTAAGTTGAAATAAAATATGCTCTTTGCATTAGATCAAATTAGGAAATCAAAAGTTTTTAGTAGATTAGTATTAGTGTGGCCCAGTGTGATTTATCTTTATTATTTTGTATATCAATAAAGTTAAATGATTCCAATATAAACTGTGCATATATATATATATATATATATATATATATATATATATATATATATATATATATATATATATATACACAACCATTTTATTTTCTGACAAAAAAATGAAATAAGACATTTGTACATGTATTATGTTTTGTTTTTGGCATGATTTATCAGTATAACTGTGGTATAAAGGTTAGATAGTGTAGGCCTCCAAAACAGCGGTTCAAATCATGAAGGTGTCATAAATTGACTGGAAAAAATGGTTTATTTATTTGCTGTAACTCCAAATACTATATTGTCATGCATAGATCATGAAAACAAAAGTTATGGAAACACAAGAACATTAAAAATTTCTCCGACTTCATACTTACTCATTTCCTTGTTCTGGACGTTCTCCAAATTGTTGTCTATACTGGTAGTAAGCAACTTTTAAAACATGGATGTCAAGGCAAACTGGACTGAACTCTGGATGGTGTGTAATACATTGTATCCCCTGGTATTCATTGCGGACACTTGTGACATTCTCTACTTCACAACAACATACACATTCCCTTGCTGTGGTCATTACCAAGCAGTGTCCACAATTACACCTAAAATAGAGTTGTCTTCATTATTGGATAGTGCTTTGCTTGCCAAATGTAATCTCATATTTATGAACTCATCAATAGCACAGTACAATTACAAGCTGACTAAAGTCAGGAACAGGTAAAACATTTAGATATCAAAGAAAATAGAAGTTGCAAGTAGATGCTTACCACAGGGAAAAAAAAAAAAAAGTTTATTTCATATTTCATTTAAAAAATCAGCTATTAGCATACATATGAGAAATTCGACATTTTAACTTATAATACAGTATACAGAATATGAATTCAATTTTAATGTCATGAGGGTAATATCCTGCCTATTTCAACAGTCGTACAAAGAGGACCTCCTGACCTAGGAATCTTAAGTACTTCTAACTCGTATCAATTTGTTCACAGGCTTTCGAAGCTTGCAACTGATCCGATGTACCTTTTATTTAACAACGTGTTGAACAGTACTATAAATATCGTGTGATAAATAAATTTATCGTAACTTTGGCTGTATACATATTCAGAAAACAATTACCATGAATTGTCTGTCAATCTATCTTGTCTTTCCTCTTCGTCATCTTCATCTGCAACTTCGGATTCGTCGGTATTGGAAATATAGGGTTCAAACTGGTACGGATTAACCCTTAAAGTGCTGCATTGTTTTGCAGTAAAAGGTCCCTCAGTGCTGAATTGTTTCAGGAGAGGAAAGAAGAAAACTCCACAGTCCTTAAATTGCATGTATTTCATTAAATATACACTATTGATAGACAAACCGTATATAAAAAATGATGGTGCGTGTCTATACTTTAAGATTAGCATCAAGACACATGTGTAGGTTTAACAAATTTGCAGGTACAGGTGTAAATACAGGTAAAATGACAAGTTACAATTGTATTTCATCAGTATTTTTGTTTGTTTTTGATGGAAATGTTCAAATATATCTACGAAATGTTATATTCTTTCGTAGTCCAACCATGCACATGTTATGTCTGTCACAATGTTATATATAAATTGTGAAAATCACAGGTAAAGGCAGGGTGACAGTTTTGCAAAAATCCACTCCATGAATGTCAGAGGTATGTTTAAACCCTCCAGTCAGCAATTAATGTTCATGAAAAACTATCACCTGTTATTTATTATAATATCAACAAACAGAGGTCCATATCTGGTGATTAAACCTCAGCAACGGCTTTATTTTTGTTAATCATTGGGCTGATTTTGTGTTAAGAGTCACCTTAATTGTTCTCATTGTCTGACACGTGTAAATTTATTGGAATAGCTTGAAATCTATCCCATACTTATTTTTTTTGCTGAAGTATGCGGTTGATATCACATCATCAATAGCCCATTAGGAATCGAGAACAGACATATGTACCAAACCCATTGTTTTAATCGATGCGAAAACGTTTTAGATGCTCAGATAAGAAAGGCCGCCATTTCTTCATGTGACTTTTTTCGTTCAAGTCTGCCCCATGAACTCACTGATCTGCACTACGATTTGTTTGATCTACTATCAGATGCAATAGCTCGTCAACTAAGAAAAAGTCTTCAATAGTCCGTAGGTTAACTATTCACCATGTCGACATTTAATTTTGAATTACCAGTGAATGGGGGTTGACAGGCGCGCCATCTTTTCACGTCAAGCGAGCATGTACATCCGACTCCAGTTCCACGTAAATTACTGGCTCAAAATCGTTCATGTGTATTTCTATCAATACGTCGCTTGCTCCAATAATGTCATTTTTCTCAATTTATTCAAAATCACTATTAGCATCACTATCAGAAGCGAATATTTGTTGCAAGAAATCACCTTCGTATTCAGTGTCGGCCATTTTAGCTTTGCACATGTACCACGTGTTTAGAAGCGAGCATTTGTAAAATTACATCGTTAATAGTGTAGTAAAGTACTGCAGAATGCTCGCTCCGGGCCTTTTTTAAACCAATCAAATATAGTTTTACAGGCATTTATGGCAAGATGAAGTTATAGAATGCGATCAGTGTTGCTCACCTCGAGCGCGACTATAGTCGCGACACGCACTACCGGACCACAAACAACAGCGCGACTATAGTCGCGACACGCACTTTAAGGGTTATTCTGGATGCCAGCAGCCACTTTTACACCATTATCAGAATCTTCCGTGCTTATTACCTCTCCATCTTCGAATGGCGAAGACCTGCAAGACAGTGATAACTCACTTCCCTCAGAATCGCTGCTTTCGTGTTGAATTTCTAAAGAGTTTTCCATAATATGATACCACCTTGGGCACTGTTTACAAAAAGTGTTCAAAATGTGACGTAGCGCTTTGGTTTCACTGAATACCCGAAGTGGTCGGCATTTGCACTCGGTTATTTTCGTAGACAGGTGCAAACGCGATATTATGTAGGCTCCTATGCTGTTATTACTGAAAATATTTCACTCGGATTTTTTACATTCGTATTTTGAATATATAATCTCGTTCACCATGAAATGAACTGAATAAATGTTGATACACTGTTGTGGCACTTTAAATATAACTACAATTAATACATATATTACACAACTCTTACAAAGTTATTAAACCAAAATGAAGAAATGGGGCCAAATTTTAGAACTATGTTTTTTCTCAACTCTTCGCACATATACGTATCCGCCTAACTGGGCAGAGTAGGAATAATATCCAAAATTGGATTAATAAATTGCTGAAAGCATACTTAGCGGTGATGGTGCTGAGTGTTCATAGATCGCTGGCTCACGTGCTGCACACTCTTGCAACCTACATTTTCCTTGACGTCAAAGGTCAAACGATCACTAGATACACATAGCTTATAAACATGGCCAACAAACCAGCATTAAAGGAAGTGGTGCATTAAGGGAAATATAAGCCACAGTATTTGACCGAACTGCTGATTCGAGGCAATTTATTTTTAATGTATGCGTATTTGAAGAGTTTTCAAATAAAATTAACAAGTGCACTAAAATAAACAGTGTATCAGAGTAATATCACTATTAAATAATCGTCCCCAAAGCTGACGATAACTTCAGACACCTAAAACCTATGATCAGTTATGGTGTTTGAAGAAAATACACGTCATAACATACCTAATCAAATATAAATGATTAGCTGATAATATGTTGTCTTTGGTGCATATCATCATTTAATGAAAGATTTGAATAATACTAAATTTAACGCAAACCGTACGAGGGAAAATCCATCAAAAGGTCTTAAAATTTCCGGACCGCGTCACTTCCAATGACATAGCTTGTATGGGTTAATAAAGGGAAAAAGCCGATGATAATTTGATTGCGTTAAAAGAAGTAGTACACGAGATATGGCGATCGCAAATAATACATCTTAGTTAATGTTGGTTAATTAACGCAATAGAGTACTAAACTCATCAGCCATGATCCAATTATTATCCTTCGGAAGATAAACATATTCACCATTGATTTCCGGCAGCGATTACAAGATCTCCTAATAAGCCTCTGTGTAAAGGCGAATTTCATTGGTCGATGTGCTCTGGCCAAATACCCAAACATAACTATATAAATATTTACCACAGGGTTTGGAGGGAAAGTGGACTACATGCACGATCATATCGGGCACCCTTTTCTGTGTCTCCTTGGGTATCAAATTTCAAAATAAAAGATACAATTCTGGTATGGTCTGTTTTGGGATGAATTGCTTGGTTAATATTGCAACATTTAGGTGGATAAGTTTATATATACATTTAGGTGGACAAGTTTATATATACATTTAGGTGGACAAGTTTATATATATATTTAGGTGGATAAGTAATAAAATTTTATTTATTTTAATGCTGTAGTAGCTACGGATCATCATACAGTTTTCGATCAGGTGTGTCGGTTGGGTGGAAATAGTGGGTGGGTGGGAAACCTTATCTACTACTACTCTCTCATCATAAAGTGGTGCATTTCTTCGGTCACTATTATAGGCGTCTTTACAGGATAAACGTCACTGTAACCCTATCACTGAACTCCATGTATAAACATAATTTATATCTGAACTCCGTCTACGTTTCGGTGTGATATCTTGTTCATGACAGCTGGAAAGTGAGAAAGATATAGTTTATATCTGCGTGCACCCGTGCACGTGCGTGTTTCTACAATTGTCCTACCTACTTATTCTCACCAGATCAAAAATGGGCAGTGGTAATAAGCAAGCGCACATTAAAATTAATGCCCAGACAGCTAAAGGTGGCTATTCATTTTAGTTTTCCCACCGCACCCCCTGCTACACAGCCTCACCCTTCACAAATGATTTGGTGTTTCGTACATATTAGGCCGACATTTCAAAAAGAAACTCTTTCAAAATTTCAAAAGACCTTACAAAGGTATTTTCCTTTCGCACATAACTATATGGTTCAGCTAGATTTAAATATTCATGAAATCTACATCAATGTTTTACCTTACTACTGAAACTTACTCGTTCGAACCAAATCTGGCTGATTTCAAAATTAACAAAAGACAAATATTCCATACACTTTGCCAATTTATTGAGATTAATACCATGTGATTTGTTCATTTCGCTGACAATCAATTATGATCTCTTATGTTACCCAAACCGAAACTTGAATTAACAAACTTCTGAATTGAACAGACAAGTTAGAAAGTCCTTTGTAGTTTATAATCAATCCAATACAAGACAAATTGGAAAGTCTTTTCTGGCTTATAACCAATCTAATAGAAGATGGAAAATCCAATCTAATGGATGACAAGTTAGAAGGTCTTTTATAGTTCACAATTTATCCAATATAAGACAAGCTAGAACGTCTTTTGTGGTTTATAGTCGGAATGTTTTTGATAATTTATAAGTCATCCAATACATGACATGTCGGAACGTTTTTTGATAATTTATAAGTCATCCAATACAAGACACGTCGGAAAGTTATTGATAATTTATAAATCATTTGATAAATGACATGTCGGAAATTTTTTGATAATTTATAAGTCATCCAATACACGACATGTCGGAAAGTTTTTGACAATTTATAAGTCATCGAATACAAGACAAGTCAGTAAGTTTTTGACAATTTATAAGTCATCGAATACAAGACAAGTTAGTAAGTTTTTGATACTTTATAAGTCATCAAATACAAGACAAGTCGTTAAGTCTTGTGTGGCTTTTAAACAATCGAATAACATAAATTAGAAAGTTTTTGTGTTATATAACCAACTCTAGACAAGATGGAAAGTTTTTTAAAGTTGATTACCCTATCCATTATATGACAAGTTGAAAAGTATTTTCTTATACAAATTGTGGGACGAAATGCCTGACACAAATAAATACATGGAACATGTATGTAGGAAGTGATAGATCAACATTAACGACATCGATGGCATCGCTTATGACACTTATCAGTCACAGCAAGTATGTAGACAGATTGTATCATGTATTCTTATATCATGTTATCATGCACTTATAATACAAGAGAGACAGACAGACAGACAGAGATCGAGATCATATTTTTGATTAGTCCGAGTTTCCTCTGACCCTTGCCACCCCATTTTTTATATTTGGTTTTTTATGTTGGGGTGTAGGGTCAGAGCACATCCCCTATCAAAAAGTTGGAATTTGCCGACACCAGCTGGTGTCGGCATGGGGTACTCGCCTACTGACAGGCATAGAAAATTTTAATGACATTATATTGGGTCATACTTACATTAAATCGATAGGGAAATCATTTATCTTCTCAGAAATTACAAGTATAACACTGATTATGTATTTAATCCGTTCTCGGACGAGACGAAAGTACAGCGTTGATGAATTTTGACCTCGTTCACACCATTTGCATGTTAGTCACATGACTAGCCAAATCTCGCAGCCGATATGCATAATACGTCACAGGTCAAATAGTCACGTGATAACAACAAACCCGCGTTGTCGTATGGTTTCAGCATGATCAATCTGCCTCTTTCCAGGACGATGCAACAAAGACACCTTTCCGGTTGGTGTCATCTCAATTAACATGTTGAAAAGCAAATGTTCTTTCATGTTATTCTAAACATCGATTGACTTTCATTCACTATTTTCGAGTGTTTGCTTCATCAACATTCAGTCATTGGAAAATAATTGTACATGTACTATGATGGAGTGTTCTTGCTGTGACACAGAGTTTCAGAAAAAAAATAATAAAGGATTTAAAAGAATAGCCATTCATTCTAAATTTAAAGGTGGACCTAGTGCAACAGAATTACTAGTTTCGAGTTTGTTGTCTTCTTTCCTCAAAGAAGATTTGGTGCATACATCTATATTGCAACATGGCAGGTAAAGATATGGAATCTCTTGCCAATGAGATACTTCTTGAAAATGGATATAATTTTAAAATTAAAGAAAAACAGTACAATTTAATAAAATCACTTATTGATGGAAGTGACACATTTGCTGTCCTTCCCACGGGGTATGGGAAAAGTGTATGTTACATTCTCCCACCAATGATGTTAGACAAGGTAAGGAGAGAGAGAGAGAGAGAGAGAGAGAGAGAGAGAGAGAGAGAGAGAGAGAGAGAGAGAGAGAGAGAGAGAACCAATGTTGCATTGGATTATTTGTTTACTGTCATTTGATCTTTGAAAGGGGGCTAACACAATACAAATATGAGCATAAATTAACCAACAACTTAATTCTGAACTAAAGTGTAAATTAGACACAAAGACAATGATCCATTTCAAGAGTGCTCTTAAAACTAACCTTTTTCAACTGCAAAAGCAAACTTAAAAACCTAATAATGTTTCCTATCTTAAATATTTTCAGCATTTTTTGTTTTCCGATTTCATGTTTTTTTTTCTGTAGTCATTTCATTATAGATGTCAAGCACTTAGAGCTTCTAAAGATTAGGCACTATACAAAGTCCTCATTATTATTATTATTACATACAAACAATCTGTTTGACTGAAGTTATAGTCTAACTTAAAATGAACAATCAAACCTGTCTAAATTATTATTTTTAAATTCATTAAATTTCTTTACATTGATATATACTGACAGTTAACAGCAAATAATTATTATCTTAGTGAAGCATATTCAGTTGGTCATAACATGTGTCCCTTTTAAATGTGTGTTCATAATACAGAGGTTAACAATAATTATAAATATATGATAGAGGGCTCATTAATTTTGACCATGTGGATTATATATGTTAGAGTAGGTAAATGATGCCTAAAAGAAAAACATTTATTATTTATTACCTATAATTTACAGAATACTGCAAAAAAAAATTAATTTGTCTCAAATATGACATTATATAACTATAATTTGCTTGGTGCATGAAAATGACAGTATGTAGGCAAATGTGTATGTATATATAAAGCGAGTGAGAAGTATATACTACTAACAATTTCACTCCTGAATGCTGATTCTGTTGAATATTGATGAGGAATGGACCACACAGTGTCAAGTCCAGCATAGGCAGGAACATATGTTGTCAGAATCCTTGAGACTATAACTGCTAGCTCCTTTTTTAAGGCCATCTCGTCTTCACTGGATGGTAAGATATCTGAAATCTTTACATTCCTTATGGCCTCTGGTGAAGGGAATACATTTGACATTCCATAGCTACCAATCCTTTCCAGTGTGGCAAATCCCTGTACCATGTTCAGCATGGTATTTCTCTTGCCCCTCACATGATGCCGGACACCAATCTTCTGGTTGATATTATCAAAAGTAACATCAAAGTATAATTTTTGGTTAGTGTTGGAAATAGGCAACATAACCGACTCAGATGTTACTTCAGTTGTAACTGAAATTTTAAATGAGAGAGCTTTGTATGACAATAATCATTCATTCCACTGTGTTTTTGTTTGACAATAACATTATAAACAATAATATGAATAAAAATACAGGAAAGAGTTGTATGTTTAGTAGATATGGTGACCATTCATGAAAAAATATAGTAAATAGTTGGCAATAACAATTATACAACTCAGTAACAACTTTCACTAAGAAAAAAATTATCAACTGACCACACGGAATGGCATCATTATGCATGGAGCACTCTAAAAGATTAAATTTTACTTGGATGATTTAAGTTTGACAATATGAACAAAATCATTAGCATTATAATTATTGGTCAATGTGACCTACTTTTCATTGTTGAATGCTGCAAAAATAGTAAAACTAATGTAATATTTGAAGATATAATTCTTAAATTAAGCAAGCATTGTGCTTCATTGATATCTTAAATTATAACTGACATGCATAGGCGTCAACCTGTGATCTTCAGAAAATGTTCTTGTAGTTCCAATATATCAAATATGTTATTCAGTGTCAATTTAAATTTTTCATGATTTAAAATCTGTTGCAATGATATTTTGCATGTGAATTATTGGGATATCTGGTATCATTTTCCCCCATTAAACCTGATCATTATGGGTGGATATTAATGACTCGTGTCCATCTCACATACATTGTAATATCTCAGATAACTATTATTGATAACTTTCCCCACGTCGTAGAATTTGCATACTGTGACAGAAACCTGGAGGTATTTGACTTTTAAACTTTCTACTTTATGTATGACATTTTTCAGATTGTTTTTTCTTACTAGAAATTGAATGATGATTTTAATGATGAAAAAATATTATCATTATATTATTTTAAAAACAGTAATTTCAGATATGCATGTCAATGACTTGATTATTCATCTGAATATACCTTCTACACTAGTCAACTCATCACTTTCTTGGACTGAACTAGATTCCTCTTCTTCTTCCTCATTCTCCTCTTCATCTTCCTCCTCTGCCTGCTCTTCCTCCTCTGCTTGCTCTTCCTTCTCCATCAAATCCTCATCCTCTTCATCATCCCAAACAGACTCTAACTCTGGCAGCTCATCCAAAGTTTCATCTGCTTTTTCTAAAAAAGGAAAGAATATGTATAATTTTGTCATAATGCTTGTACTGTTTAATAAAACCTACAGTTGTGTGTGCCTCAAACAAAATTGTTATGCCTCATTTTTATGCTAAATTTGGTTTTGTGTTGTTGAACATTATATACTTAGGTGGCCTAAAATATAAGTATCATGAAGTAAACATTTAAGCAAAGAGACAAATATAGGTGTAAAAATTGACACTCAACAATTTAAATTCTTTTCACAATAGCCCTTTTAAATTATCAAAACTGAAAATGTAAAAAATGAAACAATTAGTATGATTCTGATATACCACAATATATCATGGACATTACATATGGAAAATTCTATCACGTTCACAATGGTTTATACCTCTTTCTTTTCCTGACAATTTATCTCTCCACAGCTTAACCTTACTGTCAAAATCTTGGCGCAGACCATCTATTCTTCGTCTTGTGGCATCAATACTTTGGCACTATCTAAGTCTGTTGAAACTACCAAAAACCTGTTTATAACAAAAGTACAGTTTGATTGTCTGCAAAAGTGTACATGTCAGTAGAGAAGAAATCTTCTCTATTGTTGTTAACAATCACCAGAATATATATTCATAAATAACCATAGTTACAATAAAAATTAACAACATATCTATGGTTTATAAAAAATGCATAAATGGTAATTAATTTGCATTAAATTAATTAAAATGCATGCTGCATTCTTTAAATTTATTTGTAAAGACTGGGTAAAAAAAATCTTATGCCTTTCCTTGTAGGTTTTTAAAAAAATGCTGAATCCATACAATTTAGATAAAATTGCTAATTATACTTGAATGATTGTGTTACCTTTCTCTTACAACCACCTAACTACAATATAACGGAAACCAGCTGTTGCAGAATAGTACATTGCCTGGTTCTGATAAAACTGATTATACATAGGTTGGAGCCAATGACAGGTAATAAAGAGATGACCTTTCTTCCGATCCTTTTTGTGGCAGAGTTGTGGTACTGCTTCTTGGTTATGCTGGCTTTGACAAGCTCAAGCAAACTGGGGCAACATTTATTGGCATCATACATCATTTTGTCCCATTCAGAATCCAAAATTGATGACAATCCACCATTGAAACCACTTTTGGAAACCATTTTTGTAAAGCTGCAGATCTCCTGCCTCACTACATCACAAATGACATAAACTGCAGCTTTCTTGGCAGATTTGCTTTGTTTAAAGAGTTGTCACAGACCATTTCTGTATCTTGAGTGTGCCAAAAGTTGTATTGCCTTCCCAATAAGAGTAATATTTACAGTAAGTGACACCTGGTTTAAGAAAACAGAAAGTCACAATTATTCCTAGGTATGGATGGCCTGTTTACAGGTTAGTTTAATCTTTTCTCATTCTATACATAGAATTATGAGCTTTAAATTTTGATTTTACATTTAATATAGTTACATAAATATGGAACTGATGCTGAATTATAATAAGAAATGGTTATCTAGAATGCTGATATATTTTATAGTTATGTATGTGCTTACCGTTTCTTCTGTCAAAGATTTTCTTGACATCAACTTTGGTTGGTATGCTTTTCTTGGTGTTGAGATAACCTTGGCTTTCTTAGCAATTCCGTGGTGGGTTGGCGTGATTTGAATCTTACTTCCTATATAAGACTGGTTTTCGAATTTTTCTGAATTTCTCCTCTACTTCATCAAGGTTTGTCTTCCTTACATCCAGGGATTTTATTGTCGAGCTGCATTTAGTACAAATGAATGCACGTTTTTCAGGCGTGAATGTTACTGAATATGTTTTTTTCTAGTAATTCTGCCGCACTAGGTCCACCTTTAAATGTTGAATGAATCTCTATTCTTTTAAATCCTTTATTTTTTTTCTGAAACTCTGTGCCGCAGCAGGAACACTCCATCATAGTACATGTACAATTATTTTCCAATGACTGAATGTTGATGAAGCAAACACTCGAAAATAGTGAATGAAAGTCAATCAATGTTTAGAATAACATGAAAGAACATTTGCTTTTCAACATATTAATTGAGATCACACCAACCGGAAACGTGTCTTTGTCACATCGTCCTGGAAAGAGATCACGCTGAAACCATACGACAACGCGGGTTTGTTATCACGTTACTATTTGACCTGTGACGTATTATGCATATCGGCTGCGAGATTTAGCTAGTCACGTGACTAACAATGCAAATGGTGCGAACGAGGTCAAAATTCATCAACGCTGTACTTTCGTCTCGTCCGAGAACGGATTAAATACACAATCAGTGTTATACTTGTAATTTCTGAGAAGATAAATGATTTCCCTATCGATTTAATGTATGTATGACCCAATATAATGTCATTAAAATGTTCTAGGCCTGTCAGTAGGCGAGTACCCCATGCCGACAACAGCACTTTTTGATAAGGGATGCGCTCTGACCCTACACCCCAACATAAAAAAAAACAAATATGAAAAATGGGGTGGCAAGGGTCAGAGGAAACTCGGACTAATATTTGATATTTCAAACTTATAGTTTCTTGTCAAAGCTCTTTTTCATACCACTACATGTCTGCGGCATGATGCCCCAGTGCTAGACATCACTATAAATTGCCACACTACATACATTGTAGCGATATGACTGAACAGTTATTAAAGCTATGTTAAAAATCATAACCACATACACACACATATAATATCACATTTTTTAATAAGAGATTTTGTTGGAGGCGGTTGGGGTGGAACATTTATTCTCTGTCATGCCAAAGAATGTGTAATAAATAAACCATTCTAAAAGGAATATATATATATATATATATATATATATATATATATATATATATATATATATATATATATGCTTTGCTCTCCCTCTGAGAATAAAGTTGAACAGTCCGGAAGATATTTTGAGTAATCAAGTGATGTTCTTCTCACTGTCAAAATACCATCATGATCATCTACTGACTTTTCAAGACAAATCTCAGATTTCGTGAGGGTTATTGTGGAATGTACTACTGGCTAACTGGAAGCCGAAAGCAACACTGAAGAGGTGAATCATGTTTGCACAAAGTACCTACGTGAACAAATTCTGAAGTTCTGAGAGAGAGAGAGAGAGAGAGACAGACAGACAGACTGAGAGAGAGAGAGAGAGAGAATTTGCGCAGTATCCACCAGTTTTAAGGAAACGTTTGATCGTTTCATTTCATCCCTTTTATTTTGATGGCCGCATTGAAGATCAGTGATTGTACCACTATGTTCGCTCTTAAAATTATTATTATTATTATTATTATTATTATTATTATTATACATTGAACTACGTATCTAATATATGCAGTGCAAAAACCAGAAAATGGAGAAAGGCAAAAGCCCCACCCATCGTCCTGCACCAGAAACATGAGCGCAGTTCAAATTCATCACTGGAAAATACAATCAAAATTCAATTGCTGGTGGGAGTTTTGTGCAACATAATATAGTTTCACGCCAGTCGACACCATCTATATTTGATGTAGTCCTACCCGTAAGACGTATCACATGTTGATCTTGATTTTAGTGCTACGTCTTACGAGCCTAATGACGCCATAGTGTAGTTAGTTCCGATGTCGTCGACATCGGAACGATAAATCAAAGTTTCAGGAATATCGAACATACTTGGCAACCTATATAGACACTCTTCCACTAATATATGTTTAATTAATTATACTTACTGCGCTGTTTTTATCCAAATGGAATCAATAGTTGACACTTGCAAACGGACGCATTTTTTGTTCAGTTGACATACATTTGAATTTGCTGAAATGCGACAGTTGTCGAGGTATGCCGAAGTATGTTTAAGTTAGGTTCTAATCGGAAAATATTTCTTGAACGAAACGAAATATTGCTTGCTGTTCAAATAGGCAGTATAGAAAAAATTTCGTTTCGTGAAAATAAAACAGCTTTATTGAAACTTACTTCGGCATTCCTCAGCCACCATGGCATTGAAACGTGTTTCAAAGGAACATGAAAAATGCGTTCATTTCCTAGTGTCAGAGTTAGAGTCGATCACGATCTGACAGCAAAGTAAGTACATCAATAACTCTTAAATATGTGGATAAATGTTGATACTTATTGCCAAGTATGTGATAAACATGAAAATTTCACCTCTTATTCTCTGTTCAGTATATTTAAAAACACTACACAGCACTGCTCTTTAGGCAGTAAGACCCAGACGCGAGCAAACATAAATATCAGCGTCGGGGCTTACATTGTAGGACTATATTTGATGCTGCACCAAATCTCGAAATAGTCATCAAGTAACACAGGTTTTTAGTAAGCAAATATCCTATCCATCGTTCTGTCTATCATTATATGAATTACTATCCTTCCCACTCTCTATTAATCTATAACTCATAATGTGTACTTACGAATTTTGGAGGCATGTTTTCCTAGCAATGTGAAGCAGCTTTACTCCAAGTGTAAGAACAAGATGAGTGGACTTCTAACGTGCTATTCGCGCTCAACGGCAGTAATCTCCTATGCATGTAGTTTTGCACACGACTCGAAACAATAATATTACTTGAGGCTAACAAAGGATGCGCATAAATAACTAAGTTGAATTTCCTGTTTTCAAAAGCCCCACCCATCGTCCTGCACCAGAAACATGAGCGCAATTCAAATTCATCACTGGAAAATACAATCAAAATTCAATGGCTGGTGGGAGTTTTGTGCAACATAATATAGTTTCACCCCAGTCGATACCATCTATATTTGATGCTGCACCAAATCTCGAAAAAGTCATCAAGTAACACAGATGGTTAGTAAGCAAATATCCTATCCATCGTTCTGTCTATCATTATATGGATTACTATCCTTCCCACTCTCTATTAATCTATAACTCATAATGTGTACTTACGAATTTTGGAGGCATGTTTTCCTAGCAATGTGAAGCAGCTTTACTCCAAGTGTAAGAACAAGATGAGTGGACTTCTAACGCGCTCAATGGCAATAATCTCCTTTGCATGTAGTTTTGCACACGACTCGAAACAATACTTTTACTTGAGGCTAACAAGGGATGCGCATAAATAAATGTAAGTTTTGATTCACGTTTCGAATATGAGAGCCATTGAATTTCCTGTTTTCCTTTATTTCAACAAAAAGAACGGTTTGCTTGTAAAAAGAAAGAGAATCGAACTTTTTTTTTCTTCTCAGGGAAAAGAAACGTAATCAATACACCCTGCGTGAAGTGAATAATAATGATTGTTACGGTAGATCGCCCCAAACACTTTATCTCTACCGGATGCAGACATTTCATGTCGTAGTTAAGAACTGTAAATCCAGTTAAACGCCTTGCGAATTCTGTTTTAAGACTGATTATGTCGGTGTATTAATACAGAATAAATGTTTTAACATATATAAGTGGTTCATGGTGTTGTGGGCCCTACAACTGTTTATTGATCGGTCAATCATCGCAACTGACGGTTGCGTTTGTTGTGATTTTAAATGTTACTTTCAGCATGTTATTTGGATGCCGAAGAAACGGCAGCAAACGGACTTTTCCAATGAACACACCGAGGCAGCGGGCCAGGGCGACTACCGAACTCGCGACCCTAGATTACGAATCGGGCACTATCCACTAACAGAACTAGCCGAAGCGAAACTGATGTACAATCACTTCTCATTTTCTTTTCGCTTTATTTTTCTTTTTTTTTTGGGGGGGGGGGGGCGGGTGTCACGCTGGCCCATCAACATGCCGCGTTTCTTATGCCCAAGACCTCTCACGTGACTGCGAGATATTCGCTAAAAATATTTTAAAAAGGAACCAAGAGAAGTCGTGAGTTAAGTATAACTAACGCGAATCGCTTTTTTTTTTTCTTTCGCGCTTTAATGGGTAAAGATTTAAAGGTACACGCTTTTAATGAACCAATAACCGTTTGCTTGGCCGGTACAAAATGCGAAATCTCCTGATAGCTACTTTAGCAGAAAAGAACTACCACAACTCGATTAATTTATGCTATATCTTTGATGGTGCATGAAACGTAGATGCAGAAACACCTTTTAATTGTATGACTATATACGAAAGACCTTGTGTTTTTTTTTCTCACTATGCAAAGCAAGATCGTTCTTTTTTCAAGCTATTTGGGGGCTGGAAATTAGGTGGCTGTCCTCTTCCCCCACCCCCCCAAAATTAAAAGATTCGCCCCCCCCTTTTGTAGTACCCTCTGAGAAGAAAAACATGCCATTTAACGATAATTTGATCAAATTGTCGGCGGTCACCTGTCTCTTCCAACATTCGATACAATACATTCCGACGCATCACATATATTAGCTTCGGGCGTTATTGGCCATGTGATCAGGATCGATGGGTATATTTAACTAAAATAGGTTTGACAATTCTTTCGCTCACATGTCATTGCTGGTTTCAGCTGTTAACATTCATGTTTCTTCAAATCGGTATTTAAGTGGACACCCAATCCAATGAAAGCTATAAGTTCATGACCATTTAATATTTGGTGGTGTGGGGATGGAGGACATAGAATGTTTAATTTTGTTTTGGTTTTTGGTGGGGTTTTTAAAATTTGTTTTTGTGTGCATAAATCAGGCATCCAAATAGTTCGAACAAAATAGTATTGCTCATATTTGTAGCCCTTATATTATGGTAAAGAAAAGACTTATATTATTGTAAAATTAGCAAACATATCTTGCTACTAAAGAAATTCAAAGTCCATCTCTCCTCCCGAAAATGAAATGGTTTGTCCCTACATTGTCCGATATAACTGCGTAGCCATTAATAGTGCCAACAAGCGATACATGACTACAATCCCAAGAAAGAAAGGTTGTACCATGTCGAGCTTTAGTAAGGTGTCGTTCAAGTAAGATCAATCATTTGACGAAGACTGTTTGTTATTTGTTTTTTGTTATCACAAGATTTGACGATAAATCCTACACTTTTAACTACACGTGCAGGGAAAGAGGACATTTGTCATGTTGCTGTTTGTGTACACGATCTGTCTACATAAAGAGAACGCCTCTAGTAAACGATGTTGTTTGGTTGATAGGTTAGTCAAGGTTCGCCTATAAAAATTAAATTTCATAACTGAAGAGTTTTCATGTTTTTGATCGACCACATAACATACGTTAAATGTTCTTCCTACTGGACTAGAGTGATCAAGAATACCGAAAGCTTGTGGTGTAGTGCAGAGGCGTAACTAGGGGGAGGGCAGGGGGTACATATGTCCCCGGGCGCCATACTAGTGGGGGCGCCGAAATGGGCTTTGAAATGGGTTGTAACGGGAAATGGTGATTTTATTGATGAAAATAAAGGGTTTCAGAGTTGAGGTGGGGAGGGGTAATGAATATTGTCCCCGGGCGCCAAACACTCTAGCTACGCCTCTGGTGTAGTGCTAAACAAAGAAACGAGAGGACGCAGTAAGAAGGGAGGGAACGCATGTTACTTAAATGCAACAGGACAATGGCGACTGGAACAAAGGGTATGGGGACACCGATACTTTGTGTTCCAACAACACTGCACCACACGCAAAAATTATCACGTCAAGACAGGGACATTGCTATACAATCCGATCAGCAATAAACGGGGCTGTCCAGTATTAATCCGACTGCAATGCTAATTCAGTTAGTACATAAAAGGCGCACGTGTTGCCCGCATTGATACCGATGCAATCAAAGGCGTAGCCCGGGGACAAGATTCATTTTTACGCCCCTCCCCCCCTCAAATCTGAAACCCATTATTCCAAATACAACCTATTTTAAAGCCCATTTTGGCGCCCGCATTAGTCTGGCGCCAAGCTACGTCTGTTCCCCTTTGACCCACCCCCCGCTTTCCACCCACAACGACATTGGATGCATTCTACCGACTATGCATCTGTTTACATTTGTCGTTTAAGGACAGGCATTGCGGATTGACTGTATGGTACAGATGACGAATCATTTTAACTAAAATGAAAAACAGACAAGAATAGAACAACAGTACGACGCTTATCTTGTCGGTGTAGATATATATAACGTCAAGAAGGGGACAGATCAACAATAAACGGGACTGTCCAGTATAAATCTGAGGACAATGGCGACTGGAACAAAGGGTATGGGGACACCGATACTTTGTGTTCCAACAACACTGCACCACACGCAAAAATTATCACGTCAAGACAGGGACATTGCTATACAATCCGATCAGCAATAAACGGGGCTGTCCAGTATTAATCCGACTGCAATGCTAATTCAATTAGTACATAAAAGGCGCACGTGTTGCCCGCATTTGTACCGATGCATTCAGAGGCATATTTTCTCGAATATGGTTACCAGCACATGATACGTTTGTCATTATTCACTGAACCAACCGAAATGTATATAAGCTCCTGTTTGGAATCGTTCAGATGCAGTCGTTATTATCAGAGGCGTAGCTGGGGGGGGGGGGGGGGGGGCAGGGGGTACATGTGTTCCCGGGCGCCAAGGTACAAGGGCGCAAAAATGAGGTTTGCAACGTTACATTATAATAAGTAAACAAGGGTAATAAATCGGTCACAAGATCGCTGGGGCGCCAATTTAATAGTTCGTCCCCGGGCGCAAAATATCATCGCTACGCCTCTGATTATTATTCTTGTACACAGTTTGAGCCAAGATCACATATAGTATTTGCTCCATTTATGTCAAATCACAAACATTGAAATTATTTGTTCTATTAAAACTGTATTGCCACATGGCACGTAAGCAAGAATGAATCCTTCAAAAGAAGGAAAAAGTTCGCGTGTGTATATATCTATTCAGACACTAAGGTTGTTGTATTTGTCAGTACTCATAGTAATCAATACTGATGTGATGATAATTGTTACGTGCATAGGCTCAACTAAACAGTAACATAGAAAGAGTGAAAAAAACAAGCTTGTAAAAACTTAATAAACAAGTTGTTGAGCACAAATATTTTGCAGATAAGAAAAATAAACTTACGGTTTTAAGAATCAATTACAAAATTAATCCAAAAATAATTCAAAATATAATCCACTAGTGAAATTTCAAAAGCCCTGGTAATAAAATGTCCTAATAATTCCCAGTTCGAATCTTAGTAAAGCATCCAAGATGGAAGACGATGTCACGAGATGAAGTCAGTTCTGGTCTTATGAAATTCAATGAGCACAATTGTTTTCCAGACAAATAACAAAATACATCCTCTTGATCCAAACGAATTGAAATAATTTCCAGTACAAGGTAATTTAAAATAACTCAAAACAACACAACTTAATATTCTAACAGCCCAACTTCTACTAAATAGTTCGCTCCAAAATATAATTTATATACCTGTTTTTACGATAATAATGAAGGGGTCACATGATCTTCTAGAATCTTTAGAACAAATTTACGTTCAAGAAATCTCGTGCACACCGTATGACCCAGATGAGAATCAGTTATTTTTACTCTCAAGAACTAAAAATAGAAAGATGATTTTAACAAAGCTCCATAATGTCCTTGGAATCAATCAATCATTTTAAAAGCTTGTTTACAACTCTGAAGCTACGTCAGAAATGAGGCCAACATCTGGTGTTTATTTGTAGAGTACAGGTCATCCCAATTTTTTTTAAAAATATCTCCCAATGACTGAATCTTAAACTTAAAATGTCAAATTTGAATCTGACAAACAAACAATTAAAATAAAAATAAATGGCTTAAATTAAATATACGTAACATCTTCCCCCATAAAATAAAAAGAAAGGTTTATATGATAAAACTTTTTTTTTAAAACAAACCAATTTACACCTAAGGTTAACAAAAACTCGTAATAATTACACAGTGTATATGATATAATATATTGTTATACACGGGAAAAAGCGTCTACTATTAAATTATCTTTTCCCTTGATGTGCCGGATGTCAAGATTATATTCCTGCAATAACAAACTCCACCTTAGTAATCTTTGATTTTTATTTTTCATCTTGCCAATGAAAGTAAAGGGGTTGTGGTCACTAAAAACTATAATCGAAGAAGCAGCTGAACTAAGATAAACTTCAAAATGTTGTAAAGCAAAAAATCAATGCCAAACATTCCTTCTCGATAGTTGAATAATTTCTTTGAAAAATAGCACACTGGATGTTCAATACCATTTTTGTCTTCTTGAATTAAAACTGCTACAACACCAACATCACTTGCATCGACAGATAATTTGAAAGACTGACTGAAATTTGGAGCTGCAAGAACTGGTGCTGATTCAAGTATGGTTTTTAACTTGTCAAAAGCCTCCTGACATGTTTCAGTCCAAAAGAACTTCTTCTTCTTCTTCAATAAATTTGTCAGGGGTTCTGCAATAATAGAAAAATTGGAACAAAATTTCCGATAGTATCCGGCTGTACCTAAAAATCGCATCAGCTGCTTTCTATTTTCAGGACAGGGAATTTAGAAATAGCCTCAACCTTAGCATCTATTGGTTTAACTTGTCCATGTCCCACAACATGTCCTAAGAAAGTCACACTAGCACGGCAGAACCCACTTTAGATAAATTAACTGTCAAACATGCATCAGTGAGTCTGTCAAAGAATTTTCGAATTGTTGCTAGATGTTCTATCCAGGTGTCGTTGTAGATGATGACGTCATCTATATAGGCATCACAATTTTTTAGACCAGAGGTGATCATATTCATGAGACATTGGAATATACTTGGTGACCCTTTCATCCCGAATGGCATTACTTTATATTGGTAAAGTCCATCTGGAGTGACAAATGCCGAGATTTCCTTTGCTCTTTCCTCTAGTGGAATCTACCAAAATCCTTTCAGAAGGTCAAATTTGGTGACATACTTGTGTTACGTATATTTGATATGTCATTTATATTTATTTTTTATTGATTGTTTGTCAGATTCAAATTTGACATTTTAAGTTTAAGATTTATTCATTTGGAGATGACCTCTACTTTACAAAATAAACACCAGGCGTTGACCTCATTTCTAACCTGTCTTCAGAGTTGTAAATAAGCTTATAAAATGATTGGTTGGTTCCAAGGACATTTTGGAGCTTTGTATAAACATCTTTCTATTTTTAGTTGGGTCATGGGTACGTGAGTTTTTGAACGTAAATTTGTTCTAAAAGATTCTAGAAGATCACGTGACCCCTTCTTGTTTACGTAAAAACAGGTATTGAAATTATGTTTTGAGAGCGAACTATTTAGTATAACTTGGGGTTTTAGAATATTAGGTTGTGTCTTTTTGAGTGTTTTTAAATTACCTTGTATTGGAAATTATTTCAATTCGTTTGGATTCAAGATGATTTATTTTGTTATTTATCTGGAAACTAATTGTGCTCATAGAAATGTATTACCAAGAACTGACTTCATCAAGTGACATCGTCTTCCATCATGGATACTTCGCTGAGATTCGAACTTGGAATTATTTGGACATTTTATTATCAGGACTATTGCAATTTCTCTAGTGGATAATATTTTGAATTATTTTTGGATTAATTTTGGAATTGATTCTTAAAACCGTAAGTTTATTTTTCATATCTGGAAAATATTTGTGCTCAATAAATTATTTATTAAGTTTATTTTACAAGCTTGTTATTTTTTACTTTTTCTATGTTACTCTTTATTCGACCCTAAGCACGTAACAATAGAAATTAGGGCCTCGTCCGAAATTGGAATTTGGCTAAAACTGTTTTCAGAAAACGTTTGTTTTAAATTTGAATTCCCCTAGTTTTTGAATTTTTAAAATCTTTAGTGAGATTGACAAGCTTGCCTTAAAATGGGATCTAAATTAGAAATATTTCTTTCTAACCCTACTCAGGAGCAATTAGATCTTTTCAAAAAAGATGAGTTGATTCAACTTGCCCGAAAACATGATCCTTCTGAAGTCAAGGCTTCTTTAACGAAACAAGATATCAAAAGATTTTGGTCCAATATTTGGTAGAAAACAATGTTTTGGAAATGAATGCGGTGATTTCGGTCAGTAAGTCTGCATCAGACTCTGACATAAAAATGAAGAAATTAGAATTAAAATTCAAGATGGAATTAAAGTTGAAGAAGCTGGACTTTCAAGAAAGGGAGAAAGAAAGACAATTACAATATGAAAAAGAGGAGAGAGAGGGACAGGAAAGGGAGAAAGAAAGACAATTACAATATGAAAAAGAGGAGAGAGGGAGACAGGAAAGGGAGAAAGAAAGACAATTACAATATGACAAAGAGATGGAAGAAAAGGAATATCAATGTAGAATGAAAGAAATAGAGCTGGCAAGTGAAAAACACCTTCATACTTTAAATCCAAATTTAAAATTTTGATTTAGCAAGGAATATTAGATTAGTGCCCCCTTTCAGAGGAAAAGAAGTAGACAAATACTTCATTCGTTTTGAAAACGTTGCAGAAAATTTAACGTGGCCAAAGGAGCATTGGACTCAGTTATTGCAATGTGTACTCACTGGTAAGGCTAGTGAGATTTACAATTCACTGTCTGTTCACCAAAGTGGTGACTATGATGTGGTTAAAGAATGCATTCTAAGGGTTTATAAGTTAGTCCCTGGAGCTTATCGGCAAAAATTCCGAAATTACAGAAAAGAAGCTGGACAAACTCATGTCGAATTTGCTAGAGAAAAAGAGCAGTTGTTTGATAGATGGTTCTTAGCCAAAAAAGTCGAACAAGATTATCAAAATCTCAAGCAAATGATATTAGCTAAAGAGTTCAAAAACTATGTCCATAGTGACGTTAAAACGTATCTTGATGAGCATAGGATTGAAACCTTGGAGAATGCTGCTCGAGTTGCTGACGAATGTTCTTTGACACATAAAGTTAATTTTGTTAACAAGACTTCTACTGAACAGTCTTCTGGTATAAAAGTATTTCAGTCTAATACCAGCCGTTTTAAAACTCAAACTAGCACAACTTTCAAAAATCAAACTTCAGAGAAGCTTGATTATAGATCCTTGTCTCTTCCGACGTGTACCTATTGCAGGAAAAAAGGACACGCTATTTCTGATTGCTACAAATTGAAAAATAGGCATCAGAATCGAGACAGACCTGTTCCAAATGCTCTTTTTTCTAAGAGGTCAAGGTCACGGTCATGTATTGAAAGCAATACATTTGTTGGGTGTAATAAATCCCAGTTTGATTGTATTATGAAGAATTATGAACCATTTATATCGAAGGGTTCTATATCACTCTTGGGTGATTCAGCCAATCCCACCCCTAATAAAATTTTAAGGGACACAGGAGCTTCTCAGAGTCTTTTATTATCAGTTACTTTGCCTTTTTCTGAGAAGTCTTCTTCTAATGAAAGTGTTCTTATTCAGGGAGTAGAGTGCGGCTTTGTTAATGTTCCTTTCCATTGTGTAAATTTGTCATCAGACGTATTGTCAGGACCTGTGACAGTCGGAACAATCTCGGTTTTACCCATTGAGGGCATTCATTTATTGCTAGGCAACGACTTAGCTGGAGACAAGGTTGTGGTTAATCCACTTGTAACTGACAAGCCTAATTTGGATCAGAAAGTTGATCCAATTGAAAAGAATTCCCTGATATATTTCAAGCTTGTGCAGTTACCAGAGCTATGGCTAAGAAACCTCTTGAGAATGATGTTGATGAGGTCAGTATTCCTTTAGATGACACGTGTATAGGTCAGGCTTTTGATGAGGTCACTTTTACTCCTTGTTTGGATCAATCAGAAGGTATTGATCAAAATGATCCTCTTTTAACAACTCATTCTCTTTATTCTAATCATGGTGATAGACGACAGTCACTGTCGTCGAACAGGAAAAAGATCCTGAGATCTCCTGTTTGTTTCAAAGAGCCATAAGTGAGACTGAAGCCGCTGAAGTTCCTGTCTGTTATTTCATTAAAAATGGAATTCTTATGAGAAAATGGAGACCTCCCGAGGTACCTGCTGGTGATGAATGGTCAGTGAACTATCAAATAGTAGTTCCAAAACCTTACAGACAGGAAATACTTAATCTGGCCCATGAAACTCCTTTGGCTGGTCATTTAGGGATTAATAAAACTTATCACAAGATCATGACTCACTTCTATCGGCCAAAAATCAAAAGTGATGTTGCCAAATACTATAAATCTTGTCATACTTGTCAAATGGTAGGAAAACCCAATCAGAAGATACCTAAGGCTCATCTACAACCTATTCCTGCCTTTGACGAACCATTTAGTAGAATTATGGTAGATTGTGTTGGTCCCTTACCCAAGACCAAGTCAGCTAACCAATACCTGTTGGCCAATGGGCATTAGAAAGATTCCATCAGACTTTGCAAAATATGATCCGATCATATTGTTTTGATACGAATAAAGATTGGGATGAAGGCATTCATTTACTATTGCTTGCTGTTAGAGAATCAGTTCAAAATTCTTTAGGCTTCAGTCCCTTTGAACTGGTTTTGGACATACTGTGCGTGGACCATTGAAGTTATTGAAAGAGAAACTTCTCTTTAATGAAGATACTGAGATCAATCTTCTTGATTATGTTTCCGATTTTAGATACAAGTTCTCAAAGGTTTGTGAGGTCGCAAGAGCAAATCTGTACTCTGCACAATCTAAAATGAAATCAAGACATGATAAAAAATCGAAGGAAAGGAGTTTTCAGCCTGGTGATAGAGTCCTGGGTCTCTTACCAATGCCACAAAATCCTCTTCAGGCCAAATAGTATGGTCCTTGCACAGTTGACAGGAAAATTAATGACTTAAATTACATCATAAATACTCCTCGGAGTCGCAAACAAAAACAACTCTGCCATATAAACATGCTAAAAGAGTATTTTGAATGAGATAGCCATGTTAAACCTGTAATTAATTTAGTTGTACCTGTCCCACTCAGTGAAGAAATATCATCAGATTCTATTGATATTGAAATGACGAATCTTTGTAATTCATAAATTATGAAAGATCTAGACCAGAAACATTCACATTTGCAAGTGCCAGAAAGAAATGAACTGAAACAGTTATTATTTGAATATGAGCACTTTTTTCCAGATGTTCCTACAAGGACAAACAAAATATTTTTCATGACGTTGAAATTGTAAATTCCAAACCTGTTAAACAACATCCATACATGATGAATCCACTCAAACAGGAATACTTAAAAAAGGAAATTCTTTAATTGTTAGAGAATGATTTTATCGAGCCCAGTAAACGTGATTGTAGTTCACCATGCATACTTGTTCCAAAACCAAATAAAACTTTCCGTATGTGCACTGATTATAGGAAGGTGAACAGTGTGACAAAAACATTAATTCCCATTACTAAGAATTGACGATTGTATTGATAAAATCTGGAATGCCAAGGATGTCACCAAACTTGACCTTCTGAAAGGATTTTGGCAGATTCCAATAACGGAAACAGCAAAAGAAATCTCTGCATTTGTGACGCCAGATGGACTTTACAAATGTAAAGTAATGCCATTCGGGATGAAAGAGTCAACAAGTACTTTTCAACGTCTCATAAAAATGATCACCTCTGGTCTAAAAATTGTGATGCCTATATAGATGACGTAATCATCTACAACGACACCTGGATAGAACATCTAGCAACAATTCGAAAACTTTTTGACAAACTCACTGATGCATGTTTGACAGTTAATTTATCTAAAAATGTCCTTGGAACCAACCAATCATTTTATAAGCTTATTTACAACTCTGAAGACAGGTTAGAAATGAGGTCAACACCTGGTGTTTATTTTGTAAAGTAGAGGTCATCTCCAAATGAATAAATCTTAAACTTAAAATGTCAAATTTGAATCTGACAAACAAGCAATACAAAATAAATATAAATGACATATCAAATATACGTAACACAAGTATGTCACCAAATTTGACCTTCTGAAAGGATTTTGGCAGATTCCACTAGAGGAAAGAGCAAAGGAAATCTCGGCTTTTGTCACTCCAGATGGACTTTACCAATATAAAGTAATGCCATTCGGGATGAAAGGGTCACCAAGTATATTCCAATGTCTCATGAATATGATCACCTCTGGTCTAGAAAATTGTGATGCCTATATAGATGACGTCATCATCTACAACGACACCTGGATAGAACATCTAGCAGCGATTCGAAAATTCTTTGACAGACTCACTGATGCATGTTTGACAGTTAATTTATCTAAAGTGAGTTCTGCCGTGCTAGTGTGACTTTCTTAGGACATGTTATGGGACATGGTCAAGTAAGATAATTTAATAGCAGACGCTCTTTCCCATGTATATCAATATATTATATCATATATACTGTAATTTATACAAGTTTCTTTTAACCTCAGGTGTAAATTGGGTTGTGGTAAAAATAAAGTTTTATCATATAAACCTTTCTTTTTTATGGGGGAAGGTGTTACGTATATTTGATATAAGTCATTAATATTTATTTTTATTGTTTGTTTGATTCAAATTTGGTTTTTTAAGTTTTAAGATTCGTTCATTGGGGTTGGGGTGACATGTGCTTTACAGAATAAACACCAGGTGGTGACCACATTTCTGACCTGGTTTTAGAGTTGTAAACAAGCTTTTAAAATTATTGGTTCGTTTCAATGACAAAATAGAGCTTTCTATAAACATCTTTTTATTTTAGTTGCGTCATGCGCTGTTTACGTAATTTCTTGAACGTAAATTTGTTCTGATAGTTTCTAGAAGATCACGTGACCCTTTCCTGTTCACGTAAAAGCAGCTACATAAATTATGTTTTGGAGCGAGCTATTCAGTAGAAAATTGGGCTGTTAGAATATTAAGTTGTGTCTTTTTGAGTTATTATAAATTAGCTTGTACTGGAAATTGTGTCAATTCGTTTGGATCAAGAGGAATTATTTTGTTATGTATCTAGAAAAGAATTGTGCTCATAGAATTTCTTTTTACAAGAACAGACTTCATCAAGTGACATTGTTTTCCATATTGGATAATTCGCTGCGATTCGAACTTAGAATTATTTGGACATTTTATTACCAGGACTTTTACAATTTCTCTAGTGGATAATATTTTGAATTATTTTGGATTAATTTTGGAATTGATTCTTAAAACCGTAAGTTCTGAAATATATTTGTGCTCAATAAATTGTTTATTAAGTTTTACATGCTTGTTATTTTCACTCTTTCTATGTTACTCTTTATTCGAGCTTAAGCACGTAACAAAAGGTAGAATATATAGATTTATATTATTACTCCAACGCGAAAGTGAAGAACACTATGATATAGCTAAATTTGTTCTCATGGAAAGCGATATTGAGAACATACAGTCACAGGTGTCTGGACAATATGAATCTCGAGAGTATGTAAGGGCGCTTGAGAGACCGTAAACGAAATTTGTTTTGGAACCAACTAAAGATTATATAATTTTTCTTCGTTATTGTAGCTTGGTATTGGTGATGGATTGCGCTATTTTTTTCGGTGAGGCGTTCAGGTCCATCACGTACATATGAAATAAAAGTCACTGCGTTACCACGCCTGTCCAATAAATTACCGATCTGTTCTGTTAGACGGAAACGTATTTGTCACAACGACGGATTACGCCACCGCAAATAAACAACATTAACGAACACTAGCACAGACAAATTACCCAGCGGTAATACAAATGGCTACACATGATGACCACCACAATCCGCATCGTTGTCATAAAGGATAATGTTTTGACGATATCTTTTTTTCTCCAATGCGGCATTGACGTATGGATGATATTCAATAATTAAATAAACGCGATCGCATCGCATTGTATTATGATCCAACCAGGATAGTTTTGACGTAGGTAGTTTATCTTTGGTGATCTTAACATAGTCAAGAAATAACGTTTTATAATTGGGATCAGTAAATACAATCTCGTTAACAGTTCTCAATGAAAAAAACCCCCATCTTTATTCATATGTTTCAAATGTTTTATTGTACTAATATTGTTTTGTTAAGATCATCATTTGGATGATCAATCACATACTCCTCAAAAACCTTTTGCAGACTGAGCTGTATATTTTCAATTGCCTGTGCTATAGCGTTTGAGATTTCTTCTACTTGATGAATTGATGTTCTCCTATCCAGACGTGATCTTTCAGAGAAGACACACCTAATTAGGTTTCTCTTTGTATACAAACAGATTTTCACGTTGCATATAAGTAGGTCATGGTGGTCTAATATAAAATAATGTTCCCACCCCATTACGGTTCTGATCGACGTCTTATAAATGTCAACGCCGTACTCAGGTTTTAATATTTCAACGGCGTTGATTCGTGTTCTTTTGGTAGCAATCTTTGATTTTTTCCAGTTACTGATTTGATTCTACGCTGAAGTATGTCATTGATTTTTTCGACTGGTATGACGCTGTTGGTACGCTGACGAATTTCCCGACTGGGACGGGGAAGAGAGTCTTTCAGTAGTCTTTATTTTATGTGAGAATATCAGCGAATTCTTAGCGTCTAGTCCACCAATCAACGTTTCTCAGATATTTGGCCAACCGTAATAAAATTATATTTGTGCCAATCCGATTTCAAGTGACCGACCACTGCTTTCGCGATAATATTAAGGATACCAGCAACGCCGACATCAATACTTACACCGAGTCGAACCACGGACGATATCAAGTGCCTATACAACATTTTCGATGACGACGATTCGTCTGTGATATTTTTTGTTTGTTTTCTCATGTATTCGTTGGTGATGTCTTCATGCGAAGTCTTCCACAAACGTGTTGGACTATACCAAAATAATTGTGTGGGATTCCTTATGTTATATATTAAGGCGTCTTTGCGGTTAAGTTTGTTCTGATATCAGCATGAAAACTTCCTCAGCATCTCGGTTTAACACAAACGGCACGGTTCCGGAAAATCTTTCAGTGGAATGACGCCATGGATACGTTCTAAATATCCTTAATCGTGCGGCACTAAACAAGCAGAGTCTGTATACACTGGTGACCTCATCGTGATATCTGATTGTGACCATGTTGATGATCCAAACGCTATTGTATATACCACGTTGATGAATGGAATCGTACGCATTATACCAGTGGCAACTTGTCTGATTTCTTTCATCGATGTTGGTAAGTCGTGTGACACTTTTAGCGAGAATAATGTTGACGGCCATTGGCCTTCCCTCCCCCCCCCCCCAATTTTTAATAAAAAAAATATATTCACCGGTGATTATATTTACAGCTCTACGATGTCTCGTACATGATTATTATATTCAGATCTGAAATTGGCCAATCCATAACTGATTGCTATTAAAAAGGCCCATATCGCGATGTCGTTGTTGTCCTCGTATTTCATTGTTGTAGCGTCATCGTCCGATTCTGATTTTTCCAAAGCAGCATTTCTATTTCCGGTAACGATGTTAAAGTTGGTTGTACCTGACACTCGCTTGATAATATCGACCCACTTGATATTACTCGTATTTAGCTACCCATAATGACCCTGAAAAACAACCACGTGATCCGGATCAACCCCGTTGACACACATAAAAGCAGCAAGTCCTTCTCGTTTTGTATGCGCCTACAATAAAATGTCGTCTGAGGCCTTGCTTTTAGCATATCATCCGTAAATATCTATTGTTACAAATTATTAACCTGTTTAAAACGACGGGCGATATATTTGTGAACGACTTTATCAACGACTTTATCTGGCTACTCCTTTGATCTTGACACGGTGTTAGTTTTAAGGAAGTACTTCAGGACCGCACATTGATGGATCCGTTACTGTCTGTGTTGGTAATATTGAACACCAGATTAAAGCAGCAGTACCACTATTATACTGTACAAGTTCTTTCAGTGGCGCCACTCCATATGAATCAAAATAAGCAACACCACATGGATCCGCTGCGTGTGCAACCCAAATAGTACATGGAATAGAAAGGCCATCGATATTGATTGATTTTCTCCTTTTCTCCGTCACTTTTTCAAGCTGAATCTCATTTCCCGCAATTGTTACTCCCTATTTTCTCTTTGATTTTGACAGTCTTCTTCTAGTGTAATGATTTGAAACTCTCTTTTATCATCAAAATGTTTGAGCCGCTGAATGTTGTGATGAACGTGATATGCATGATTAACACAATTGCCAGATTTTAGTGTGCTACCATGTTCGGGGTTTACATATCGTTCTTTTTCATACCTCCCAAATAGGGCAATAATAACGATTAGCTCTGGATTCCTGGTGGCTTTTAAACCTTCTTTGGTGAATCTATCTATTATCTCGGTTTTATATTTTGGTGGCGGTGGTTAAACTTCAAGTGGTGGCTGAACCACTGGCGGTGGAGTTGGCTGCGCTTGGTGTGGTGGAGGGCATGGAAAACAGCCTGCAATAACAACAGGTAATGTTCCAAGAGTTTGCTGTGTTGCATCAGTTGATGTGACGATTTTCTTGGTTGGTTCAGCAATTGGATAATTCAACATGAGTTTCCTGAAGTGATTGCAGCTGTCGTTTGGCATGAGAAACATCGATTAATAAACTAGTAAAACAATTTAATTACACACCATTAGTCAATGATTGTATAACTGTAACCAGTCATGCTACCAGTACCATCTAAAAATAACACACGCGTCACAATACAAAACACACAGCGAAACAGGCGTGGTCAGGTTAATAGTTATAATAGCTATGCATATTTTTTCTAAGAAATACACTTAGTTATACATTATATGCTGTCCACTAATTAAGGTATTGATGTTTATATAAATAACATTTCTGGTCACACGTATATATAACACACAGCACACGTCACATCATGCACTTAGCCGACTGAATAAAAAACATACGGAGCGGAACTGGTGTTGCTCACCTATTTATAATTTGTAAATAACACCGCTTATATATTTTATTCAGCAGAACATTATGTGTAGTCCGCAGATAAAGTTATTGATTTATCGTCGGCATGTATTTATGTATTGCTAAGTTTTAACAGATATTTTTGAACTCGCAGTTGTCTAGTAATAACGTCATCTGCTTCGCATGTCGATTGTGAATTGTGAATCGATTGTGAATCTTCGTGGGCTCAAACCTCGTGCCGGGTGTGTTTGTCAGTGTGATACAGTAAAGTCATAATAAGTGGGGACTACGCCCCAAGTGCTCGAAAGTATAAAGGAAAACGTACAGATCACTGATAATTCGCGAACATCTTCTACCACGTCGAGCAACTTTATGGTGCTGTTTTTGCACCCGCCGGTCTCACCTGGGAATGGCTGTAAAAAAACATTATAAGTGATCAGTACATATTTAGTTGACCTTAAAACTATGCGCGTACTTTTTCTTGGACAACCTTTTTGAGTTTCCGATATTTCGGTCTGCCTCTTGTAATTCACCTAAATCAAGGGAAAACACTCCCCCTTCATGATTAACATACACAGTAAGGGTAAATATCGCAAACATAGATAGAAATTAATATAGCTAGAAATAGATGGAAAAGCCAACCAAAACACGTATAATATAACCAATGATAAGCCTCATAGAAGGGTACCCTATGAAGGTAGAAAAAGCAATGGCATAAATTGGCAACGCTTGAAAGGTACTTCATAAACTGATCAAATAAATTGTTGAGAAAAGAAACCATCATAAAGAAAAAGCTCAACTATTTGCTGCACCAAAGTCGAAACAAATTTATTTTTTCAAAAACAAATTTTTGGCCAGGATTGGGCCATTGACATAAAAATAATGTTTTAGCCTGCATTTTGCAAAATGGATCCTTGATGTGAGGGGATCCTCTTCAAGGTCGACGCCACTTTCGGCCTCCATCCCCTAAATAGTAACCAGGCTTATATAGAAGCCTCGGATAATTAATGATTTTTAACTTGACTAAAAAATAGCATTTTGTTAGCCTCAGATTTGAAAATGCAGCATTGATTGTGGTTCCCTCCCTAAAAGTTGTGGCCACTTTTTTGGGGTGGAGGTAGGTTGACCCCTTTCTGCTGCTCCATGTACACGTATGGACGAAACTTTCGTGTACGAGACTATCAACGTTTTCCATAACTATGAACAATTGTCGCATCAGACGATCCATGACGCATCGCCGTTGACCAAACCAAATCTTGACTAAACTTGCGAAAGATATTAGGAGTTGCGAATTCCGTTAACGCGCTGACATTATCATCGATGTGTGTCTTCTAATATCTTGATAAAATCTAACTGAAATATATTGGTGCTTTGCTAAGTTTGAAAACAAGCCCTCCATATCTGGAATCGGTTTAGCATTGCATCTGTTTTGTTAACGTGCCTAAAGTCAATGTATAAACTGCTTGTTGAGTTCTCCTTTCTAGCTGATACTGCGGGCGACAAATACGAAGAATTAGGTTCGAAGAGCTCTAATCTAACATCTTCGTTCGTCGTCTCCCGTGCATTAAAGGGTATATGATATCGTTTAATTCTGATTGGCTCATATGTGCTTTACGTAATGTTGTACCGATCCAGGATGGCCTGGTCGGTCTGTAATTACATTTAAGACCTTTGTACAAAATGTCTGTCACATTTACTCAGTCCCAGTTAGTAAGTATTGTAAAGTATTGAGGTCTAACCACTTGATCAAGGATCAGAATCAACAAACCTGCGTGTTAGTAGTCTATGATCAAAGAGGGAATCGCGCTCGAGAGTGGAGCGGGGCGAGTTCTAAACTGCTCCCCACGTGGACAGACAACGAGAACGACATTGAACGCTAAGTTCATTGGATTGAGTCACAGCGGCTTCCAATCAGAATTGAGATAGAGAGTGTGGTAGCATTTTGGATTCGAATTAAAACTTATATCTGGGAAGCGAAAATTTAGTCTCACCTATGAGTATTGCTGAAGGAATATAGGTTTGCTTTGAGAAAGCCACTCATAATTTGGCGGTAAAGCTTAGAGAGGAAATTCTGAGGAAAAAGATTTCGCGAAAAGATGCTTTTCTCGGGGACAGAACTTCCGGTTCATTCCAGCCACGAGTCTCAAGGAAGATAGACGGAAGTGAGACTAGCATAGCATCCGGAGTCGACAAAATAGTCAGGAGAGAGTGGAGAAGAGAAGGAAAAGAAGTCGGAAAGGAGAAAGTGCAGAAGGAAATGGAGTATAGAGAAATCAAGAGGAGAAAGAATTTGGAGCAAGACGGAAGGAAGAGGTATTGGATGAATAGAAGAGGAGAATACGCATATGAGTAGAACACAAGGACAGGTGGAAAGCTATCTCACATTACATATCAAGTGATGCAATAGGCTGACACAGGGTCTAGCGGGAGGAGAATGTTTGGGAAATTTTATTCACTTGAGTATTAAATTGTATTAAATTGTATTAAATTGTATTAAATTGTTATTTGTTGAATTTAACTTTTTTTTGTATCTGCAATAATTTAACCGTTGGCTCATGCTCTCGAAATGGAGAAAGTAAGGTTAGAAGCTAGGACCTCCGATAGGAACAACTCAAGTACGAATTCCGGAGGGAGAATACGACCGATTATAGAACACCGAATGGTACAGATAAGTATGCCGCGGTTCAACGACAAAGAAGAGTCTACTGGCGGTTTTCTCGTGCAATTTGAGAAACTCACGTACTTTCATACAATTTTCTGAGCAACATTGGAAAATTAACGTCTCATTCTTTCGTGCAAGATGAAGATCACGAAGTTTACCATATCTTAGCCGCAGAAGAAGCTGACGACTACAACTCACTCAAAAAAATCCTTCTTTGCCATTATCGGCTGATGCCAAAACGTACCGCTGTAAACGTTTCACGGGACTCGACAAAACAGCCAGCCCGTTATCAATTCCACAGCCCTGTTCGAGGGTTATTTGAGAAGTGGATAAAGATGACAAAGTCGAACGATCATACGACGGGCTACGCGGGGTTATACATGTCCTAAGTATTACCGTCGCCAGTTGACAGTCTTTTTAGCAGAGCTTAAGCACTGGGCTCTCCAAAAGATCTACAGCATGAAAGAGAGACATTAGCAAACACATTTGAAGGTTCTGGGGGTACGGACTATCCCCACCCCACTGAGTCGCGGCGTGTGGTTGAGAGAGAGAGAGAGAGAGAGAGAGAGAGAGAGAGAGAGAGAGAGAGAGAGAGAGAGAGAGAGAGAGAGAGAGAGAGCTAGCTGTCCGCAACCGTCAGGTCGACGCTAAGGTCAGAGGAGGATCTACAGGTAAGGATGTTGCCCATAGATCATGACAGGTTTCACACAAGAAAACGGGTCTTGCAGCGAGGGCGACCGACATGCTATAACTGTTAGCGCCCAGGCTTTTTGCAAGTGACTGTCCCAAGGCCAGGGACCCAGGCGAATTCCGTTGCTTGCAATGAGTGCTACCGAAGGCAAGCTGTAAACTATCAAACCTTGCGTCCGCAATTGTAAACGGAGAAGATGCCACCGTCTTGTACGACACTGAATGTAGCGTTCCCACCATCGTCGACAAGAAGTATATTAAGGCCGAGGACTACACAGAATAGGTAATTGTGGTCCATTACGCGAACAACGTTTCCAGTGGCTCTCACTGACCTCGATTCACCCTAAGAGGAAAATTGAGGCTGAGTGCTTGGATGGTCTATCACATGATGGGATGTTGTTTGAGAAATTGTAATCACTTGAGCATTGAATTGTATTAAATTGTTATTCGCTGAATTTCACATTTTTGTATCTTCAGTCATGTAAGCGTCGGCAATTCTGACTGGGAGATTGAGGCTTTACATTTTTCTTTCACTAATTTAACTTCCAACCAAAATCGAAAATGGTTGAGATTTATCTAATCATTTTAGAAAAAGCTATTGGAAGCACTCCACCCCAGTCATACCACACCTACCATAATGGCGGCATAACAAATCCACGTCACGCCACAATCGCTATGATTTCTAGATGTGGATCTCCAGGTATTTCTGGGCTTCACAACGCCCTCTTATCTTAAATTGATGGGGTATTGAATGGGCGTTTTACTACTAAGGTTAATATCGAATACAATTTGGCTAATAGCGTTAGTCGTCTTTCTCCTGAACGAGTGACTAAACCTACTGGACACATGATCCACTATATGTACACTGGACCTGGATTACTGGGGAGCTACAAGTTCAGAAAACATTTTTTTTTAACTAATAAGGTAAATTACCTTCATGTCAGCTCATCCCTATGCACACATTTCAAGTTTGCTCTATCTCTTCAATTTTCACGGTAATGGTGAGAATTTTCTCTACCGTGCTCAAAGACACTTCGTGTTCTTGGCAGGTGACGCATACGCGTATGTTGAGTCGATTATCTCATAAAAAATCATTCCGTCGGCGCTTCTGTACAAGATTATCACAATAATTAATTTAGTACGTGAACCTGTATCTGAGGAGAATCTTACAGAATTTAAGTAAGATTCTATTATCCCTTAATACATGCAACATTAACGTGAAATACAAGTTTTCTTTCCAGTTCCCTAAAGGTGAACTTGACTATAATATAGAAAAAATGCATTCTAGGACAATAGTTAGACTGTCTAAGCTTAAAAATAGATACTTAAAAAATATTTTTAGAAAAATATTACATATGATATGGACAGAACACAATGCAGTTTTATAATTCACGCACCTCTGCAGATTTGCTTCGTTAATTGGCACGCTTACTGACAAGACTTTTCAGGTCGTAAAGTTAGGTGTATACCATAATTCTTTATGTACCCTGGCTATGGCTACACGGTCAATTATATCAATGAAGATCGGTTTTCGCATCGTAAGCACTTTGCTCGTTGAGCATGGAGTAAATCGAACCCAATTCACTACATTGAAATAATGTAAGATGTAAAATAAACCACTCTTCGGGTAACGCTGTATTCAGAAATAAACCAGAGTACAGTATTATTCTTGCTTCTTATGGTTACTTGAGTATCAGGCATGTTCACTCATAGCCGGGTACAATCTATGGCTCCCGTGAACAGCAAGACCAACCATTGTACCTTGCCTATATTTTCATTTCCTCGCCTCACAAAATGAGGATAGAATAAACCATAACATTGCTTTGAACAATAAGCGGTTTGAAATAGAAAAAAAGTTGTTCTGACAGATGTTTATGAAATTTACCTTGTCCATGAAGAGATGATTGTGTTAAACAAAATATGTAAATGAATGCTTAAATATATGCATGAACTGGTTGAATGATTTTTGGAAAGGAAATCACGAGGATAGGTTATATGTTGTTTTATTTCAGAAACACCCAACTCTTTTAAAGAATTAATATAAAACACATTACATGGCTTGCATACACAAAACATATGCATATATACAGCTATAAATAAATACAAAATACAATGAATTGATCTCAAGAAAGAAGACTCTAGGTGTAAAAAGGTAAATAAAGGGAAAAATATATTCAGTAATTACAATGTCGCTATATAAAAATACAAGAAGTAATCTTTATCATAAATATGTCTATATTTCCATTATTTTTGTATACCGTCCATACTGTTATTAACATCAGTAACACATAAACGGTATGATCAATGTTTAGTTACAGTAGATGCATACATACAACCAATAATTTCAGACTCACGTTAAAACAATTATCATGTAATTAAAAATAAAATACTACAGTATATACAAACATTATTTGTAGCTGAAAGTTTGGCATAAACGGACTGCAATAAACAAAAGCATTTGTTCTAAATGGATTGGAATAAACAAAGCTTTTGGTATAACTGATTGAAATAAGCAAATCGTTTGGTATCGACGCATGCTTTATGTAAAGTTGAGAGTTCCATAAACAATGATTGTCAAAGGCGTGTTAAAAGCACAGTTTTCCCTGATATCAAACACAAAACATGTTTAACATCCATCAGATGTGTGCCAAATATCGTGGAATCTGCAATTTTCTTTGAGTTTACACTTAAGCTTTTCTGAGGTTAGTCCCTTTTGATTTACCATCAATCAGAGAATGCACAGCGTGTGGACAATTTTTACAATGTCTCTCCAAAGCAACACTGTTCAGTACGTGGTTTGATTTGGTTCATATTTATAATTTATTAGTCGCCTTACCTCACCACATCCCGTCCACCCTCCAAAGAGATCACTCACCCACCCCCATTCCATAGAAAATAAATGTTGAACTATGGACAGTAAGACATGAATTATGCGTTATTAGCAAAACTGGAGATTTTAGGAAATATCTAGTTCTGTATGAAAGTATATTTATGTTCATTAGGCTTAGTCAGATTTGACTGAAAACTCTTTGATTAAAAATCTTTTATGAAGAACAATTTTAAGGCCTCCAAAGTTAACACGAAACGGAAAATTGTCATCAGTAAAACTTGCTATTTCCTCGGTGTCGACATTGAAGGAAAATATATCGCGATGTGTGGTACTCGCATACTCCCCACCGAATATCATTATCGTCCCTTTGTAGTGTACGGCACCGAATCTTCGCCGATTGAAGTCTTTGATTTTGGCAATTCGTGCGCATCGCAGATCATTGTGCATTTCAAAAATGTTTCCGTCCGTGCAGATGATAAAAATACGTTTGTCACAAACAACGGATTTGCAAAGCTTGCAAGGATATGGCATGTCGGTGACAAGAAAGCACGTGTGAAGCCTTGTGTCAAAACACTGAACCATTTGTGTCTCTTTTTCGTCATTGAGTATACCTCCGAAAACAAAGATCTTTTCTTTGCTGACTGATGCAGACATAGACCGAACAGGAGTCGCGAGTTTCCCTACTGTTTCCCATCTTCGAGTGTTGACTCCATACTCCAAGACACAAGTTAAAGTTTTCTCGGCTTCTTCTGTAGCTCTGTCATCAAATCCTCCCAGAACAAACAGAGACTCCCCAACGGCAACTATGGCATGTCTTCTGCGTCCTTGTGTCATTGCTGGGCATACAATCCACTCATTGTTCTCAGCTCGATATTGCAGAAGATTATCTGGTTTTGTTGAACCCCCCGACACGTAAATGTCATTGCCATAAACACAAGAAGCAAATTCTCTACCAAGTTTTATTGGAAGAGGAGAAAGGGAAAACCATTTCTTTTGAAGAAAACTGTAAGCCATGACATCCAACATTTTATCGCCTTTGTCATTGTAGCCACCTAAAACAACAAGCACTTCCTCCATGTTTGAGAAGTTACGGAAAGCCACCCGTGGAGAATTGAAATCAGGTCTCCTAGCTGGTAACATCTGATAGCTTATGGCTTCCTTCACGATACTTCTACATCGTGGATTTTCGGACACGACCTTCATCGGTTCAATTTCGTGAAGCAAATATTCGGAACTCAATAAAGGCAGCCGAAGGGACTCAAACAGCTTCAGTACACTGTCTTTTCTACTTTCGGGATCAAAGTTGTACCACCTAAAGACTGCATCGCAAACGATCTCTTCACTGGCTACATTGAGTTCATTGTCATTGACCATCGCACTAATGTCTACTGCATGCATATAATTGAAGTCTTCTGTCTGAGAAACTTCGATAAAATACTCCACAATAAAAGCCCATGCTTTCTTAGCCAGGGTTTGGCATTCGTAATCACGTGCTAGTCTCCAAGCCCCGATGCAATTTTCAACACTCACATGTCTTAACAAAAACTCTTCACATTTCTCGTGCAAAAGCTTAATTCGAAACATAGACGAAGCCTTTAACAAGTTTTCTGCATTATTTGTATCGATAGATTCCCTTCCTGAGTATATAAAATCCAAAATATTTTCAAATGTTGAGCATTCTATACCGTGAAGATTCACAACGCCATTAAAGCATTCACGCATACCTGAGGAAAACATTGCGTCAAAATATTCAGACACTGTAGCAAGGATTACTTTGTGACAGCGAAATGATTTGCTCTGTACAATGATTTCTGTATCTGTATGCCTTCCAGAATGAAACATCTCCTCCAGGGCCCCATACACTACTGAAGACACTTCAGATCTCCAAGATGAGCCCGTTGCTACTTCCATTGAGTGCATCTGGAAAATAGATGGAGTGAGAACTTGTGGATCATTGCAATTGCATTCAACCTGAAATGATAATTAATTATGTGCACGTTGTGAAAGAACAAACTCGCTCTCCTCTCTGTCTGTCTTTCTTTGGATATATGTATATATAATTTATCATTGGTCGGTTTGATTGAAATTGTTGTTGCCATCTTTTTTTCCAGAGACATCGTTGCGAGAGATAGAGATGGTTATATATATATATATATATATATATATATATATATATATATAGAGAGAGAGAGAGAGAGAGAGAGAGAGAGAGAGAGAGAGAGAGAGAGAGAGAGATGTGGTTCAATGATTTGGAGACATTATTAGATAGAGATTCTTTTTATTGCCTAACCCTGCGTTTCTCTGTTGGTCGCTTCATCGGCTAAAGGTGGTTTGAAAGGAAAGGATATCGAAAAACAAAAACATCGATTACAGTCAATGCGTCATTCCTAAATATTGCACTTTGTATCACTAAAGCCGAGAACACTGTAGGACATATTCCATGACGAATAACCACATACCGTGACGACCTCCCAGGATGTTGTTGTAGTTGTTGTAGGGTTTAATGCCATTTTTTAAGCACACGATATACTATACATGGCTGCCAGTATTATTGGTGGAGGAAGAACCCAGGAAAACCCTTTATCTTTCTGTATTGCTATGAAACATATACAAAATATATACTATATTGAACGTTTCAGATTCGTAAAAGACATTTCTAAACTTTTAAACAAGTTCTATGAATATGTTGCATATCGATAGAGAATTCGAATTATTCTAAAATGATTGGGTCCATTTCGTCTGATTTCCCTGAAGTGTCGTCAGTTGTACTATATTTTCCAATAGCACGTGCTGTCTATTATGCATCTGAGAGAGAGAGAGAGAGAGAGAGAGAGAGAGAGAGAGAGAGAGAGAGAGAGAGAGAGATTTTTTAAAACATTATTTTAACATTGGCTTGATATTAAGCTTTAATAAACGCTAACAAAGAAAGTGATTATAATCGCTAAAGAACAGGTAGGGTTCCGGAGTGGAAGAAGCAAACACAAGAGAAGAAATATTCAATCTTAGGTTTCTGTGTGAATAACTAATCACAACATCATCAAGACATCTGTCATGTGTTCATAGATTTCAAAAAGGCTTATGACAGAGTGTGGCATGCGACATTGTAGGCCACAATGAAGACGTACAACATGGGTTAACAGTTGACAAATACCATCAAGCCAAGGCTACCAGTGCAGTAATTGCTCAAGGTTCTGTGGGGGACAGGTTCAAGACAATAGTTGAATTACGTCAAGAATGTCTTCAGTCACCCACGCATTTCAACATCTATTTAGAGCACATCATGAGCGAAGCCCTGGAAACCTACTGTGGGACAGTCAGCATCGGAAGGCGTAACATCACCAAACTACACTTTGCAGACGATATCGATAATAATAAAAATGAGGACTTTGTATAGCGCCTAATCTTAGAAGCTCTAGGTGCTTTAGAACATCTATAATGATATGACTATAGAAAAACAAAAACAAAAACAAACCCAAACAAAAACCATAAAATTGGAAAACATTAGAAATGCTGAAAAATATTTAAGGTACAAAACATTAGGTCTTTAAGTATGTTCATGCAGTCAAAAAAGGTGAGTTTCCAGATAACCCTTGAACCGAATCACGGTGTCTTTGTTTCTAATTTCATTGGGCATTTCGTTCCATATTGACTAGCTGGCAGGCAGTAAAGACGAGCTTGCAACTTTGGTGAAGAACCTAAATGAAACATGTTCCAGATTTGACATGGAGATAAGCGCCGAGAAGACAAAGCTGATGACAAATAGTGGCAAACAAATCTCAGCCAAGATTAAAGTCAGAGGACAGTAACTAAGAAACAGTGGGCCAGTTAAAATATCTTGGTTCCATCATCACCGAAGAGGGATCAAGAGCAGAACCTTTGTCACGAGCAGCAAAAAGAACGGCACCTATATTAAAACCAAGAACCATCTGGAGAGACAAAACAATCTATCTAAAAACTAAAATCAGATTATTGATATCACTAGTCATCTGAATCTTTTTGTAAGATCTGGACCCTGACAGCAACGCATAATGCAGGCACTTGAAATGAGATGCTACAGGACCATCATTAGCATCTCTTACAAGGACTAGATCACAAATGAAGAAGTGCTTAACACCATCAGGCACAAAGTAGGCAATTATAAAGACTTCCTCACTACTGTCAGAAAGAAAAACCTGAAATGGTATGGCCGTTTCACTGCAGTCAACAGTACATCTAAACAGTGCTGCAGGGCAGCGTCCAGGGTGGCAGAAGAAAAGGTAGACAGCGACAAAAGTAGACTGACAACATCACGGAATGGATCAGGACAGGTTTTGCGGAGACACAGGCATTGGCGCATGATCGAGACAAATGGAAGGAATGAACAAGATGTTCAGCAGCACAGTGCCTCAACTACCACACTAGCTCAAGAGACTGATGATGATGATGATGATGATGATGATGATGAACAAAGAAAGAGTGGAAACAAAAAAAATGTATAATTTAACAAATAATATATTTGCCTTGAAAAAGATTGTAAAAATGGAACGCGAACTTACAGTTTTAGGAATCAAATCCAAAGTTAATCCAAGAATAATACACGAATTAAATTACAGAAGCCCTAGTACAGTAATTAAATGTAACTGATTCAAGTTCGAGTCCTGTTAGAATATCCAAGATGGAATACGATTATGTATATTAAAGCATGTACTGTTAATTTATAGTTCCTTGTAGACTCACAAGATTTAACTCTCCGGTGTTGGAAATCTGAATAAAATTTGATAAACTGTCTTTGTCCAAGAATTTTGATGAGCACATCAAATATTTCCAGAAAAAAACTAATTAATCTAATAAAATCCAACTGACCTGAGGAAATGTTAACACGAATTGAAAAATTGGCTACAACAGAAAAACTTAATATCAAGTGTAAATGCCCCAAAAGCAGAATATTTATATATAACAAAGACTATATAGTATTCTAAAATCCAGTTTCGAAAAAAATCCCTAAATCGAGAAATAAAGGGTGTGGGGGTGGAGTCATGTGATCGTATTTATATCATGTACTCCTGACATGACCCTAACGAGAACCACACATTTTAATTTAAGAATCCATTCGATCCAGAATCAAAAACACAATTTGTTATCTGTGCTACATTTTACTGACAAAACTCCAGTCTAACATACCTGTTTAGGCTCACCCATATGTACACAGCAGCAAGATACCTACGCTCCTCTTTTGACACTCTTATACTCGTTATTTCCACTGTGAAAACTAAGTCATGTGGACAACGTTCTTTTGTATACCAGGGCCCAGTAACGTGGAATGAATTGCCCATTAAAATTAGACACAAATACACAGTAGTGTTTCCTTTCAAGAGTGCTCTTAAAACTCACATTTTTCGACTGGAAGAACAAACTTAAAGACCTAGTAAAGTTTAGTACCTTAAATATTTTCAGCATTTTTAAAAATGTGTTTGTTATTTTCATGGTGTTGGTTTGTGTTTTTGTAGTCATATAGTTACAGATGTTGTAAAGCGCGTAGAGCTTCTAAAGATTAGACGCTATGGAAAGTCTTTATTATTATTATTATTATTATTATTATTAAAACCACAAGTAACCTGTGAAGCCAGGCTCTACTATAGTTCGTACATCACTGGTGACCTTAGCCATTTCAGTTTGGAACTGTGTCAAACATTCAGGCCACTCATTTTATTCCTATTCATGTATCTACAAAACCCAGTTAGATTTTGTGCTCCACTATTTGTCATTAGAGTATGCTTTTTAGCCATATGTCTTTATCAAGGTATACAATCTACATAATTGATTCTAATTAAAAAGAGTACATATATTACATTATTATGAGAGTTTCGTCGTCAGATTTCAATTATTTTGCATGTTTTTCTTAACGTCATACATGGCATACAAATTCGAGATCATTCTCCTCTACGTTCGGTACGCTGAAGTAATTAGAGTGGAATGACATATATCTAAATTATTCAATATGAGACAAATACAGAATTCTAAAATACATGATTGAAGCAATGACCTTAATGGAGAATTTACATCCATAAAATTAACCCGTCTGAAGAACTCACCAATGAAGCATATCTGAACGAATGAATGGGTTATCTAAATCCGTAATTAATTGCGTGAAGCAAGAATGCAGTGTAGCAACTGTACCTTCATAATTTATATTATTTAAAAAAATAAATTATTTATGTTGTTTACGCAGCAACCGCTGATAACTTACCGATTAAACACACACTTTTTGTAAAGCGTGTAAATATAGCAGCACAGTTCTAGAACGAATACCATTAGTTATTGATCCCTATGGAAATGAATTGCCAGTGGTTAGCCTCTGTGCAAATGATCAAATAACTGGAATGACAAAGTTCTTTGAGGTATGAAGTTTAAAACAAATATTGCGACAAATTTACTTTTGTAAGAAACTCGATGAGTTCTGGTCTATATTGTTCGTACGAAGGGAAAGCTTGCCTTCGCAAGATGAGTCACGTCGTGTATTTTTCAACAACTTTCCAGCAATGAACAACTTGACAGTGTTTTAGAGACGTAGTGCCCGACATTGCAATCTGAAAATTGACAAATATCCTTCTTGTTCTGCATTATTCGGATTACTTGAATATAATCGTGCTACCTTCTTGCAATCCTCTAAAGTATAATCGTACATTGTCGCAGACTGACAACATCACAGAATGAACCAGGACAGCACATGTTAACCCCATATTAGAGAAAATATCAGCTTCAGCAGTATTTTATCAATCTGCCTCAGTGCTAGACATTACTCTAAACTGCCTCACTGCAGACGTCGTAGCGATATGACTGAAACATTGTTAAAGATACGTTAAAAATCCTAATCAAACAAACACTATAAACTGCAACACTGCACACATCGTAGCCATATGACTGATTTTTTTAAAGCTACGTTAAACTTCCAAATCAACCTTTCCCCACACACACACTTCCAAATTAGAGTTATAATAGTTGATTTCGTAATATAGCAATTTTAATTCTCTTAACACATCTCCACCTTATGTCGGGTATATATTCCTGCAATAATTTGAGAAGCCGCATACTGTAGTAGGGAACTAACTGTACATTTAATACAGGTCTAACTTACCAAGAATATTTACACGTACAAAACATAAATAGGTTCTACAAATATCGACTTCTTGTCTTTTTTAAACGTTAAGAGCATAATGTTGGTGAAGACGAAGGTGTAAAATATTCCAAATGAAAAAGACAGATCTAAAATTAGCATGTTTCCATAATAGAAGATATATGACATACTGACATAAAAACAGTCAGAAAGATAGTCAAACAGACACATAAAAACAGTCAGAAAGATAGTCAAACAGACACATAAAAACAGTCAGAAAGATAGTCAAACAGACACATAAAAACAGTCAGAAAGATAGTCAAACAGACACATAAAAACAGTCAGAAAGATAGTCAAACAGACACATAAAAACAGTCAGAAAGACAGTCAAACAGACACATAAAAACAGTCAGAACGACAGTCAAACAGACACATAAAAACAGTCAGAAAGACAGTCAAACAGACACATAAAAACAGTCAGAAAGACAGTCAAACAGACACATAAAAACAGTCAGAAAGACAGTCAAACAGACACATAAAAACAGTCAGAAAGATAGTCAAACAGACACATAAAAACAGTCAGAAAGATAGTCAAACAGACACATAAAAACACAGATTGATAGATTTATGTAGCTTGCTTCCTTGATCCCACGTTATGTTAGGTCCTGATGATATATTTTGATTTATAACGGTTTACGCAGTCTCATAAGCTCTGGTGTATTCCATTTCAATACTTCATTTCAGATGCTTGTTGTTTCTTGGAAATAATAATAATATAAATAATAATAATAATAATAATAATAATAATAATAATAATAATAATAATAAAATGGGAGTTCATTAAAATGATAATAATAATAAAGAGGACTTTGCAGAGAGCCTACTCCTTAGAAACTCTAAGCGCTTTATTACTATATTGATATGACTACAACAACAAAAAACACCATGAAATTAGAAAACATAACAAATGCTGAAAATATTTAAGGTAGGAAACATTATTAGGTCTTTAAGTTTGTTCAACCAGTCGTAAAAGGTGAGTTTTTATTTTATTTTATAATAACAAGAATAACTAACAACAATATAGGCAAGAACTGGAAAGGTTTCCCCATTGCTTGCTACTAACTGGTGAGTTTTAACACCATCTTTTCAAGTTTCATTTTGTGTGCTTATATGTTTAACGGCAGAACAACTCATGAAGGTAGTGCCGAGTTAAATGGAATGAAGGGCCTTTCACTGGAACAAACCACAGCTAATCCTCGCTGGTTCTATGATAGGATACAAAATCGCATCTTTATGTCGCCAGTCATACACCGTAACCATAGAACCGCCAAACCTCTACATTTCATACATTATCAAGCAGGGAAATAACAATTATACGGAATGACAGTGATTTGTATATAAATTTGGTTCAGTTCCAGTAAAATTCACAGCCAATGACTGTGAAAATGTTTTACCCTGTATATTATTATTATTATTATTATTATTATTATTATTATTATTATTATTATTATTATTATTATTCAGACGTTGCTGTTGCTTTCTGTTGGATTATAATTTACATTTTTATTCTAAAAATAAATGAATCCGAAGAAAGGTATAGGGTATATAGCATTCTAGTGAACTATGTAAGATACAGTTAATCGCTGAAAGCATTTTTGAGTGATTTGATATTTAAAACATACCTTTAAGTGTTAGATTCGACTTTAAGCATGCAAAAAAATATGTAGACGGTGGAATATGCGTTTAGCAATAGGACAGGAAACTGGAACAAACATGTACAAGTCTATTTGCTAAATTCACAAAATGTAAACGTTCTATGTTCCGGGTGGCCTGAAAGAACAACTTTGCTATGTTATAAGAAATAATAAGCCTTCGTTAGATCATCATTGAAGATACATTTTGTGACAACTGAAAATTTCTGAAATGAGAGATTTGATAAATATATGCAATACACTAAGCTCCTAAAAGTACGTATTTATTCTTAAAGTATAAACGTAAAATTATTGGTTGTTGTCAATATCATGATGGGACTACGTAATTTAAGATATAAACAACTTGATTTCTTCTTCAATGCACTAGTAATGCGTGTTCCATATAAAGTGAAACCGAGGCTATACTGCGTATGTGACTTTAAAATATAATCATGGTCACGTGGACTCCCTCGATTTTGCCACTTGGAGATTTTTGAAACTGAGTTTTAGAATATGGTTTTAGAGAAATCTTCTCGGTTTCAGGCGTTTACACTTGGTATCAAGATTTTTTTCTTTTGTTGTAGCCAGTTGTCAATTTCGTTTATATCATTTGGATTATGAAAAGATTATATCGTTTGTCTGGACATATTTGGTTTGCTCATACAGAATACTTGGACACAGACAATTTTATCAAAATTGTTTTCGGTTTTCCAACACCGGAGTTTTAAATCTTGTGTTTCTACAAGGAATTGTAGATTAGCACAGTAATGACTACAGCATACGTCATCGTCTTATATCGTGGATTTTTCATCATGAATCGAAGTTGAATTCATTGGAACATTTTATTACTAGCACTTTTAAAAGTGTATTCGTGGATTATTCTTGGATTATTTTTGGATTTGATTCTTCAAACTGTAACACTGACAATTGAGTGCGTTTTTTAAATTATATAACGTTAAACTGTAATATTTTACAGTTAAATACCGAGTTTCTGTAAGTAATTGATTAAGTTAATGGTCTGAAGTTTACATAATTAATTGATTAATTTCACCGATTACTATCATCCATATCATTCAGAAATTAGAAATAAAGAATGTATGCAAATAGAAAAGTATAAATTTTAAGGCCGTTTGTATCAACCATCACTTCTAAAAATCAGTATATGATTGTGGTTAAAGAAGATCCAGAGCAGATGAAATAATGGGCGTGTAGAACAGAAATAAGGAATGAACAGCATCAAATAACGCAGCATCAAGACCTAAAATTTAGTATGTCCTAATACGGTGATTTTAATATCATCAGATACGACGATGCAGGAGAACATTACCTACATGTAAAGGAGGGAGCATGACTGTAGCTTTGTTAATAGATACAATACTCAAATGAGTTCAAACACAGACCGAATAAGAATGCGATTATACTGAACTCGCCTATCGAGCGTTCTGTTCTAATGATATTCAGATATGCGACAAATGTTACTCAGTATATATATATATATATATATATATATATATATATATATATATATGACGAGGACCTTTCTAGTTATTCGAGGGTTGGAAGGGCTGGTTCTATATTGTGCGTGCACAGATCGTTGATGAGGTCAATCCTTGCACGCAATGTTCGTTTTCAGAATGGACACGGGATGAGGAGACATCTCCAGGAGGGATGGTGGCACTTGCTTTTCTGGCTTGCCTCTTCGGCTCTGCACCTGCTGTCCTGCTAGATTCGTACACCTTGGAGCCTTTGCGCACGGAGAAACGCCAAGTGACTCAATTACTTGCTGTTGCTATCTGGAATCAAGATTTATGAGGCACGGCTTCAATACAGCTTTCATATTGTCTTTGAAGCGTTTCTGATGCCCTCCATGGGATCGCTGTCCTTGTTGTAGATCGCAATGTAAGAGTCTCTTATGCAGCAGGTGGTTTTACGTGCGTATAACGTGTCCCACTCAGCTTAGCTGTGACAGCATCAGGATGGTGTAAATGGTGGGAAGACCTGCGAGTACCTAAGTGTCTGTAACCTTGTCCTTCCACTTGATGTTGAAGATTTTCCTGATACTTGTGGTGTGAAAGTGGTTCAGATTGCTGTAGTGGCATGGGTACACCGTCCATGTTTCGTATGCGTAAAGCAGTGTGGGGAGCACAACTTCCCTGTAGACCTTTAGTTTCATCTGGATGTTGGTGCCTCTTCTATTCCAGACGTTAGCATACAATCTGACGAAAGTTGTCACGGCTGTGGCAATGATAAAGTTCACCTCGTCGTCACTAGTGACGCTCTGTGACAGTGTGCTGCTGATGTAGGTGAAGCGGTTCACTACGTTGAGCTTTTGGCTATTGATGGTGATGTTGGGCTTAACATATGGGTTTTCAGGAGCCGGTGATGCAGGACTTCAGTCTTTTTGGTACTGGTGGTGAGGCCTTGTCAACGCTGCAGATCGGCTTCTGAGCCAGCATTATCAGCAAACACGAAATCCCTGATAGCGGCTGTAATAACCTTGGTTTCTCTTGAAGCCTCCTGGGATTGAAAAGTTATCCCTCTGTACGATACCTGATGCCGAATCTAGCCTCTCCGTCGCTGAAAGCATTCGTCAGCATGACGTAGAACAATAGCTTGAGCAATGTCGGAGCCAGAACACAACCCGGCTGTACGCCATTGGTTGCAGGGAATGGCTCAGATGTCTCTCCATAGTCCTAGACTCGTACCGACATGCTGTCCTGGAATTGCTGCACCATGTATAGATATTTTCTCGTGCATCTGTACGTGGCCATTACCTTCCACAAGCCTTCTCTGCTGACAGTATCAACGTATTGAATTGTCAGGTGGACCTAGATGGAAAAGGGTCAGTGCTTTGCTCTTGGTATTTTAGTTGTAGCTACCTCACAGGAAACACCATGTCGATAGTCCCACGTTCTTTACGGAATCCACACGGGCTGACTGGTAGCAGTGTCTGGTCAAGGTGCGTAGTGAGGGGGTTCAGTAAGATTCTAGATAGATAGATAGATAGATAGATAGATAGATAGATAGATAGATAGATAGATAGATAGATAGATAGATAGATAGATAGATAGATAGATAGATACGCACAATTTCAAAAGAAGCTGATTGTGTGTGTCTCTGTGTGTGTAGTGTTCCTCCGTGTTGATAATACAATATTTGTACAAAGATTTTTAAAAAAAACGGTGATATACTCACTTTTCCTCTAGTGTATGTCGGAATCAAAATATGCAGGTACTTATCCAGATGTATTGGGAGAATGTTTAAGTTTAATAAATTGAGGAATTAATTCATCAAAACTAATGGTCCATTCATTTTAATCCGTTCTCTGTGTCCCCTGAATTCACGGATAATCACTCTCACAAAACGTTTACAGGACTATATATGTCTGTATTGGTATTTTACAATCTGTGAGAGCTCTTGTCTATAAAAATAGTCAACATTTGATAGACATGTGCTGGCTTGCGGTCCACTGCAAATGTCAAACTAAACATATATATATATATAATTTATTCCCAAGAATGAAAAATGTTATCTCTTTTGATTGATTACTAAAGATCTTAAACGAATGCTGCGATGTTGGTCATTCCGAAAATCTTCAATTATTTTGATCTGCTATTATCCATATGTTGTCGATTCTTGAATTATCGTTATCCGCATGTGCTATATCATACGAGTTCATACCTTTCGCGAGATACATTTAAACATTTGCATTGGTGTGAGATGTTGTCAGAGGATACATTATAAAGAAATGGCAATAGTTATGAATATCTCACAAAACGAAGAAGCTGGCTGACACTGGTTAGGGTTTGATTGCAAAGATATGATCTAATATAGCATGGAAAAGTACATGATTCACCCGTGAACGCGAAATCAATATGGAGTTGGCACAGGTAAAATTAATCGATAACATTGCTGAAACGAACAGTAAAGGAGGAAGCGATCGATATGCCGTCGGTATATTTCAATAAAAATACAAGCACGCCCTACTGATGGTCCTTACAATTCAGTGAAAACAAACATTTCAATAATAGTATCATTCAGCTGTAAAATGTGTATATATTTTAAAGCCTATCATTCAATTTGAAGCCATAGACGAGTCAACACTCCTCCCCCTTCCAGGGACGTCATTTCAATTTTCATGGCGGGGGGGGGGGGGGTAAATAATTTTCGTTTATAGACTATAGCAACTTAACATCAACTGCAAATTCGGGGGTGGGGGTGGGAGGAGGCAAAATGCCCCCCCCCCCCTCCGACAATGACATCCCTGCCCAGAGGAAACTAACATATGAGACACGTGAAAGCGTCTGAAATGTGTCGTGTGGTTATTTGTGAACTATGACGCTCGTGTGTATTAAATACGGTTATCATTTTTAACCAGTGGAAGCGATAAGATAAGATCTGCTATATCTAAACATGTATATTCACAAATATTAATATACGCATTAAATGAATACTCAAATGATGACATGGAATAATCGAATAAGTCCAGGAACACACACATTTTATGGGAGGTAACTTTAATTACCTACATCATAATTCCTGTGATGTATATTATAGGTCGACTGAGAAATCCAATATGTGACAATGGAAAAGCAACGTATTGTAAATATATTATTTAATATATGATAGATCAGGTTTTGAATTCAATTAAATAATTGTCAAAAATAATCAATTATTGCAGATACAAAAAACCTCTGTCCATTTCCGTGTCCGTACTACAGCGATGATAACGGCTTAAATAACTATGTGAGATCAATTAATTGTTTTTTTTTAATAAACATTTTCATTGTTTATACAAAGATGAATTCGGCCCATTCTCTTTGTTTATTAGATCTCTCGCATTTAGGAATCGCGCCCATTGGGTCTTCATTGCAAATCTGTAGCATCTATCCCTAAAGTAGAAGTCCAGATTAGCTAGGTTTCTTGTTAGGTGGCCACAAACACTGGGGCTGCTACATTATCCGAAAAAGGGTTTCCAATACGCATTTGCTTTACTCGCTAATTATAAAAAATGGTATACATAATTTACTGTAGTTTAAATGCGTGTCAATTTTCATGATACTTTCACATGAACTAGTCAATACAGTGATAGTTCCTAAATATATCAAACATAACCCTGAATTAAACAATAGAAAGACACCACCTTTGTAGTCCTCGAAAATCGAAACGTTAAATGAGATAATATATAATTTATTGGATGGTATGCCTATTCTCGTATTGCCAGAAATATATCTAGTTGAAGACTGTTGTATGCTGACTGCAGCTTATTCCCTTTATAAACACAGTGTAATTGGTATCTATATATCTATCTATCAATCTCTCTATCTAACTTTATATATATATATATATATATATATATATATATATATATATATATATATATATATATATACAGAGAGAGAGAGAGAGAGAGAGAGAGAAAGAGAGAGAGAGAGAGAATAAAAAAAAACCTACGCAAATCTTAGGAAGTATCTAATGTGAATAAGTCAGAATGCCAATATTTAAGGCATTATGAAAGTTATGGAAATGCATTCGAATGCGTCCAAAAGCGATTCAGCGACTACTAAGAATTTATTTTCCAGACAAACCGTTGGCTACCTTAATCAATTATTAATTGTGATTTGACATTTAACCTGTTAACATTGTACTAATTCAATCAGTGCGTTAGAGGGCACTAAAGGTGTGCAGTGGACAATATCTTTAAATTTAAAGTATTGGTGACAATGTCGTCAACTTTGGTATCACCTTTCAAACCTTTCAAAACTCAAGACAGCCGTGTCACTGAAAGATCAAAGTATATAACAATGACCAAAACTGAGTCAAACTATTTGAAGAACAACATGCCTGACCGAAAACAACGTATTAAAATGAGACCTACTCATCGCAATTTAAATATAAGCTCCAAATATGTATCGCATGACTCATTATAAACTTTTATATTTTAGAGTTTTGAAACTGACATTATCCACTTTACCAAAAACAACACAACTCTGCATGATTACACTGATGAGAACACATTCTTGTGCAGCCATATCAAAATCATGTCAAATCTATTTTGAAACATAAACTAAATATACATGTTGATTGTATTGAAGCCAATGGAAAACAACGAATACAAATTACAAGCTATTGTTCTCTGCATAAGACGATAAAATACCAAATCATGACTGTGCTTTGAGATGACTCAAGGTTTAAAAATGTGTGAATGTCAAATTAACAATTCTGCAATGTCAATAGTCATTCATTTCGCTACAACGCAGAACATGACAATTCGAAAGACACTTACAATATTGTGAATTAAATTCCAAATCATCCTAACTGTCACAAATCCAAAACTCATGAATGTTCCAAATGAATTCCATTTGGCTTCAGTATCTTGATATAACATAATGATATAATCAGGCATGTTTTGCATGATTTCATAAAAAGTTCAAATTAATTGTCATGTAAGGCAATAAAATAATTCGGTAGCGCCTTTGAACACTTTGGGAAATGATTTCTTAGACGCGTGCAGCGTTACCTGGAGTAGTTCATATTTGTCATGGTGCCAGGGCAACAAACGCATCTCGTGAAAAGGAATTTAACCGAACGATAGTTGATCACAGTTTGAGAAAACTTCTCTTCCTCCAAAAGACGCTTGTTTTCCCTAACTAAATTTGTTTAATATCACAGACGCCGAGTACGATATAGCACTCGCGATGTGGTAAATATTTGGTTGCCAGACTAAAAAGTCCAAAAGCATTAAAAAGGACGTTATCAGCTAAAATTCCTCGATCGATCATTACAGGCAGGCACTGGCCGTTGGTCTACACTACTACACAATGATAACCTTTATATCTTCACTAGACAGAATTTTCCTGTTGCTCGTCAACAATGAGGTCGTTTGTACCTTTGACGATAAACGATACTGCTATGATGGCGTTTCATCATTGGCGTTTGATATAAAAGAACCCACACCATGCCGCGATCAGTTCCTGTGATGTAAACATGCATCACCCAGTCACCATCACGCGGTACAGAACCCAGTGGGCCAGAACCTGGTCAGCAAGCCACATTTGGTTTTACATTAAACATACAACGGATTTCATACATTTGGTCTTGAAGCCTCATTTCCCATCACTACATACCTCATCTAGCCCGGAAAACACATATATAGCATCACCTCATAGTTCAACTGGTCTATAACTGGTCGACATCTTATAGGATAACACAGGTCATATATGAACATTGGGCTGATCCTATGTTTATACATGACCAGCTAGACACGGTTATCATCATGAACATTTTATCAGTACTTCTTCTGAACTTGACATAATGTTGCCATGTCTTATTTTCAGAAGATTTCTCATGATTTCTTGTTAGTCCAACATGAAAATAATCTAATGCTCAATATGGCTGTCACAGGGACCATCTCCAAACGATTAATATTGATAATCCTAATGAGTCAAAGGTTATATTGCGCTTTTTGTTCTCACCTGAATAGTTTTTAACATGTATCGTTGGTCCAATCACAATGAATATCAATGAATATGATATGGGTCAAAAGTTCGCTTCTAGAACATTCTACAGTTTTGAACTCAAATACTACTACTACTACTTCTAATAATAATAATAATAATAATAATAATAATAATATAGCGCCTAATCTTTAGAAACTGTAAGCGCTTTACAACATCTATAAAGATATGACTATCAAAAAAAAATCAAAAACAAATTATTAGAAAACATAAAAAATGTTGAAAATTTTAAGGTAGGAAACATTATTAGATCTTTAAGTTTATTCTTGCAGTCGATAAAGGTGAGTTTTAAGAGCACTCTTGCAAGGGATCACTGTGTCCTTGTGTCTAATTTCAATGGGCAATACGTTCCACGTTGCTGGGTCCTTGTATGCAAAATAACGTTGTCTATATGACTTCGTTTTCACAGTGGGAACAATGCGTATACGATTGACAGAAAAGGAGAATTAGTAAACAACGTTAAAAAGGGTGATGTCAAGTATTTCACATATTACTTTACTATTTATATTCCATTTGTATGGGCTTTTAAAAAAAATGATTTCATTTATGTATAGATGTATTTGTAATTTACTTTACTCCAAACACGAGATAACTGACGAGTTACTTTGTAAAGAATATGAGACATAGCAAATATATTTTCACGAATATATATCATTATTGAATGAAGGTAAACAATGTATTTGAATCTGTTACGGACATCAGTTTTCCACTTGGAAATTCCCAAACTGACAACTTTAAACGAGTTTAAAACTAGTAGGACCTACGTCGAAAATTAGTTGTATATTACATGACAGTTCTACCGAATACTATATAAATAGGGTCCGATAAAAATGGGAAAAGACAGGGAAGTAATTAGTTAAGATCCAAGAGACTTTTAAAGAATGTCTCTTAGAATTCACTTGCTATTCTAGTTGCATGCATTTATATAGCTATTCTCCCATGCAGTGGACGATCCGATTGACATTCCATGAAAAATAAAATAGCAGGTAATACACAGGTCATAGTGATAATTCATTGAGTAATACATTGACATGTAACTAGAAGTTATATCCAATATCGACTGCATAATACAGAGGCAAGTACTAGAAATGTAATATCGACCTTTCTGTAAATAATACAGTGGCGAAAGATAAACAGATCGTATCGACTTATTTCATAATAAAAAGTATAACCGGCCTACGGCTTTGTCGTATCTGCTTATCTCTACCGCACGGCGCGGCCTCGGCATAAAAATCATTTTTACGGCACGCGCCTTTGAGGAAGCCGCACATACCTGATCCAAAGAAAACGACTTGAAGAAGTTTTAAATATTTCTTTTATTCAAATCATCACTTCAAAGTGTAGAAGATTTATTTTGACCATATGCAAGAGAACAAGAACTAGTTAATATAACTTAAATAAGTACGTCTCTGTTTTACATAATAAGTACACCTGCCACATTTCAAGAGACCGTTCTAACGGTTAGCATTTGTAATAAATTATTTTCAGATGTGTTCATAGTGAGATGCACTTGAGTTGTAATGGTGGAATCTATACATCTGTTAAACATACCTGTAATCAATCAGATCAAACGAGTTAACCGACAATATGATGTTTATGACGAACAATGACATCTCTATTCCTGATGTCTTTAGACGTGTAAAGGAGTCACAAAATGCTTTGATACACACAGAGAGAGAGAGAGAGAGAGAGAGAGAGAGAGAGAGAGAGAGAGAGAGAGAGAGAGAGAGAGAGAGAGAGATCATGCACTACATAGCCTTTACTGCGAGATATTGACATAAATATTTTTTTTAGAAACTCTGTGATACGTGAAATAGTCGAATATTAAATTGAAACTTACATTTGTTTCACTATGACATAAACTCGAATTAAACAAAATAGCTTTCAATAAACGCTTATACACACAGAGTCAGGGAAACTATTGTATGGTATAAAACGGAAATCTAATACTTGCAAAAGACATTTAGTTACCAAATGTGATACACAATAAATTGTTTGGATTATGTTCAATAATTCAATGATATAAAAAAGATGAATAGTAATTCTACATAATAATCGGATATATAGACTGATTCGTGTTTTGTAATATCAGGAAACTTAATATATAGCAGTTATTTCCCTTTTTAAAGTTAATACGAGATATGTTTCATCCTATGTCAGTATGGTAATATTGGTATCACAGGTTAAAACAAATAATGTATTAATATGAGAAACTAAAATATTATAAATATCCTCATTATTATACATCAAAGATGCTCCAGAATTCTGGATTAAAGTTTAAATTAATTCGTTGGCAAACATAATCATCCCTACCCCTCATAGGATGAAGATATACATATATGTAACGTAAGAAAGTAGTAGGATTGGGTTGACAAATATTTTGCAGTAAATTAATTTTGTACCGCTTTGTAAATTACTTGACACTATGTGAAAACAACGCAAGTACATCCAGCAATGCAACACAGTAATTTTATCGTTGTTGGCGAAGAAGCGAGGAGCTATAACTCCAAATTGACCCGAACTGGTCACGATAATTTTGCTTACCAACGATTAGTTCCCATGTCCCATGAACACGAATTGGATTATTCTTCCTCTTCCTTTGATTAAGGTCACTGACAAACCAACAACAAATTTCTAAATGAAAATCCATTTTTAGTACACCACAAACCAGCCTAAATAAGGCCAAAAGAAATGGCAAAATGAATGAAAAAATAACAAACACCAAACCACACAGGATGAAATGAAACACACCAACCAACCGGACGAACAACAACAACAACAAGAATGAATATTTATGTATACACAGTCATAGATCTATTTATTTTAAACAACTTAAATAAAACAAAATGGAGCAAGAAACCTCAGCATCAATATATCTTCAATAAATACAATGCATTAAATATTATAAAGCAAACCAAATCATTAAAATAGCAGATAAATATGATTTTGTATGCCTTCAACAACTACACCAGTTACCAAAAAAATAATAATATTAAACTAATAGAGGACAAATTAAATGCTTTCTATCTAAAAGATATACACGAGAAAGATATACATGTTTACTCAGGAGTTGTGATTATCATCCACAACAAATGGGTAAACTCACATTGGAATATAAAACCCAACCAAAGAATTAAAATGGCGACTTTTACATTTAAAACTTAATGACCTACGAATCATAAATGTATATGCACCATCTACCAACAGTTTTAAAGTAGAATTATACAACAACGTAAACAAATACCTTCAACCCTACATCACGGAAAACCTTTTAATGATAGGTGATTTTAAAAACATTACTGACGAACGTGACAAAACAAACATAATAAACCAGAAACCAATGGAAATATAGCATAATAAAAACAGCACTATAGAAGAAAAACTTACTGAAGTATCATACGCGACCGCAATGCCGATATTAAAATATTGGCATATGTTATATGAGCTGAATTTCCGTGACCTCGTATACAAAATTTCCGCACCTCTTCGGTTACTTTCGTGATGTGACGTCATAGTGCGACTCCAGCATCCCGACTGGCCGTTCTGCATTGCTATTGGTGTAAATAAATAGCACATTAAGAAAAGGCTGTGGACATCATTTTTTTTAATATCTTTTTCAAACGATAAAGACATAAAAAAGTATGGATACATTACAAGCGAGTCGATTTCAATGCAGCACCATAAAGGCAGTCCGTGCTCATTACATTTTTCCAAGGAATATTACGAGAGGGACCCTGAAAAATGGCAGCTCAAGGATACGCAAATGCTAGCCCAAGACTAAACGTTGAACTGTTCCAGAGATACCATTGCATATGTTAAATCCTGGGAAAAGTGCCAAACGGATGAATTATGAAAATAGGCAGAAGGCCGAGTAAGTGACCACAAAATGCAACAATCAATTCAGAGATCTTTTATAGATACCATCAGTGCTAATAAAAAATATGACAACCCGATACCTGATCGTGCAAATGAAATGAGTAAATGTATTTTCAAGATCATAATCTGAATCAAGTCACCACTGTCCTATGTGAAATTGAGATCTGACTTTAATAAAATGGAAGCTTTGCTACAAAATAAGATTCTTAACCCCTGACACTGTCGAGAAAACACAACTTTTAGTAATCTTAAAACTAAAAAATTAATTTTACAAAACAAAACCTTTCAGTCTATGACTGTTGCACGTAGAATGTATAAACGGTAATCTGTAATGATTGGAATTGAAATAAAACTAGCCATTAAGCAGTTTAAATAGAAGCTATTAAAAGAAAATTTTGTTTTTATGGTTTAACGCCATTTTTCAGCACAATATAGGCTATACATGGCGGCCAGTATTAATGGTGGAGGAAGAACCCGGAAAACCCCGGAAAGAACTGGCAAGCTTTCTCACATAACTACATTAGCCGAATCTTAGACTCGAACCCACGCAGACAGGTGAGATGGCAGTGATCCGTAACGGACAGCGCTTTAGACCATTCGGCCACTTATTACAAAAGAAAGGAGGTAAGATATAAAATCAAAGTTTCACATTAATTGTCCGACATTAGAAATTGGGAGAGGCGACTATTGACCTCGCCCACTTGTCCCAATGTGCAAGCTCCCATGGGACACGCCATTTCTCCCTGTGATACGCCTTATTATCCCCCAGGACAAGACCCTTTCTTCATTGTTGGTCTGCATAATAGCTAGAGGTTATAATTAAGTACACAAACACAATGGCAGTTTAACAAATTAATAATTAATCCTTATCATTAAACTTACCTTGTGAAAAGGACTGTCCCTCTGACATAATTAAAAAAAACCATGTGCTACTGAGTGTTTATGTAAGCACCATAAATTGATTGGCAAATACGTCATTTTAACAGTTCAAATCTGCGGTCAAATGTTACAGTACATGTATGTGGCAATTGTTTCCCCACATTTTATATCCCACCTTATTTACTTTCGTTTAAGTGCTAAGCTATGCAACGCTGTTTACTGAGACCTACTTTATATATATATATATATATATATATATATATATATATATATATATATATATATATATATATATATATATATATATATATATATATAACATCCATATATTAAATATGATAATGCCTAATTACCATGCGACGTTTTATGTTGTTATTTTTCTTTGCTCACGCGTATGAACTGTGTACTTCGGACGCAACGGCCACACCACAGCCCTCATTAGCATATTTTTATTCATGCGCCACATGTAAACATTGCGACGTGAACACTAATAAAGAGTTTTGTTTTACTTTAAAGGATAATATTGGGTGAGAGAAATAATCTACGTTGGGGTTTGGACCGAGACAATGAAAATCCCAGCGTGCGTTTTTACATTATATGTATAGGTCGTAACTAATTTTATATGTTATTGTTGCTGCTTGTCTTCGGAATCTTCTTGTAGTCAAACAGGACTTGCCTCTTTGCCAAGTTTTATTTGTTTTCCCGTTTATAGCACATGCATTAAAAAGTAAGGCAATTTGATCTACCAATAATATTTGCATATCAAATTGTGATCCATCCATGGCGCAATACTATGCATATATATATATATACATTCTCGCGACTGTGTGCTGTTGACTCTAAGATCAATGTTGAACTTCCACATATTAAGTATTAGTTACGTATGAAAATAAGGATAAAAAGTATTAACAATCCCCGTTTTCTCATGTTACATGATTTCATCGCAATCCTTTATATTTTCAGTTCCCCCACACCCACCCACTCTTAAGCATTACTTTGAGATAGTGAGTAAAATAATTTGTGCTAAATTAACACCTTGAAACTGAACTTACACCAATTAACTTCCAAGAAAATGGTTGGTCTTAACGATATGAGTGCACTTTCCTTGGAATGTCCCTATAGTGTTTATATAATAAATGATACAAAATTGCAATACCCTGTAAACAATATACGGTAAATGTTTTCGTGTTTGGTTACAAGGCACACATAATGTAACATATTTGATGCTTTGTAGATGTTGTTGTTGTTGTTGTTGTTCGTAGTTGTTATTTATTGAGCCTATAAAATCGAATATTAATAATTTAATTTAGAATCTGGGTCATAATAGAAACGTTGTCCCATCTATGTTTCAGAAATTCTTTGACATGGTTTTCCTATTTGGCTCCATGTATCTCTCTTAATACCACCGTTGACCTTGCTGTTTACCCTTTCTTTCTACGACTCTCAGAAGACTTCCGAGAAGGCGATAGCTTAACGGGTCAAGCAGTAGTAATCGTACCTACTGAGTATACCACCGGTGTACCCCTGGCACCTGAAAAGTGTCCTAGTGTTGGACTCCGCGGCGGATGGGCGAGCACACGTGATGAAACATATAAAATAAAATGGAAACAAAAAACAGAAAATAGACCAAAACTATATCCGACTAATGAGCATTGTGGCGAGGAATCCTTTCATTGCTTCATGGTCATTCAATCAAAAGATAAAACTAAACCTTTTTCCGCAATATCGCTATTTATAGTCGAATAGACAATACTTCGATTTGTCGGCAAGCCAGAAAGTGTTTTAAAAAAAACTTAAATGAAGCAATCTGCTTGTAGAGTGCGAACGCAAGGCACATCCTGAGAATATCTACATAATTAAAACCATTTCATGATACTTCATTAACCTGTTTCGCCCACGCTTTACTTAATTCCTCAAAACGCGTCATTCGTTGCCGGGACTTGGTTGGAGTCAGCGACAAAGAAATGGTCGATGGGAATGAAATATGAAGTTTCCACTGCAGTCCATAGAAATCGTACCAAAAGAACCCCAACAATATGCAGGACAGCAACACGATTATACTCACCTTCAACAGATCAACAGTACGAAAAGTGTTCAAGGTTGTGTCCTACAAGTTAAGGCTGATATATATATATATACCAAATCCCCTTAGATGATTCAAATATAAACAGTTCGATCATCATGAAGACCGATACTCCGCAATTAGTCATCCGCGCAAAGGAACACCATGCTAATTCAAAGGAATGTCACACCTGAAAACAGGAAAAGGAAATACAGAGGGTTAAGAGCTCTTCCAACATCCTCTATCCAGAGAGAATCTTGTACAGGCAATACATCCCTTCCTGTCCCATCCTTCTCCCACGCAATCAACAAACAACGAAGGCCGCGCAGACACAGACATGTTTACCCGATTCAAAAACAAGCACTATCGTGGAAGGTCGCAGATGACCATCACATCAGTGATCACGTTCCAATTCCTTTGAAAATATTCACTCTACAATTGATGACACAATGAAACATTGGAAGATAAAGAAGTCAGGACTTGGTCTAATTTTTAAACACTTTGTAAATCTAGGCTGAATGAGGATACAGTTTTCAACCCTATTCATCATTTTACATCTATTTTAATCGAGATTGCAGAAGAATCCATTCCCATGTCTTCACCGAACTTTAAATGAACCCAAACATCCTTTTGTCACTAAAGAATTAAAGAAGCCATTAGACAACGCCGAAAAGCATGGAACAAATTTAACGATCATCCGACGCCCATAAATGTAAGTAAATACAATATTCTTCGTGCTAAAGCTCGCCTCACAATCAAAGAAAGTAAACGAGCATCATGGCAGAAATATGTTTCATCTTTACAATCTCGTTCCTCTACTAATAATGTATGGGACACTATACGCAAACTAAATGGAAAGATGAAACACTATTATCTCCGACATCTAAAACTGAACTATAACAATTTTAGTTCAAAACGAGACATAGCAAATACTCTTGATGACAGTTTCCCTAAATATGCATCATCATCTAGTTATTAAGAAACTTTTCAGAGATTAAAACTTCAAAACTAAACGTTACGTTTAAAATTCATATCCATAAACTCAAAACGTTATAGCCAACTGTTCTCACTGTTAGAGCTTATGGGGTCTTCTAGACAAGGCCCATGATACATCCGCTGGGTCTGAGGAAATACATTACCAGTTCTTAAAACACCTTCCAGAATCGTCTTTAACATCTTTTTTGAAAATCTTCAATGATTTATGTCTTACTTGTAATGTATCTAAGATTTGGAACGAATCAACAGATACACCAGCTCGAAAACCAGGTAAGGATAGCGCAGATCCTACCAACTATCGACCTATTGTACTGGCAAGAAGTGTGTGCAAAATAATGGAACGAATGATCAATTCTCGGTATGTACGGTACGTTGGAAACTAACAATTGAATATCCTCTTTCAAACATGGCTTTCGTTATGGTCATAGCACCAGTGATCATCTGGTTACGTTATAAACATTTATCCGCATCGCATGTACCAAGAAGGAATATTTGGTAGCGTTTTTCTTTGATTTAGGAAAGGCCTAGGACACGACATGAAAGTACTGGGTACTAAATGACCTGCATGATCTGGATCTAAAAGGCCATTTGCCCTCTTTCAAATCAAACCTTTTCTCAGACAGAGAATTCAAAGTAGTTGTGGACTCGACCCTCTCATTTATGCACAAGCAGGAGACGTGTGTGTCTATGGACAGCATTTTATATGTGACGCTTTTCAATATCAAAATCAATACTATCTCAAGTGTTTGACCCCTGTGCAGGATTGATCGTAATATGTTGTTGATTTTCTAATATGTTAACGATCAAAGCACATGCAATCGAAAGACAACTACAAACAAATATCAACAAGATTTAAAATTGGGCTAGTACTAACGGTTTCAAATTCTCGAAACCAAAAACGGAATGTATGCATTTCCGTTATTTGCAAAGACACCATGATGGACGGAACACATAATTCCGTTGTTGAAGAAACAAGGTTTTTATGTATTATCTTTAAATAAACTGATTTCCTTCCACGCCTAAAGCACTTGAAAGCTAACACCTTGACATCTCTTTATCTACTTAAGGTAGTAGAGCACACTGATGGGGTCCTGATATAAAGGTTTTCCTTAATGTATATGGAACATGTATTCGCTCCAAACTAGACTATGGCTGCGTTATTTATGGTTCAGTTCGGAAGTCATATCTTCTGAACATGCTTGGTCGAATTCATTATCAAGGAATAAGACTCGCTATGTGAGCATTAAATATATCCCCTTGTGAACGTCTTATTGCAGAAGCAAACGAACCACCGTTATCATATAAAAAATAAATGCTTTCCACACAGTATGTTCTGAAATTAAGATCTAACCTCTGAACCCTGCTTTCGGCTGTTTTTCAACCTAAATACAAAACCTTGTAAGAACGAAATGTCCGAAAACCATACCTTCCTTTGACATTTGAATATTATCAAGCCTTGACAGTATCCAGATTAATCTTTCCAAAAGTCAAAATACGATTGTCTCTGAAACACTTCACTGGCTCTTTAAACAACCAAATGTACATTTTACGTTACATAATGGACACAAATCTGAGACAAACCCTTAGCAGCAGAGAGTGTGAGCTTCACTTTTCACCCCCCATTTTGCAACTTTAAGTCTCCATTCATCAATCTGAGACTTAACAAAAAATCGCTAACTCGTATTTTGGCAATCTGCGACTTAGTGATTTTTCCCACCACCCACCAAATCTGCTACTTAGTGATTTTTGTCTCTAAACAATCACTAAGAATATATTCGATCAAGTCCGATCCGAGTATATACTTAAGGTTACTCAAACATTTTCGTATTTTTTTAAAAGTATTTTATGTTTTTGTTATATAGGTATGCCAATAAAATCGACTCCATTATCCGAAAAAGACATCGAAGATATTATCGCGATGAAAGGTAAAATTCCCATATGGGAAATTAAGGCAAAATATCATATCGGGTTACAACGAGTATACTCGATTTGGGGTGGTCCGATAAATAAACCGGTAAACAATAAAATATTAAATCGTATGTTTGATATTATCGAAAACTCTCAGGTGTACACGAGAGAGCAAAAAAAAATCCAGAGATAATTTTTCACGGAGGAGGAAATGAAAATTTACCGTGTCAAAAATGTATAGATACTGAGGCAAAAGAACAATCTCATCAACAACATATAGACTCGTTAGTAAAGGAACATCAACAACATATAAACTCGTTAAAAAGGCAACATCAACAGTATATAGAATCGTTAAAAAATAAAGATTACCAACAACAGCAATACGTTGAATCGATAGTCGCACAAAATCGTAATTTATCCTCAAGTTTAGATCTAGCACAAAATAAAAATTATGATTTGTCTGAGCAGTTACAAGAACTTAAAAAATCAGGTGGTGGCGATATTTCTGCTGACGAGATTAATTCATTAAAATCTCAAAATCAAGAACAATCTGATGAGATTAATTCATTAAAATTAGAGATGGAAAATTCTTATATTCCTATTGTCAAGTTTAATGAGGTTCTAGAGTTAAATCAAGGGCAAACTAATATAATTAAAAAATTAAAAAATCAAAATCAAGAACAATCTAATGAGATTAATTCGTTAAAATCTAAACATCAGGAATATGTTAATGAGATTCATTCGTTAAATTCAAATACTTCTATTAACCCTAAAATTTCTAAATTAACTGATAGAATTTTAGAACTTGAGGAGGAATTACGGGATACTAAAAGGGAGCGTAGTGAGGAAGAGGATGAAAAACTTATTTATCGAAAGGAAAATAGAGAATTAAAGAAAAAAATAAAAGAACTTACTTGGAATCATTACTAATTTAATTGATAACAATAATTTACAATAATATGTCAAAAATCGGGGAAGCACAAATAACTAGATTAACTCGGGAGAGATTGGCTGCAATTAAGAAATTTCTTCCGGTAAGAGATTCTTTTAGAAATAATCTTCAAGGGAAACAACAAGAAAAAATGGGATATACTGAGGAAACAAGAGAATTATTTAAACCAATCACAGAAGCCACAAAAGAAGTTGTAACCGCGGTAACAGGATTAAAACCTGTAGTTGAACCTGTAGTTGCATCTCAAAAAATTCCTCTTATTGATAAATTTACTGAAGAAGCTAAAAATAAATTTAGAGAGTTTAAATTAGTAAAACGTGATGATTTTATGGAATTTGGTCAACTCGTTGCTGATAATTATGAATACAGGGATGAGTTTTTAGATAATAAATATAAAGGAGAGAAGATAAGTAGACCTGAATGGGCTGATGCAATGTATAAAATCAATAGAGAAATTATTGGAAGTATACCAAACAAAACTGTAGATTATAAAACTTTTAAAGTTGGATTTGATGGTACCGTTTTAGGGGATGTGGAACAAAAGAAACAACAAAAAGAATTATTAAAACAACAAAAAGAATTATTAAAACAACAAAAAACGGAAGAACGAGCACGTGTACAATCAACTTCAAAACGAGGACCTGGGCGGCCAAAAAAACAACAAGATCCTGCTCAAGAAGAAACAACCGGAGAAGGATATCGCGGCGGAAATATTAGAGTAAAAAACTCTAGATTTATTCCTTGTTCAAGAACTATTGATGATGATGTATCACGACTTGAAGTTCTTATAGGAGGAAAACGAGCTGGAAATAATTCTCCAGAAATCATCAATGAGGCTACTGAAATCTGTCAACGACTGTTCCAGGGTAAAGTAATTGGTATGGGTTTATACCGTAATTTAGTTAATGAGCTTATTGATACAGACTATTACAGTGATTGAAATTCTACCATTTAGAAAATCATTTACAATTGAAAATTACAAAGTAATTTTAAATAATGATAGTACATCGAAGTATGAACAAACCCAGACGGGTTTTTGTCATGAATTCAAGATTACCTGTTTATAAAATTAAACACGGAAATGGAATTGGTGATGTTGTCACAAGTTTTGTTACTAGAATTGCCCCAAAATTACTCCCTATAGGTAAAGAAATTGGGTCTAAGGCTATTGGAGTGTTAACTAGTAAGGCTGGCACAGAACTCGGCAATCTCGCACTTCGTGGAATTGATGCGGCGGCAGATAAAATCGGATCTTGGGTGGGATGGAATAAGAATAAAAAATTGGAGTCTACAAATAATATGCCACCTAAAACTGGCAGTGCAATTAATACAATGGTTCGAGCTCGTTTAAGACGTATTTCTGGTTCCGGATTAAAACGATTAATTATTTAGATTTATCAAATAAATATAATGTTTGAATATGAAACCGATGACGCCTTTGATATAGATGCTAAGGTACAAAAAAATGATTCAGTACGGGATTATCAATATTTTTCATATACCGCCCAACAACCTAATACCCCCGGACGAATTGAACTTAAATTTGATGATACCTCCAAATACTTTCTCCCCGCAGAAGCTTATATTGAAGTCGAAGGTAGATTGAGAAAGGGTGATAATACAGTTTATACTGCCGCTGATAATCTTGCAACCACAAAAATTGGATTTGTCAATAACGGTATTATGGCGTTGTTTAAGTCGGCTGAGTATCATATCGGCACAACCAAAATTGAATCTATTGATAATGATGTGGATGTTGCAACAACAATAATAGGACTTGCAAGATACTCTGATGATTTTATTCAATCAGCTGGACCCTCAATGATGTTCGCGAAAGATACAAGTAATTCTGCTGATATTAATCCGTTTGTGTTAAGAACCCCGAATAAGCTAGATAACTCTGCCTTCGCTGATGGTAGTAAAAGTGAACCTGTCGTCATGGGAGTTAATCCTAATTATAACGCAGGATTTGCAAAACTTAAAAAGACGTTAAATGCCGCCGGTCAGTTTTCTTGTACAATTCCACTCTCACATATATTCGGGTTTTGTAGGGATGTTAGAAAAGTTATCTTTGGTTCTAGTCATAACGTAGTATTACAAAGAAATCCTTCTAATAATTATGCTCTCTGGAGAGGACCTGATGTTGACGATGGTATAGTTGAATTAACAAAACTGGCGTTATGGATGCCTGTTATGACGCCATCACTGAATATTGAAACTAAATTACTATCTTTTATGGATCATGGAGGTAGAAATCTATTATCTTGGCTTGAGGTTACAACCTCAACCATAACACACACCGCCAGCGGAGTTTTTACATGGCAGCTTGCACTAACTAAAAATACATCAGCACCAAGACATGTATTTGTTGCGTTACAAAGTGTGGATAGAACCAGAGCTAAACCAATTGATGCTGCTGATGCTGGTAATGCAGTGATAGTGGCTGCTGCCCCTCAACAAGTTCGATCACATATGATATTTGATCAATGTGGTGTTAATGAAGTTTCACTACGTGTGAGTAATCAACAAGAACCTGAAGAGCAACTTATTATAAATTACGCAAATAATCAAATTGGAAGGGTTTATCACCGTCTATGGTCATTTATGGGACGTGATCAAAATATTGATACCGGTCTACAAATATCTCAGTTGGACTTTCAACAACACTACCCAATTTATTATTTCTCGTTGCAACATCTTGACCTGTCTAAACACTCTACTGTTGACGTGAAATTCCAGGCTCGTGTTGATGCAGCCCCACCTGAGGGATTTAGAGCGATTGCTGTAATTCTTAGTGATAAATCAGTGATTCTTGAAGGAGGTGGTGGACGAATGAGATTGATTGATGCACCTATAGAAACTCTGTAAAAATCTAAAGATTTTCTATTGAAAATATAAGTACATTTTACAATAAATGTCATATACAACTATCAACGTCACATTGACTCAGGGTCAAATAAAGAAATTACAATCATCATTAGCTAAACAATGTGGAACTACAATTTCGCTGAAACACAGTCAACTAACTGGTGGACCAAATAAATTATCTCTTACAAATACTCAGATAAAGCAAATAGATACCGCAAAGAAAAATAAAAAAGGAGCTCAAATTACTCTTTCCAAGGCTGCAATCGACAATATGGTTAAAACAGGAGGATTTCTTCTTCCATTACTTGGCGCGCTAGCACCTATTCTTGGATCAGCGGCTAGTTTTCTCATTGATAAGATTAGCGGTAAAGGAATATCAGGACGAAAAAAAAAGGGAAAAGGACTCAGACTTCCAGGGAGTCGATTCACGAGATACATACCAAGTTAAATCCGAAGGATTTCACTGAAAGAAAAAATCTGAAAGATCAAAATGCAAGCATTTTTACACCGATGTCAAATTACGATCTTATAGCTGCGGTTGAAAAATCTAAATCCACTAAATTTCCGATAAAACATTTCAGAGGTGTATTTATGAGAGATCAATTACCAGATCGCCCACAAATTCCGGAAACAGGAATAATTAATCTTGATGATAATGCCGGACCTGGAACTCACTGGGTTTGTTACTTAATCAGTCCAAGAACCACTAGTGATTCTGGTAATATTATTTATTTTGATTCATACGGATTACCACCACCACCTGAGTTTGTTAATTATGTGAATAGAAATCCTCAGATTTCACGGAGTAATTCACCAATTTGGTATTCAACACTTCCAACACAAACAATAACTGACCCTCCGATATGTGGACCAGAAACTATTAACGCGTTATCGGTGTTATCTAACACTAATATTCCTCATAAAGCAATTCATGAGTATACCGCAATGAAAACAATCAAATTGTAGAGTAATTAAAAATGGAAAATATCTTTAGTATAAACATGTCAGATATTTTTTTAAGATCAACAACTCGACAAGAGAAATCTCTATCCATCCGACAAATAATAAATTTGATAAAAAGGTATACATTATCAGGATTAAATCTCGTTGATGTAGATCCAGGAGAATTAGTTGTTTTTGAAGATAGTAACGGCAAATTAAGAACTAGTAATCTAGCGCTTGATGATATCTTAACGAAACAACCAACCGCTCCTGATGACTCTATTGTGGTATTCCAACAAGGTAGGCTCGCAGCAGGTGAAACCATTACAACAATAACAGATAAATTTAGTGAAATAAACCAAATTAATAATCAGGTGGTATCTATCAATACCGATTTAAATAAATTCTTTGGTATTCCACGAGACATATTAGGTGTACAAATCGCGCATGTAAAGGCCGCAATAGATAATTTAACGCGATTACGGGCTGAATATGATGCTCACGTCGCTAATTTTCTTATGTTACGAAGAAATTTTAATGTCACTGATAATGCAATTGAGAAATTCTTTGGTAAGAAAAATGTTAAACCAGATGATATTACAACAACACTTACGGATATTACAACGAAAATTCAAAAAAACATTGATGATATAACTGCTATTTACAACCAGCTAGGAGTTTGGGCTACTCCTCAAACAGTTTCTGAATCAATCGCGATCAATACAAGATCAATTGCGGATATTAAAACAATCACTGACGCGGTCAAGGAAGATTTTCCAAAAATAGCTCCCAGACTCGATAAAATAAAAATTCCTCACACAGAAGATCAAATTAAAACTATTACATATGTGGTTACTAAGGGAGAAGTTGATTATATTAGGGGGGATGAACACTGGGTTAGGAGGAGGGATATAGTATTTTTAAATGAAGTACCGGGTTTTTATCGACTTACATTATTTTCTAGACATCAATTTGATTTTTCATCATCAGTAGGAGGAGAGAGAGAAGAAGTTTTTCCGGGGAGGGGTGGGGCTATAGAAATTCATCCAATTAAATCAAATGATAATATATTCTTGATGAGATTAGGTGTTGTTTTTGAACATGAGGCTCGTGTAGCTATACAATCTGTTGATCCCACTGTAGTTAGAGAAAAGGTACCGTGGATTGTAGAATTCTTATCAGAGTTGTAAAAAGAAATCGATTTATTAACATAAAACATTTTCAAATAAATGCCACCAAAGAAATTTCCACCTCTTGATGTTTCACCGTCACAGTATCGTTATGATACAGTATCAAAATATCAGCAACAATTACAGGATCTTATAAACATTTATACCGTCAAAAAGAAAAAATACCAACGAAGAATAACAGTATTAGATATAACTGTTTACACAGTGTCGGGGGTCATTGTAGGTACTGGAATAGTATTATCTTCAGTTACTATGACAGCTCCTGTTGTAATTCCTATCGTAATTTCTGCTGTTACAACATTAGTTGGGGTTTTCACTGGAGTGTCAAATAAAATTTCATCATGTTCTTCACATAAACTACGCGATTACACATTAAAACTTAATATAGCAACTAGCACATATTCCGAGATAACAGCATTAATTTCTAAAGCAATAAGCGATAGTGAAATAACCGAAGAAGAATTTTCACATATTACCGAGCGTTATAATTCTGCAATGAAGAAATTAAATACTGATAATATACATAATGACGTCAGTCCCAAAATATCTAGTAACCAAAAAAAATAATTCAATCGTTTTTTCCTGGAAATCTCCAATCGAGTGGTATACCGTAGGAATATCGCCAGGTGAATATACAATGAAAGAACTTAATAAACAACTAAATAATAATATGTCTTTGACTATGGGAGAAAATCCTTCAGATGGAAATGCAAGCATTTCTATACCAAAGATTATAATATCTCCAGGAAACATATTTATAATAGCTCCAGAACTTGTGGTTGATATCTACCAGAGCAGTATTAGATCAGTGATTGGTTGGTTGGATTATCCTCCAAATTCTGAGGACTCTGTAATATTCCTAACAGAAGGTAATTACAGTGTTACAACTTATGATGAAGATGTAAAATATGATACTGATTAAAAAATCTAAATAGATTTTGAATTACTTTGTAATTTTGAATGTAAACATTTCTAAATCTAAATTAGATTTTCAAATTGAAAAATCTAAAAGATTTTATAATAATGTCTCAAGAAATATTAAATCAAATCGCGAATAATACAGTCTCACTGAAAACATTACCGATAAACATTACAACAAGAACCCCGGAATTCACTATTGAATTTAATCCTCCATTAAAAGCATCTGAAATTGCATTAACTCAACTAGGGTGTTACTACAGCTGGCCGAATGTGAGGTCAGAGCCGTATAAAGGTAAACTTCCTAATAATAGTTTTACATTTTCAGCTAATTATAAACAAAATCCAGACGGATCTATCGCTGATACAACCAAATGGCACACAGTTCATATACCTACAGGCGCGTATGATATTGAGGATATTAGTGAAATAATCATCGAAGAGATTGAACATATAACCGGAGATAATTTAATATCAGGTAAAGATACTCCTCTTACTGAGACTGACGATAAACATCCGATTGAAATTAAAGCTAAAGAATCTTCACTGAGTTCGATCATCGAAATAAATTCACCTGATTACGCCGTAGATATTTGGAATAGTAGTATTAGGGCATTATTAGGATATCCCGAATCTTACTTAGATACAATTGATCCAAAATCAATACCACCTGAACCGACCAAGTCTGATTTTACATCTGAGAAACGTAGTGATCACGGATTATATTACAGCGATGATGATGACATTCCTAAATTTACGTATACACGGCGAGGAACTGTAATAGGTGAGGCTGATATTCCAAATATCTCTGCAAATCTTGCGTTAATAAATTCTGATTTTGATCGGTTTATAAATTTATTGACGTCCGCGATAACTGCAATTCCACCGCGTGATACTATCAAGTTTGTTGAAATACTTAATCAGATAATCGCTGATGCCGAAGATAATAATCAACACGCAATTGATACAGTCTTAGCGCTTACTCCAGAAGCTAAACAAAAATTCGCGACAACTTATAATATTCGTGTTGAAGATATCCTTAATTTTAAATATCCCGGATATAATGTGCCAGCACAACAAAAAAAACTTAGTGATACTATCTCAGAATCATTTTTAGTGATTCACCGACGATGGCTTGATAATCTTCCTGTAACACATCATAGATTACCGGAGCCAGTATTATCTGATTTTATCGATAAATTGACAATATTTCCACAAGGTGTTGTAGCTAATCCTCGATTACATCCTGAATTTAATTATAATGATAATAGTAATGTGTACGCGTTATCACTACCTCAAATGCCAAAACACTCTCGTATGTTAACTTCAGTAATGTCTGAGTATCCACAAGAAGGTCCGATATCATGGTGGGGTAAATTTCAGCAAGCAGCAACATGGGAGTTTTCAATAACCTGGAAATCATTACCTCAGATTTTTAGTGCGATGAGAGAGAGGTTTATTCAACGAATTCAACAACAACGAGAATCTTTCAAAAATATAATTAATACCGCACATGAATTTAGTGATGTGATCACCACACGAGATACAACTGTGCGTAATAATAGAACTCTTAACCAAATAATGGCAGACATGAATTTTCTCAATCAAACATTATTAGATATATCAATTAATAATCATAGAGAAAATTTTCTGGAATTAACAGCGCGAACTGAAAGCACAATACAGAGTTATAAATTTCCTGGTTGGTGTGTTCCTGAATTAATAAGTATGCAACAAAAGATTATGAATGAGTATTTTCCACAGATTCATGCGTTATGGTTTAAATTTATTCCAGTACGGGAATTACTTACGTATAATAATTCACCGAGAAACAAGCATAAACATAAATCCCCGAATAATGTTAATATATCAGCGGTAACTGCTGTTCACGTTATTTGTGATGCGATATCAGGTAGTTATACTGTTGATACTGAAAAATCTGATAATGTAACGCAAGGATATATTTTATATACCTTTTCACCGAATGTTTCTCCTGGCAGCTTAATTGTGAAGAATCCATCCCCAGCAACCTATCTACAAACAATTAACCAGTATAATACAAAGATGTTCTTTAGAGTTGTTGATCAAGATTTTTCGTTGTTAGATCTTCGCGGAGAAAAACTACAAATCACATTAAATGTAATGTCATAAATGGAAAATCTTCGATTTTCTGCAAAGCAATTTTTAAATTGAAAATTAAAATTAATTTTATATATATATAATGAATCAATCAATCGTCGACGAAATCGTAACGCAACTTAACCGGTTAAACGAAATCCCGGAAATCACTGCAATAGTAGCACAAAAAAAAATACAACACTTTAACGCTGATTACCTTGCAGATGAATTCCGTAAAATTGAATCTGCACAGGCCAAGGATTATCCAACATATCGATCGGAGTATCGTGTAGTTAAAACATTAATCAGACAGCGTAATATGATAATTTATTATCTTAAAAAATTCGGTAATGATAGCGTGTTAGATGAACTTGTTGCTCTCAGTCAACTTCTTCATCCGCTATTGAAAGCTGTGGGAGAAATATTTGAGGAGGAAAAAAATATATCTCAGTTTGCTGAGCAATTTGATAATAGCTGTATGTAGAAATGTTTACATTTCCATTCGAAGAATTTCTAATTTTGAATTTATTTTTTTTACGCCCAACAAAAAGAGACTCTAGCATCAAATCTATCGGAATATGTTGATGAAATTACATAATCAGCTGCTTGTATTACAGATGTATTATTAATATTAAAAAACCTTGCGGCGGAACATGTTGATGGAAAATCTTTAATCTCATCGTCGTAAAAGGCAGTTACCGGTCTTTTTTTTCGATTTTTACTTGCATTTGGGTTTTTATTAAGACAGTTTTGTTGTTGAGTAACTACTCGTAAATTTTCAACCCGGTTATTTAATTTATTTCCATCGATATGATCCACTACATATCCATCTGGAATTTTTCTAATAAAGGTCTCAATAATAAATCTGTGAACGTAATATTTTTTTTGTTGTCCTTCTGAATATACCGTAACACGTAAATATCCGGTATTAGTAATAACTCCAATAGGTTTTCTTAATCGCTTATTTCTAATCGTTCCATCTCGGGATGCCTCGTATTGTACGTAAATCGGATGCGAAACGAATTCGTTCGACATTTATTCTATATAGAATTTATTTGTCTAAATGTTATTGGAAATTACAAAGTAATTTCTACTTTGGTTTGTTTATGTAGTCTTCCGGGGTCTGGATAACTGGGTTTCTGTGATTAACATGAGTGTAGACATCGTAATACCGTTTTAATTCTCTATATTTTTTTCCGCCGTGTTCCAGGCATAATTCTGTTTTACCGCGGACCCCTACACCACACACAATACAAGGTTTAGGTCCTGTACTACCACGCCGAATTAATACTTGATGCTGTCCGCAATATTCCTTTTTCGATTTTTTATTACATGTGTCCGTCGAACCGATTAGCAACCACTTACAATTATACATTATATAACTATGCATATTTTTAATTAAATTTTAAACAATTGTTTTAATTATTTTTTTGAATTAGATATTTGCTTTAATATAATGAGTAAAAATTATTTTTCACTCGATGCAAGATCTGGATTATCACTAAGAGGACTTGATAGAGGTCTTAAAAAACTAAGAAAACTCGCCATGAAAGAATTTCGCCTTGACGGAGCTGAAAATATGTTCACAAGTTTACGAACAGTGATAAATGATAGATTTTATGACGGCACAATAGATGAAGTTCGCTCAATGAATATAACATCATTGTTAGGTAATTACAGATACTACTGTAGAATAAAATGGATAAAATATGACGATGAAACTCATAATTGGATTATCCGAGATAACTATAACCCTGTAATGAAAGATGGTAAAAATGTAATATTTTCATCAGATATGAATCCTGGGTTGTTAGTTGGAATTGATAGTCATTATTATAATAGAGCTTATCCCGTAACTGTTGTGATGTACGGGTTATATAGAATTCATACAGATATTGATCACGATAGAATGTATCCAATGAGAAAATCATCAGTGATAAATTGCGTTGCAGAGCGAGTTATGGAACATTTTAAAAATTCTTCACGAGGAAATGGATTAACTAAACAACGAGAAGAAAAGATAATGAGTTGGGGGGGACGGATGATGGAAAAAGGCGGAGCTTCAATTAATGATGTTGCTGAATTACAAAAAGCCTTAAAATATCCAATTATTATTGAGACGATAACTGGAGAGGTGTTACAAGATTGCAAATATAAAAAAAATAAATTACCTCCGATTAGAATTATTGATCACAATGGGCACGCCTGGAATTTCGGTATTACAGAGTTTCCACTATCGAAGTTTGTAAGATATATAAAAGAATTTAATGGAAATATATTTGATGCAATTGCGGCGGTACATAAAGATGATCCAACTGGAGTATGGTTATTTAAGAGTGATGAAGATCCTGAAATGGAATTTGATCAATTTGTAAAAACTAATGGAGAATTATACCGTCCTGAAGAATTAAATAATCGTATGAGAGATATTACAAAGAATTTCGTAGAAAACTTTGATGAAAATATATTATGTAATTCTTTTACGGTATCATCAGTGGCTGCTCACTACGCTCGTGAAAAGAATTCTTGGCGAAAAACCCCGAAAATGTTTCTTGATGACGTGAAATTAAGTTGTGTTGAATACGGACACGGCGGGTTGTGGAATACTAAATACGATATTAATAATCTAATTTCCGCAGATATGAACGCCAGTTATCCTGGAGGGTTTTTAGGAATGGGAGAATGTGCTAAATACTTTAAACGTTTCGGACATCCAACACATGAAATGACACGAGTTTCGATTAATGGAAATTTACCTGATTTTGATTTACCAGGATTTGCTAAGGTTATTGCGTTTAAACTTCGCGATGGATTACATCCTTGTAGTTATTTATGGCTTGGTAAACATATGTCTGAGAAATTATGGACGCCAATAGTGTTACTACGATATATGTTAGATAGTGGTATGTTGACTATGTTGGTGGTTGGTGAAGCAATAATAAGTTATAAATCTCAAAAAGATATTTGGTTACCAACACCAGATTTAGATAGAGAGATTGAAAAGGTAAAAAAGAATTTTCCAGAATACAGCGAAGAACAGATTATGGAAACTGCTAAACAATTATATTGTGATAGAGAGAAATCAGCAAAGGATTTAGGACGAAAAATCATCGGAAAGTTTACTCAAGGAGGAAGATTTAATAACACTAGAACCTCTTCTAGATTAGTAATTGATCCGATTGAAGAACAAATTATTATTAAAGATCTTACTGATACTAATAGATTTGTAACGAGTAGAAAAGCATTTTTATCAAATGGGGAAGAATACGGTACTGTTATAACTTACATAGATGGAGAAAGCCCTCAATATGCGCATTCAAGAGCATCAATGTTAGCATATACAAGTATTAATTTATTTTCGATGATAAATAGATTTCCAGATATCGCTGTAAGAGTTGCCACGGATTCTATGTACTTTCATAAGAAACATATTGATGCTGTTACACCGTATTTAGGGGGAAACGCTGGCGTTTCAGGCTGGGGAACTTGGAGAATTAAAAAAGAGCGATTACACTGCTATAATCATCATGTAGATGTTGAGATAATTGGTAGTTACCGCGGAAAGAATCCTGAAGATATTAAAACTAAATTTTCTAATGCTCCATCTGTGTTTGATCCGATAACTCGCTATAAGATAATTTATTTAAATGGTTGTGGAGGTTCTGGAAAAACTGAAAGAGTTATAAGATTGTATAAAAATTCTGATATAAAAGGATTAACACATGCTCACAAATTGAAGAAAGATATAATAAAACGTGGAATTCCTGCTAGTACTTATCACAGCTTTCTTAGGTGGAAAGGTGATGCGTGGACTCCGGAAAGAATGGGGAATAAATTTATCCCATCAATAATTCTTTGGGATGAAATATGTACAGTGCCGTTAAAAATGCTAAAACAGTTTCTAAGCTGGTTACGTACGAAAAATACTAAAATAATTATGTGTGGAGATGATGGTCAACCACCACCGTTTTGCGGAGAATCTCCACATGAGTGGTTGAAGGAATACGCTGATTACTATGAAGAAATGACAGATGATCATAGATCACTGGATGAAGAAATAAAAGATTTAAAATCTAGAATAAGACGACAATCTGATTACGAGCAGTGTAGAATTCTCAGAGAAGTTATTGATGAAACTCCTGAAGAAGATTTTTGGGAATCTTGGAAACCTGCTGATATAGTATTTGCAAGTAGAAAAATAATCCGTGATGATATTCAGCGACGATTATTTGAGATACACAAAGAAAAATTTCCTGATATGAAAGTACCGCTATGTTACAGACCGTCTGATACACGACAACAAAATATTGATGTTGATATTCCAGGTGGAAACGCTAGCGGTTCTAGAATTGAAAAATTAGTGTTAAATGAAATTGTACACGTAGACATTGATGTAGTTGAAGATGCGTTGCGGGCTGAAAATTCACCTTGGATATTAGGATACGCCGCCACAATACACTCATCACAAGGATTAACTATTGAGGATACAACTATCTGGATCGTAGATAATCGTATCGAGTGGTCAAATTTAGTTTATTTAGCGGTATCTAGAGCTAGACGAATAAATCAATTGAGAAGAGTTATCATCGAAGATAACGCGAACAACTCTGATGTTGATATTTACGTTGTTGAGAAAAAATTATCGGGATATCGACAACAAGATAAGAAAAAAAATAGAAATTTTAATATTAACTCAAAATTAATTTTATCATTGAAAACGCAACAAGATAATCACTGCGCTACTTGCAACTGTTTAATGCGCTGGCGGTATCACCCTGGAGATAGTTATCAATTTACTGTGATAGAATTGATAATAATTTAGGACATATTATTGGTAATGTGAGATTAACATGTCTCGCGTGTAATATACGTCACGCTAACTAATTTTTCGTGGTGGTAATTGAGTGTCATCAGGAATAACTTGTAGTTGTTCGCGTGTAAATCCTCGCTGAGGTGCGGACGAATCTAATCTATAAATTGCTGGTCTAGAAGAAGATCGTGTAGACGATGATATTTTATGTGTAGTGATACTCCAAATAGGATCAGTGGCTCTTGCGCCACCACCTTCGAGTTCACCTGGCTCATATAAATATCTTACAGTGACGTTACTAAGAATTGGTTGAAAATTGGAAGTGTTAGTGGAAATAGTAGCATTTCTAATGCTAGGTACATACTCTTTTTTAGTGCGATGTTAGGTTTGATGCCAATCATTCTAGTTATTTCGTTATTTAACGCAGATACTACTTTTGGTAACCTTGAAACCCATTCACGAGAGCAAGTTTCTTGAGTAAGTTCTTTTGCGTATTGATATCCAAATAATCGCTCAGCGAGAGTTCTATTAAATCGCTCTACAATTGCCTGATCGCGGTGTATTGCAGTATGTCCTCGTCGTATAGCTACGTTATGAGCTTTCATCGTAGATGTAACAACACCTTGAAATTCCTTACCCGGATCAACTTGTAATAGATTTGGCCATTTTAGTGGACCTTTACGATAAATTTTTTCAAATGCATCAGAGACTTCTTTTGACGACTTTGTTTTTAACGGTATTGCTTGTTTATATCTACTAGCGATATCAACTACAGTTAATGCATATTTGTAACCGTTATCACGAGGAAGAAATAATATATCGGCTTGATGAACTTCATTTGGTACAAAAACATCAAAATGAGAATAATTAATTTTTTTAGGACCCGGAAGATAAATTTGCCATAACGCCTGTTTGGATAACCAATCTTTCGCGGTTTTATATTTCACTGATGCGGCACTAGCGAGTTTTTTAATTGCTGCGTAACCTTTCCAGTAGCCAGTAGGTGAGTAATAAATAGATTCCATATTATTGTAAAATAATTTAGATTTTCAATTACCGAATAATATTTTACCTTTCATAGCGGTTTTTATCAATACTGAAGCTAACTTTTCTTTTAATTTTTTATCTGGAATTGCATCTATCGCGTGAATTAATTTTATATCTGCGAGATGTCTTTGTTGAAGATCATTACTTCGATATGCAATATCATGAACACGACAAGCTTCATCGATGGCGTTGATTGGATCTTCACCTGGATTTGGTTGATCATTTTCGTTGAGTCTGATATCTAATCTAGTTCCGGGTCCACAATAACTATATCCTGGAATGTGTTTCTCACCTGGATACTTAGCCCAAGGAAGTCCTGGAAGATTACTTAAACGGTTGGCGATATCTCTACCTGTTTTTTTTTTATAAATCTAAATTTTTTATGCCACAAATTTCACAGTTACCTGAAGCGGCTAGTCTATTATTGGCTGTTGTAACTGTTGTTTCGTTGATTGTTGGTGTACGTTTCTTACATTTCACACAATATAAATCCATAACTTTTATAATAAATAAACACATATCAATAAATGGAAGTGATTGATTTTAGCGCTACAAAGAAAAAACAACCAGTTAAACATCATGAAAAGCTACCGGATTCTATCAGGATGATTATTATCGGACCATCTGGAAGTGGTAAAACTCAATTATTGCTGACGTTGATAATGAAATATTTAAAGTGGGATAAATTATATTTAATCGCACCAAGTGTAGATGATCAACATTGTTATAATATATTAAAAGAGTATAATGAAACAGCGTCTGAAATTGCTGGAGAAGATGTAGTTAATATAATAACTGATATTGATGAAGCTCCATCTGTAGAGGATTTAGATAGAGAGGTAAATAATCTTGTGGTATACGATGACGTTATGCTTGATAAACAAATAAATCCTAAAGAAATTTTCTCGCGTGGACGACATAAAAACGCTGATGTTATTTATCTTACTCAGCGATATACACAAATTCCTAAAGTAATTCGCGATAATTGCAATTTGTTAAGTGTGTTTAATGGTGTGGATACACATACACTAAGAAATATTTGGCAGACGTGGTGTTCTGATATGGATTTTAATCAATTTAAAGAATATTTCAGTAATGCTCAACAAACCCCTCATGGATTTATCACAATAGCGATACATGATTCACGGACACGATATCGGATCGGACTTGATCGAATATATTCTTAGTGATTGTTTAGAGACAAAAATCACTAAGTAGCAGATTTGGTGGGTGGTGGGAAAAATCACTAAGTCGCAGATTGCCAAAATACGAGTTAGCGATTTTTTGTTAAGTCTCAGATTGATGAATGGAGACTTAAAGTTGCAAAATGGGGGGTGAAAAGTGAAGCTCACTCTCTCTGCTGCTCCCTTCCATCTTCCATAAATCATCACCAAATTTGGAAACTACACATGAATTCATACTGACGGATCAAATGATGAGTAAAAGACTGCCACAGCCTTCGTTATTAGAAAACACACAAAAAAAGTTCGCTTGCTAAAGAGTAAACATCAATTATTGCAGCCAAATCAGAGCAATAAACCTTCGCGCTACAATATATAGAAAGCAAACGTATCTCAAACAACAGTATCTTCTCTAACTCACTATAAGTACTTCGGTCACTACACAATAAAAAACTGAGAACCCATTATTAACTAAAATTCTCGTCCAAAATACTGAGCTGAGTACCTCCAGCAATATAGTATACTGTTGGTTACCTAGCCAAATTGGTATTGAAGGTAATGAAAAAGCAGATCGCGCTGCGAAAATGGCCGTCCCAAGAACCATCAGATTTTTAAATACCGTATACTCATGTTAAACATAGTATCAAAGAGTCTTTACGACAAAAGTGGCAGTCATCGTGGAATGATGCAGTGCATAACAAAGTTCAAGTCAGCAAGCCAGCCTTAGGAGAATGACTCCGTCAAAAAGAACTATCCGGAGGGATGAGGTAGTCATTGCAAGAATTCGAACTGGTCATACGTTAATAACAACTTCCAACTTTCTAAAATGCGAAGACCCACCAGCGTGCGTTTCGTGCAATGAACCATTCACTGTTAATCACTTTATTATATATAATATATATATTAACTAAAATTAGTCTGTATGCCATCACTTAAAGCATTGTTAGGTATTGTCATTATACCATCTCATATGTTCAATACCTTTATAGCTGTCTTCATTAACATACACCATTTACAGAACCCATTGATCGTCAATCAGTATTTGATACCGTTACCATCTTACCATTTTACTTCAACTACTTGGCTCTGATATCGCTGGTATATATAAAATGCAAAATGCTGAATACTTTTTCAATATGGTTTCTTCAGTGTAGTGAAGAGTTTGCTTGTAATTCCCGAGAAGAATGGCTTAATGAAAAATCTTCAGTATCGTTACGGTGTGAAACACTTATTCAAATATATGTAGCCACACATTCTGATTGCAATTCCAGGGTTGTGAAGAAAAAAAACTTAAATTATTCCGTCAGCCTATTCAATTTTGTCGATTATTAATTCACTTCTAGCATTATAAACTGTAGAATATTATAGGACAAAGTATTCATCAATAATACCTTTTTGTTGCTATTTTGATTCATTTGCAAGAGTAGTAAGAGATTAGTCAAAATAATTTAAAATTGAGAAATGATTTGCGACAGTTTCAATGTTTGAAACTGATCCATTTAATAAATTAAGTTTTAAAATGTGATTTTTCAATCTGAAGCAGAATTTACACTTCCCAATACAAATAATTATTCCTAACATATATGTATTTTTAAGCCAACTACTGCTGTAAAATGATAATGGATACATATGTAGTTGAGACTGACTAAAATTATTAACTCAGTTTAGAAGCTGGCATCCGTCTATTAGTTGCAGATCAATATTGTTGTGGATTTCGTTTTCAAAATATTAAGTATATGATGCTGATGCCTGAATTCAGACGTAAAGTCTAAACGTCTGACTGGGCTAATCTATATAAAATACAGTTCACTTCAACTCTGGGTCGCTCAGTAGAATATGTTTCTCGCTTGACTCTCTCGGGTCCTTATATATCGCTTACAACAATCTCATTTCCAGTCACCGTTATAGCAGCAGAGAGGGTGAATCCTACAACGTTTTCAGACAAAATTTTGATTGAAATCCTAAAACGAGCCGTCCTATAATCTCATTTTAACCAAAAAAAGGGCGAATCCTACAACGTTTTCAGACAAAAAAAATTGATTGAATCCTTAAAACGATCCGTAGGATTTCGTTGAAATCTTAAAAATCTACGAAATCTCATTTTAACTAAAAAAATGAAAACGAAGATTTTTACGATTTTTTAATTAATTTTGGTCGCAACTTGTTGTCATCCACCCTCTCTGCTGCTATGGGTTAACAAAAAATAATAAATGATTTCAACCAGTCTTTATGATGGAAGTCTTTAGGACGAAAATCATTTATGATCTCACAAACAAACTAATCACTAACACCTCTTCTTGTAAATCAATCAGATTATTTGACTGGTCGGTGAGTTTGAAATTAATTCTGGTTAATGAATTATTATGGCATCGCATGTAGACAGGATTAATTGGGTTTTCAATAATTAAAAATCCTGGAGGAGCTGTTGGTGCAAACGAATAAAGAATATATCCTTGCTGAGCTTGATTTGATCGTTCGAGATTAATTTGATAGCTTCCTTCAATAACATCACATACTAAATTGAGTGCAATCACTGAGGATATATTTACGTTGAACGGAGCGATATGCCTACCGCCACCGTCTGGGTCATTATTGTGTTTGAGGATTTTTATTTCCGGTGATGCTGTTTTTTTCCATGCATCATGAATTATTTTAAAACCAACATCGATGGCATCACTGAGAGATTTTTGTAGTTCTAAGATATTATACCCTGGTAGTTTAAACTCACGAATATCTTTGACGGGGATTTTATAGATCAGTGCAAATTCTGTTCTCGTCATAGGATTACTGTCACCTAATATCACTTGAATGATTTGCAAATGAAATGTTTCCATATCATTGATGATTTTGTTGCATGTTTCTACGACGCTGATAAATTCATCTCGGGTGAGAGAGCCGGATTTGAGAGATATTAACAACAGCGAAAAATCATTATTCATTGCTGTGAAATTTTCATCGATTTTAAGATCGTCAGCAACAAGAAATTTCCCTCCCCCAACATCATCGTGAAAGATCTTAAAAAAATCTCTAGTGATTGTGCGATCTTGATAACTCTTTATTGGATTATCAGATTTTATTCTGTCGGTGATATAATCAGTTTTTTGTGGTTCTGGTAAATCAACGGTTTTCCCCCCTGGTGGTAATTCAGGCCAACCTAGTACGGTTCTTATTGAGCTTTGATAGATATCTACGACGTATCCTTCTGTACTTATCTCAATTGCGGATGATAGCGTCGGCTCATGAACTGTTATAGCGATTTTTGATTCTTTTCCAGTAATCGATTTTATTCTACGCGCGAATTCATTATTGATTTGTTCGATTTGGTATGACCCTGTTGGTATCGAAACAACTTTCCAGTCTGGGGTTCCGTCGGGTTTATTCTCATTTGCAAACACTAAAGAATTATTGGGTTGTTGACCACCAAATGATTTTGATCTGATATTAGGCCAACTGTGATACACTCGTAGTTTTGCTAGCGCTATCTCCTTCACTGGAACCGGAGAGGGGAAATTCACACTGAATTCTGGATTCGTTGATGTTATTGATATCATGCTTGTTTGTACTGGGTTCGTGTTCTCCACTATTCGTTGAAGTAATTCCTGCGGTGTCGTCATTGTTATTATACTCATGTTGTATTTCTAATTTTGGTATCGAGGAATCATAAATACTGACCATCACTGAGAACTCACAATCTGGTATGGTTGATATTATTGAGATCATTTTGTTTTTTGGGTTCGTGTTTTCTAATTCCATCGATGTTGTCATTGTTATTATATTCATGTTGTCGCTCTAATTTCGATATCGCGGAATCAAAAATACTGACCATCTCTGAGAATTCACTATCTGATATAATTGTATTATCGAGTGACGACGATATCATCAGGGATAACTGCGAATATGCGGTTGATGCAATATGAAATTGAAGTAAGTAATTCTGCAGTTTACTCTGGCTGCATGATGATATCTTTTTTGCTATCCCGGTTGATATACCCCCGATTGTAGCCACCGCAGAAATGCAAATTGGAACTACGACCGGGGCAATCATTGTAACCGATGCAAGTATTATTCCGGCGCCAGTGAGAACGCTTGACACCGAGTATATAATAACATCAATTGCAGTGATTTTTCGTCGGTATTTTTTTATTTTTATTTGATACTCCTCGGCGAGGGTTTTGAGTCTATTCTGAAATTCTCTGACCTGATCATAGCGACATTGCGTTGATGAAATCATTTTTATTTTAAAAACACTAGCGTTTTCAATTGTGAAATCCTTTCAATTTAGTTATTTACTTAAATCCGCTACGAATTCAACATACCAGGTTACTGAAACCCCAATCAAATTTTTATCAGTAGCTGTGATTGTGAACTTTTCAGTTGTATTCTTGTCGATGATCGTTGAAATCGTATTATTGACCCCGGATGAACTGGACGATGAAATATTAAATTGACTCAATGGTGTCACTAGTGTTAATCGATAAATACCCTTAACGGTTGCAGTGATATCTAATTTGTTGTTTGCAGGTGTCCACTCAAATGATCCGTGTTGGATTGTATATACTACGTTGTTGGTTTTCTCATGAGGAATTTTTGTTTTTTCAATGATTGTTATCATCCTCGAAAAATCACCTTTGACGGCTTCGATGAAGTTTTTCGTCTCATCGATGGATTTTTTAATATCAGGGAGTTTTATTTCTATTTTATCCAACTGGGTTCCAATAAATTTATCAATGATATTTCTACGAAAAACTGAAAACTGTTTTCCGTTTTCTTCAATTCTAGATTCAAGTGTTGTTAGTACAAACAGAGAATTGTTTAACTCATCGTTGATAGTTTTTAATCGATCTGTAATCGTCGAAACGATTACACCCGGTTTGAGTTTACCCTGATCGGAAAATAACGCAACGGTGTTCTCGATTGCGTTTTGCTGTTTAACCAAAATATCATCCAGAGAAATATTACTGGTTTTCAATTTACCCTGTTTGTCTTGAAATACAACTATTTCATTAGGATCAACATTTGTTAAGTTCAACGTCTCAGCTATTTCATCTTTGATTAGTTTTTTTACATCCTTGACAGAATCAGGTGGTGCAGTGCCATCGGGTTTGGGTTTCAAAGATCTCCCCCAAATATCAATCATGTTATTGTAAAACTCTTTCTCTCTCTAAAAAGCGATTACTAGTGTATTCATTCACGACAACATGTGGTGGTTTTCCGCTTGGGTTACTCAAGGAGTTAGAAATAGCATTAAGGACATTTAATACTTCGCTGCCACATATTGGTGGGTCATTCATTTGTTGTGTTGGTAGCGTAGAATACCAAGTCTTCATTGGAAGGGTTTTTATATAACGCAAAAACTCTTTTGGTGGGGCTAATCCATATGAATCAAAATAGACAATCCCACGTGGATCAATAGCGTATGTAACCCAGTGAGTTCCGGGTCCGGTGCTGTTATCTAAATTAATGATTCCGGTTTCAACGCTGTTTGGTTGATGTGGTAATTGATCTTTCATAAAGACACCTCTGAAGTTTTTAATCGCTAGTTTTTTAGCAGCATCCATTAAATCAAAATTGGACATTGGAACCATAGGTTCCTCAATTAATAAATCGTTCCTGGTAGTCTTAGACCCTTTCCGCTGTACCACGAATACGGGGTTCCTGGTAGTCTTAGACCCAATCCGTGAACGGATCGTCCCTTTTTTTTATATCCTTTCCCAGTTGCTTTCTTTAGTGCCATTCCTGCTGCAGTACCAACGGCTCCTAACGCTGCCGCTTTAGCCACCGCTGGGGCTGCTGCTGCAATCAATGCTGGTATCGCAGCTAACAACGGGAATATACCGCCTGTTTTAATCATATTTTTGATAGCAGCCGCAGAAAGAGTAATCTGAACACCTTTTTTGGCTACAAGTGCATCATTGAAATGTTTCACCTGACGAGTTGTCAGCGATAGTTTATTTGCACCACCAGTCATTTGGTTGGGTTTCAACGTGATTGTGGTTCCACATTTTTTAGCTGATTCCGATTGCAATTTTTTTAATTGACCGGGAGTTAACGCAACACTAATAACACTATATGACATTATACATAATAGATTGATTCTAAATCGAGAAAATCGTTTACGATTTCAATTACATGTTTTTGAAAATCAAAGATTTTCTACTGGGGCATCTACCACTCTCATTCTTCCACCAACACCTTCAAGTAGCATTGATTTGTCGCTGAGAATGACAGCAACCGCTCTATAATCAGCAATAGCACCACGAGTCACATTAGCTCTAAAATGTATATCAACAACAGATTGTCTCATCAAATCGAGATGTTCCAGTGAGAAGTAATAGATCGGATACAGATTTTTAAAATCATATTGTGATATTTGCAAACCAGTATCCACATTTTGATCGCGTGCCATAAATGACAACAGACGATGATAAACTCGTGCGATATGATTTTCTGTGTAATTAAGTTGTATATCCTCGGATGGTTCCTGTTGGCCGTTTATTCTCAGTGAGACGTCTTTCACACCTAATTGATCAAATATCATATGACTGAAACGTTGATCGCCAACTCGTGCGTTATCCTGTAACGCAATAAATATATGACGTGGCGCAGCAACACCTTGTTTTGATGCTAGATTCCACGTGAATAACCCGTTGATATTTGATTGTTTAACATCTGTACTCATGATTAGCCAACTCAACAACGACTTTCCTCCTTGGTCCATAAATGATAGCAATCGTTCTTCTGCGGTGATTGCTGGAGTCAACACTGGCATCCACAATGATATTTTTGTTAAATTGACTTTACCGGCATCAGCATTTGGATTTGCATTGTCTGCTGGAATCCTCCAGATTGCGTCATTATCATCACTCTTTCGTACAAGCGATACTGTATGCTTCGCTCCATAGATAACTTTTCTGACGTTTCTACAGAATCCAAATATATGATGCAGTGGAATCGCGCATGAAAATGATTTACGCCCTACTCCCAACATTGAGTTTCGTGTTGCAGCTCCTAGATTGAAATTAGCATCGTTGTTTATAATCATATCCTCGGCATCAATATTAGCGGTGCCAGCATTATTCTTTGGTCGTCTTACAACAAATGGATTTCCTCCAGCGGTATTCTTACCATCTTTTGCAAACATCATAGAGGGTCCTGCTGATCTTGTATAATCATCAGAATATCTCGCTAACCCGATTATTGTTGTAGCCACATCAACATCGCGATCTATCGACTCGATTTCTTTTCCATCAATGAGATATCTAGCACTCTCAAATAGCGCCATGATACCATTATTGACAAAACCGACTTGAGTACCAGCTGGATACGGTGCTGGTACAGCAGGAGTATCAGCAGCTGTTACAAGTTCTCCTTCTACTTCAATAAACGCTTCACAGGGTAGAAAGTATTTACTGGTATCATGGACTTGAAGATCAATTCTTGCTCGACTATTTGAGTCTATGGCATGATAGGCGTAATATTGATAATCGCGTACAGAATCATCCTTGCCAACTGGGGCGTCTATATCAAATGCTGGATCACGTGACTGTTTGAACATTTTATTCTATTTATCAGAGTCTAAATCGCGATTTCCCATTTCATCGTCGTAGTTTTTTAAAGCCACTTCCTGCTATCATGTTTGCAATATTGCTTTGGTCGGGGGTTAAAACCATCGACGCTAATTTTTCATCTACTGCGTTATTTATAATTCTACTAACACTTGCAGGCATTTCCGCTGTAGACGGTAACGGTTTTGAAAATCCTTTGGATTTCATCCGTGATTTCACTAATGATGTTAATTTATTCTTCGCAGTTGAAAACGCTTTTCCAGCAAGATCTCCAACAGCACCAATACCCTTATCACGAATAACATCAATTGCTTTCATTCCTAATTGTTTAGCCAACGGCATCACTTTTGGAGCCATTCTCGCAAATAACCCTAAAATGGTATTACCTAAACCATCTCCGTAGTATGCTCTATAAACCGGAAACCGTGAATTAACTACGTAGACGGGGGTTGGTTTATCATGATTGTAGTGTATGATCATTATTTGAAATCAGAAACAATTTTTCAATTGACTTTTCAATTCAGTCACTATGATACCCACTTTCCACTAACTCGCCAATGAAATCTCGATATGTGCTGATATCCATGATACCACCCTGAAATAATCGTCTACAGATATCGGCTGCTTCATTAATTATTTCTGGAGAGTTATTTCCAGCTCGTTTTCCTCCGATGAGAACCTCTAATCGTGATATATCACTGAGAACACTACCAGGACATGAAATCCTTGGATTCTCACTGGAATCTCTTAATCCACTTCCGCTATAACCAATTGCTTCATCCTGTTTTTCTAAATCCGTTTCTTGTAAATAACTATCATCATCATCATCACGTGGTATTTGTTGTTTTTTAGGTGAAAAGGATATTTTCTTTGCAGGTTGCTGTCGCCGCCTTTGTAATTTTGGCGGTTTTTGTTGTTGTTTTAGTTCTTCAAATTGTTTATACACTATACCCACCGCATTGATATATTCGATGTATGATGCACTACCTGTCTTAATTTGACTTTTTTCAGTTTTGATCTTATAGAATATATCAGCCCAGTGAGTTATACTTCTAACAAACTTATGATGTTCTGGTTTCAACATATTTTTCCTGTTTTCATAAGTCGTAACAACAAGCGCAGGAATTTCTGTTGAATCAGTCTTATCAATTGCTGCTAACCCTTCCTCGTTAAATCTCACGCGTAAATCATCTACTGTTCTTTTTGATTCTATTTTTTGTACGGCCTGTTCTGTTTGTTCAGTTTTCGCTGCTATTTTTTCGAGTTCACCAATAACAGATTTTCCCGTCTCGGGACCATCTCCCAGTATAGCGCGCTCTACTCCCTTCGTTGCTGTGGTTACTGGTTTAAACAATTCTTCAGATCCCGCAGCAAAATCAGTCTGAAGACTCTGTCGTTGTTGTAGTTTATTCCGTACAGAGTCACGAATTGGTACAAATCTCCTGATTGCATCTAATCGTTCACGAGCTAATCGGGTTGTTAATGCTTCATTGACCATTATTTGAAATCAGAAACAATTTTTCAATTGTAAAACAATTTTTTTTAATCCCGACCTAACACCATCGGATGGTCATGGAAGTGTTATTTCATCCTATAACGGCTTCTATCATTGATGAGGGAACTATCAAAATTGTATATAAAAATAATTAATACTGATAGTTCCCTCACTTTTCCATTGATCATCCATCGATTTTTGACATCCATTGAGGGTCGGCTAAAAAAAATGATAATGGTCGGGCAATCAAATAATGATAAATGGTCGGGCAATCAAATAATGATAAATGGTCAATCAAAATTGTTCATTTTCTTGAATTAACGCCCGTAGGTTTCTAACTTTAGAATTAACCTCCTTTTTCAATTCGTATTCGTACCCCAATTCTTTTCGTATTCGTTCTACGATGGTATACAACGGAGCGAACACACTTACGTCACTGGAAAATGCGAGAGAGTCCTTAATAGAATTCTGAATTCTTTTGATGAGCGCATACTTCTTTGGTAGCATATATTTATTGTTGTTAACTCCGTATTCTATATCCTGAAAATCAGACATGATTTGATCAGGATTTAACCCATCTGATAGTTCAATATCCCAACCTTTCAATTTTGAAATCTCGGATATGATGCTATTCATGTTTTCAGAATTCATTATTCTATAATAATGATATATTTCTAAATGAAAAATATGACGTATTAGACATAACTAAATCGAATTTTTTGTCCCGTCCCTTTTGAAATCGCAGATCGATAAATCCCCTCTGCAACTTTTCGTATTGAGGCTCTACAAATATCGAAGTGTCTACTGGCTTCATTCATTGATTGAAATACTTTTTCTTCGTTAGTTATCGTATTCAAAGATTTCACAGATCTCGCTTTTTTTGAACAAGTGCCAGTCTTTCCTCGTTTGGTATTCTCACTTTGTGTGATAGCCTGCAGATTTGATAAAGAATTGTTCTTTGGATTAGAATCGATATGATCAATAACAAAATCATCCTCGATCAATCCATAAAAACACTCAAATGCGAAACGATGATTGAGATAAGTTTTCGTTTCTTTTCCCTCCCTAACAGTAAACATCAAGTACCCGTGATTATTCACAGAACCAACTGGTTTCTTCAGTTTGCGGTTTCTTACAACACCATCACTGGATGCTTCATAATTTGTGATCACAGGGTGCTGTCTGAATTCTTGGTTCATTCGTATACATAATACTATTGTTTGTCTAATTCATTGTTTGGTTTAATGATAAATCTTTCGATGTAGTCTTGAGGAGTTCTTATGATTTTATCCTTGATACTGACTTTGTCAGCGTCAAGAATACTGACTTTGTCAGCGTCAAGAATACTGACTTTGTCAGCGTCAGGGTCATAATTTCTGATTGATTGTCCATTTTTTATTCTTTTATCATAATAACGCTTCAACTCCCTGTATCGCTTACCACCGCAATTCAAACACAACCGTGATTTCCCCCTAACCCCAACCCCACATAGAATACAGGGTAACGGACCAAGGCTTCCACGTCGAAAGCTTTGCATATGATACCCACAAAACTCATTTCTGCATGATTTGTTACACGGGGTTACTGATCCAATCATAAGCCACTTGCAGTGATTCATTATATAAAAATCTTTCATTTAAATGCTTGTTTTAATTATAGCATGATGGAGTTCAAGAGATTGACTTCGAGAAATGCTAAATTTAATGCTGATAGAGAGTTTAAGAGATTATTGAAAATCAGTCCTAGATTTAATCTCGATAGACCCAAAAAACGTCCAAGAGACGGAAACATGAAAGAGTTTAAGAGATTATTGAAAATCAGTCCTAGATTTAATCTCGATAGACCCAAAAAACGTCCAAGAGACGTAAACATGAAAGAGTTTAAGAGATTATTGAAAATCAGTCCTAGATTTAATCTCGATAGACCCAAAAAACGTAACAAACGTCCAAGAGACGGAAACATGAAAGAGTTTAAGAGATTATTGAAAATCAGTCCTAGATTTAATCTCGATAGACCCAAAAAACGTAACAAAATCAATCCTAGATTTAATCTCGATAAACCAAAAAAAACGTCCAAAAAATTATCCTGGAAAGATGCTCAATTCAATCTCGATATAGTTTCTAATACACCAAAGAATACAATTCTTGATAAAGCCATGATTAGTAAAATCAGAGACTGTTTTAATGAATTCAAACGTGATGGAGCATCCTATTGTTGGTCAACATTTCGAATTGATGGTGTTGTTGACGCTACCATGAATGATGAAAAAGCAGCAGTGATAATTTCACGTGTTGGGGAAAAACGGTATTTTTTCCGAATCAAATTCATTATTGAAGTCGATGGCAAATGGATTATTAGGGATAAATTTGAACCAATCCTCAAGAATAAAAAAGCTGTCATTGTGAGTAGAGATTCCAAACCAGGAATTCTAACCGGCATTGACAAACCATACTACGAAAGATCTTATCCCGTAACAGCAATGGTTTATGGGATATATCCGTTAAATGATAAACCCGATATCGCAAAACTAGCTCCTATGAAATATTCGTCAGGGCTTAATTGTGTAGCAACACGGGTAATGGAGCACTTCACAAATGCATCCCGAGGAAATAAACTAACTGATCTGCGACGTAGGAAAATAACCGAATGGGAACTGACAGTGAAACAGCATGGTGCAAAGATTTCTGATATAGCTAAGTTAGAAACATCATTAAGATTTCCAATAACAGTTATGACGATAACCGGAGAGGTTTTATACGAACCGAAATATAACAAAAATGGAGCACCAATACAGATTATTGATCATAACAAACACGCGTGGACACCTGCGGTAACAGTATTTCCACGAGAACGAACCGTGAAATATATCCCCCCGGAATTTTCCGGGGAATTAGTCGGGGATGTTTTCTATGAAGAGAGATTATTTGATGCTATTAATGCGTTGTGTAAGGATGATCCTGTGTCAGTGTGGTTACTTAGAAGTGATGAAGATCCCGAAATAGGATTCGATCAATTTGTAAAACCAAATGGTGAATTATATCGCGTTGAAGAATTAGATAATAGAATGAGAAAAATCGCTAGTGATTTTTCACCGGAAAGTTTCCATGAAAAACTACTCACGGATAGTTTTACTATTCCATCAGTGGTAGCTCACTTCGCAAGAGAAAAAAACTCATGGCGTCCAACACGAAGTGATTTTCTCGAGGATGTTAAATTGAGTTGCGTCGAATATTCCCATGGAGGACTGTGGAATACGAAATACTCACGTGATGGTATGATTTCAATTGATATATCCGCGTGTTATCCCGGAAGTTTTCTCGGATATGGGGAATGCGCTGAATACTTCAAACGATTTGGACACCCCACGCATGAAATGACTCGTGTTGCGATTAATGGACCATTACCTGATTTTGATTTAACCGGATTCGCTCGTGTGATATCATTCGAATTAGCTACAGGGTTACATCCGTGTAGTTATGTTTGGCTCGGTAGACACCTATCTGAAAAGGCCTGGATGCCAATAGTGTTACTACGATATATGATTGATTGTGGTATGCTAATATCGTTGATTGTTTCCGAGGCTATTATATGCTATCGAGCTCAGAAAGAAGTTTGGCTACCACAACCCGATCTAGATCGTATAATCAACGAACTACGAAAACAATTCCCTGATTTCAATGAAGAAGAAATCATAAATTGGTCTAAGAAGTTATTTGAAATTAAAAAAGAACAAGCAAAAGATCTCGGACGAAGAATAATCGGTAAATTCACTCAAGGTGGACGGTACGACAACGCAAAATATTCTTCGCGCTTGATCATAGATATCGCTGAATACGATTTTATTGTAGCGGATTTAATGAAACAGGGAAAACTTGTATCCCGTAAGGATGCTTTTCTATCCAATGGTGAGAAAATGGGTACGGTTGTTACCTACTGTGATGGATATAATTCCCAGTACACACATTTGAGAAGTTCAATGCTAGCCTATGCTTCTATTAATCTATTTTCGATGATAAATAGATTTCCTAATACCGCGGTTAGAGTGGCCACTGATTCGATGTATATACACAATAAGTACAAATCAGCTGTAGCTAAATTCACAGATCCCGAAGAAAATTGGGGGCGTTGGCGATTTAAAAAGGAGATGCTACATGAGTATTGTGAATCCGCAGACGTTGCCATGGATGATAAATATCTTTGTTGTAACCGTATTGAAAATCAATCAGAATTTTCTAATGCACCACCGGTATCTGATCCAATCTGTAGATATAAAACAGTTTATTTAAACGGTTGTGGTGGGTCAGGAAAGACAACTCGTGCAATTGAATTATATCGTCGTGGAAACGCTAGCGTTTCTAACATGATTGTGCTAACACCGACTCACAGACTCGCCAGAGAGATGATACAGCGAGGGGTAAATGCTTGTACTTACCATAGTTTCTTTCGATGGAAGGGTGACAAATGGACTCCTGAGCGTATGGGTGATAAATTCATTCCTGAAATCATAATTTGGGATGAAATATGCACAGTGTCATTAGATGTATTACAAATATTTCTCGAGTGGTTGTTAAACAAAAACACAAAAGTCGTCATGTGCGGTGATCACGGCCAACCACCACCATTTGTCGGTGCATCTCCACATGAATGGCTAAGGGGTTTTGTAGACTACTATGAAGAAATCACCACTGATTATAGATCACTTGATGAACGATTACGAGAATTTAAGAAACTAATTAGATTACAACCGGATAGAATCCAGTGCGAAATAGCGCGTGAAGTGATTTCAGAAACTCCAATGAATGATTTCTGGGAAACATGGAGACCAAATGATTTGATAATTGCAAGTAGAAAAATAGTCAGGGACACACTTCAGATGAAGTTATTTGAATTGCATAAAGAAAAATTTGCAACGCTTCCAGTACCCCTTTGTTATAGGCCATCGGATACACGAAAACAGAATATTGAAGTTGATATTCCAGGACAGAGTGAAAAACAAATTCTCGTATTAAATGATATTGTGCTGGTTGATATCAATGTCGTTGAAGATGCATTGCGTGCTAATAAATCCCCGTGGACGCTAGGATACGCAGCAACAATACACTCTTCACAGGGATTGACTATATCGGATACAATTGTTTGGATGGTGGATAATCACATCGAATGGTCGAATTTAGTCTATCTCGCAGTATCCAGAGTACGAAAAATAAATCAACTTCGAAGAGTTGTTTTCGATGATAATGACACAACAATAAGTGATATTGATGTTAGCATCATTAATAAAAAACTCTCCGGTTACAAACAACAGGACAAAAAAAAAACAACGAGAATTTGATATTGATGCTAAATTAATAATTACGCTGAAGAAACAACAGAATAATCACTGCGCGAGTTGCAATTGTATAATGCGTTGGCAGTATTCGGATAAGGATCCTCGCCAATTCACCGTAGACAGAAAAAATAACAATCTCGGTCATGTCAGAAATAATGTGATGTTGACTTGTCTTGAGTGCAATAGACGCAACGGTGCTAGTTAAGACCATGCGGTGGCAATTGAGTATCCTCGGGAATTACCTGTAGTTGTTGTCGAGTAAAACCCCGCTGAGGGGCAGTTGAATCCAGTTTATAGACTGGAGGTCTACCCGTAGATCGTGTTATACTAGATATCTTATGCGTAGTGACGCTCCAAATAGGATCAGTAGCCCTTTTTCTACCCCCTTCAAGCTCTCCTGGTTCGTATAAATACCTAACAGTGACATTACTATGAAGAATTGGTTCTTTGAAATCTTTTTGTGGTTTTTCAGGTATTGACTTCTTTTTAATCGCGTTGATAGGTTTCATGTTGATTGTTCTAGTAATCTCGTTATTCAGTGCAGTAATCACAGATGGTAATCTTTTAACCCATTCACGGGATCTTTTTTCTTGGATGAATTCTTTTGCGTATTGATATCCAAATAACCGCTCAGCAATCGTCCGATTAAATCGTTCTACAATGGCCTGATCGCGATGTAGCGCAGTATGCCCTCGTCGTATGGTGACATTATGATGTTTCATTGTAGATAACACTGCACCCTGAAATTCCTTGCCAGGATCAACCTGCAATAGATTTGGCCAGTGCAGAAGACCCCTTCGATAAATCCTCTCAAATGCAGAAGCGACTTCAGTGGCTGATTTTGTTTTTAACGGTTCTGCTTCTTTGTATCGACTTGCAATATCAACTACGGTTAAAGCGTATTTGTAACCACGATCATGTGGCAGAAATAATATATCAGCCTGATGAACTTCATTAGGAGCGGTCACATCAAAATGCGAGAAATTAATCTGTTTAGGCGGTGGTAGATAAATTTGCCATAGTGCCTGTTTGGATAACCAATTAGCCGCAGTGGTTTTTTTCACTTTTGCAGCGCTAGCGAGTTTATGGACTGCTGATTTACCCCTCCAGTATCCTCTTGGGGAATAATAAATTGATTCCATATTATTAATTACCGGCACCTAACATCAATTTGCTTTTCATAGCCGATTTTATTAAAAATGAAGCCAATTTTTCTTTGAAGGATTTATCAGGAATAGCATTTAACGCATGAATTAATTTCACATCTGCTAGATGCCTGTGTTGCAGATTGCTGCTTTTATAAGCAACATCATGAAGGTGACAAGCCTTATCAATGGCGTTTATTGGTTCTTCACCGAGGTTGGGTTGATTTTGATTATTGAGACTGATATCAAGTCTGGTTCCCGGTCCACAGTAGCTATATCCGGGAAGGTGCTTTTCTCCCGGGTACTTTGCCCATGGGGTTCCAGGGAGCTTTGCCAATTTGGCTGCGATATCACCTCCTCGTTTTTTTTTAAATCAGATTTCATAGACACAAATCTAAATTTCTTTGTACCACATTGCATGCATTTACCAGAAAGCGCTGATCGGTTATTTTTAGTTGTAACTGTCGTCACATCATCTGTGCCAGTACGCGTTTTGCACTTCACACAATATAGATCCATAATTTATGTATAGAAATATGGATATAATTGATTTTTCAGCGACTAAAAGAAGAGAACCGGTTAAGCATCATGCAGCGCTACCAAACTCTATCCGGATGATTATAATCGGGCCATCTGGATCCGGTAAAACGCAATTGTTACTCAATTTAATAATGAGATGGATGAAGTGGGATAAGTTGTATTTAATTGCCCCTAGCGTAGATGATCAACGATGTTATGAAGTGCTAAAAGATTTTAATGAAAACGCTTCAGAAATTAAGGGTGAGAACGCCATTGAATTTATAACCGATATCGATGAAGCACCGAGCATTGATGATATTGATGGAGATATTAACAATTTAGTCGTATACGACGATATAATGTTGGATAAACAAAAAAATCCTGCTAGGATCTTTTCCCGGGGGCGTCACAAAAACACTGACGTGATATATGTCACTCAACGCTACACTCAGGTTCCAAAAGTTATCAGAGATAACTGCAATTTATTGTCTGTATTCAACGGAGTTGATACTCATACTCTTAGAAATATTTGGCAGACATGGTGCTCTGATATGGACTTCAATCAATTTCGAGATTTCTTTAGTCATGCTCAGTCGACTCCGCACGGATTCGCAACAATAAATCTACATGATCCTCGGACACGATATCGTATCGGACTGGATCAAATATTCGGTTGAAATCATTTATTATTTTTTGTTAACCCATAGCAGCAGAGAGGGTGGATGACAACAAGTTGCGACCAAAATTGATTAAAAAATCGTAAAAATCTTCGTTTTCATTTTTTTAGTTAAAATGAGATTTCGTAGGGAAGGCTCATTAAGATTTCAATCGAATTTTGTTTCAAAACGTTGTAGGGTTCGCCCTTTTTTTGGTTAAAATGAGATTATAGGACGGCTCGTTTTAGGATTTCAATCAAAATTTTGTCTGAAAACGTTGTAGGATTCACCCTCTCTGCTGCTGTTATTCTAATTGACATAGCCGCTCTGATTGAAGAGACAATGACGGGCGACCAATATATTATGACGTTGGTTGACTCTCTCAGATACTTATATATCACTTACAACGATTTCGTTACTATTAACAACCATTGTAAATGAAGGAGCCTCTGTATTTAATGTGACAATCACGTTTATAAAAAAATGTTAATCTTGTTTAACCGAAAACTCTTTTGGACAAGCATTTTAAAACCAGATGACAAAAAAGATGACAAGATTAATATCTTTCAACAGAAGCTGTGAATCGAAGCAGTTTTCTGAGACGGGAAATTTTACTTTCACATGGCCTTGTCCTGTCTACTGTTACAGATGAAGAGGAGAGTGTTCAGTTATAACTAAAAACGAAGTATCAGTTTCAACCACCGTTTGAAAGGGTATTGTCTCTTTTGCTTGTGATCTCAATGCACTATGCCTGAGAGACGAGCAACCTTTACACTTCTAAATATAAATAGTTTTCATTGCAAAACTTGTTACGGCCGAACCGTCAGTATCACAGCACAAGCTTAGCCCTTGCATGCATGAAATATAGCTGAAAACTCTCTTTACCTTTATTTTGAGTTAAATCACGTTTTTTTTAATATGTTGGGTTTGAGATTTACGTAATAATTGACAAGAACTATATTATTATTATTATTATTATTATTATTATTATTATTATTATTATTAGTAGTAGTAGTAGTAGTAGTAGTAGTAGTAGTAGTATAACTACAACCACATATACTCATATTGTTATTATTAGTAACAATAATATTAGTAGTATCAGTAGTATTAGTAGTAATAGTAGTTGATGTTAAAAATAAATTTTCGTCAAGATTTGTTTCGCGACTCATTGAAAATTCGACGATGAGTAACAACATGGAAATTAATTGGTACTCTCCGACTAGATGTTCGTCCTGCGTTTACTTTTCTGTTTGCAAACTGTCACATCTATGCTACAATACAAAATGTACTTTGGAAGGTGAAACAGTACATTATACTAATGAAAGATTTTTGCATCTTGTTTACCATTTCTGATAGTGATGAAATACTTTAAAAGAATAATATGTTTTAGAAAGTTTTCATTAGTGACATTTCACTATTTTGTGTATCATTAATACACCTATAGATCAATAGATATTGAAATAAATATCTCCAGCACCTGTAGCTCATGTATTAGTAAAATAAATAAATAAATTTAAAAAAAATGAATAATAAGTAAATGAAAATTAATGCATACGTTGAAACATGCATAAGACCACGATAGCGGTTACACTGGAATAATTTCAAAATTAGTTTCAGCTCAGAAATTGAAACTGAGGTGATAGTATAAAAAAGGCTACCGAAAGGTGCTTACGAGTGGTAGTTAGCGGAGGGTCGTCCCTAATTTGATACATAAAACTCTGCCAAACTGTTCATGTTGTCAAAGTGTACTATTTCAAAAAGGAATAAAATATACATATATACATACCTACCTACATACCTACCTACATACCTACCTACATACATACATACATACATACATACATACATACATACATACATACATACATACATACATACATACATACATACATACATACATACTCAGATTTAATATCCATCAAAGTTGTATAAGCTTTAAAATTCTTTTTTTTCACGCGTTCAGATTTGTAACTAAATGGGTATGGAAGATATAGAAAATTATATTAACGTCTTTGCCTTGACAGATCCAGAGCGTTAACAAACTTAATCAAAGTAGTCATTTTACAGATTTGTATAAAGAAAATTTGTCTCAGAGAGAGAGAGAGAGAGAGAGAGAGAGAGAGAGAGAGAGAGAGAGAGAGAGACTGGCTTTACAGAATAAATTAAAACTGGATGTCATAAATATGTTAGTTATAATATCTTTCAGCCCCATCTTTCAATTCCCTGGTTTATAATCAAATTTGGCATGTGTCATATAAGATGCATCAAACTGAAGGTCGGAGAGGACATATTGATAAAAACCAGTTTAACGTGACACATCAATACGTTTAAGTGGCAGCTCACCTAGATTATTGTTTAAGAAAATTTGCACTAACCTTGACATCGGACCTTGACTTGAATCATTACCCCCAATCCACACTTTTCATTACTTAGGACCTTACCACAGACAACGATTGTCCACAATTCCCTCGACTTCGTACACTACTTGATCATTGTCATGCCTTAAGGTGAAATGCTAAGAGGAAAAAGGATATATCAAATTGAAATTTATGTAAGGTTTGGCCATCTATTTTTAGATATATAGATCTTAATTAAAAGCACGTGCTTGTTAAACACAATTAATAGCTGACCATTCAAGGTATCACAGCAGGTAACCTGTCAGGTCAATTCATTACATTCAGCCAAGCAAAAGATCTACACTTGAGAAAACGCGACATTTATTAATCATATGTTCTTGAATGTAAAATACAGTATTAGACAGATATTGACACGGCGTCATTGAACAGTCGCGATACCTTACTCTTTGATTTCTTATGGTTTATGTGGCGAGATCCCATCAGTAATTTAGAACGACGCCACTAGATCTAGCTAAAAGGACAAGTACTCCTTCCCTTTTTGTAATAATAATAACAATAGTCCAATTGTACAGTCAGAATGTTGCCAGTAAGCTTTACAAAAGTCTTATTTTCTAACTTTAATACTTCCAACTGAAACTGTTGATACAGTTATAAGAACGTACTTAATTATTTATGCTGAAAGAGACTTTATATTTCGCAAAATATTCTCACTAAACTTTAACGCAAAAACCGAAAAAGTAGTGACTCAACATTTCATCAAATGTAAAGAACCATGGCTATATTTAATTGGTTGCAAAACGGTCCCTTTGCATGATCTTTTAGAGCTAAGAATTATCACTCACGCTTATTTGAATGGACATATCACATGTTACATGTCAGAATCTTAATATGTATATGAATCTCGTATCGAGATGGCTTGGATTCTCCACGTTAGATAAGCAATATTACACGAGTCAAAGGGTTTGCAAATTTGAATATTCGCTTTGTGCTCTGTAGGCATCATTTGCAAAGATAGCCGAACTAGCTTCGGGGAAAATATATAATTTCACCCGTTATAAGCACATCACTGTTTTTCTAATCAAACCAGAGTTGCTCTCCTCGGATATCTAATAGTGTTTAAGTGCATGGTAATAATGTTTGCAAATGGAATACTTAATGCTGAAGCAACAAGCGATTTGAAACTATATAGCGTATATCGTACACATCACATAGGTGACTTTCGTAGCTTATGACCGACCTCTTGACCTACCAAAAGCAAAGTAAAATACAGGGCCCGATAAATGATAATTTGTATGATAAATCTATTAGGTATGGTTATGTAAAATGATTTAAAATTCTAAATAATAAATCTGTATTGTGGAGTTTTATGTACTGTATCTCATTGCGGTTATCCAAACAAACGATTAGTTTACTGAAAGATACTTACTCATATATATCACGTATATTGTCTACGCTTTCTGAAAAACGTCTGGTGCACAATTATATTTACTATATATTCTTTAGATAGTTCCAATTAAATATTAGTAACATTTTTATGTAACTACTAACTGCCGTGTTCTCTGTGTAGGCAACAAAATGTGTTATCTTAGGACTTAGTCTGAAGAATATATGGAATTAAATTCAACCACTCCCTTGATTATTTCAAATGACTGATAATATAGTACTAATAAGGTCTCCCTTTTCAATAAATGTATACTATTACTACTAATGTATTATCATGATAATATGTTACCGCATTGAAGAAAAGAAATCGAAACATAAAACTGATCCTACCACTGGCAACTTCCATTGTTTCTACGGATGTCGAAGAAACGGAAAGGTAAAATATCGTTGCTTTATCATAGAAAATTATCTGGTTAACGCCAGATTTTATGATACAACAAAACCCTTTCATGTCATTCATGCAAAATTGTTTATCTTTTCAATATATACACATTTCATTCGCTCGTTTTCCTCGTTAATTATATTCCAGATAATAATACCACAAATCGATTGGGTTGTTGGAAACGATTATAGATAGGACCCGAAACACGAAGAGGCACGTACACACACATTATGTTTTACATTAAAAACACTTGAAAACGTTTGTATGCATTCACCTGTTATAATGTACATTTTGCTGGTAAGTAAAGTATGGCATGTACGCGACTACATGATTTACACAAATGGTACAGCACACAATGTTTGCGAATATGCCTCCAGTGAATATTATAAGATGACCGTCCGATGTGCGGGAAAAGTTTTTATTCTTTACCTTAAGGCCATTCATTTTTTCACTAATAAGAAAACATAATATTTGTTCCGATTTAAAATAGAAAATTAAATGTCCTCAACCTTTGTCAAAACCGGATTGTTTGACAAAAACAAAGAAAATTCCAGATTGACCTCAACCCCATTAGGAAAACATGAGATGACCGGACATTATTGTGCAAAATGCAAACTTTTATATTTGGCAAGAAAGATATAAATATAAAAATAATATTTCGTGGAAAAATATAGCAGATATTTTAACATTAATGGCATTTTGAGAGACTGAAAAAGAAATCTGTGTCATTTTAAAAACCAGTCTGAGGACGTGTCCAAAAGGAAAATCAGATTTTGAATTGGACTTTAAGTCTAATGACACTAATGACGTTACGGGTTTTGTTGTTTCTGACTCATAAAGGAGTTTAATGTGGTAGTAATCTGATGTTAAAATTGGTTTTCTGTGTTGATATCTCATCTCATAATCATTCATACTCCTAGATGTAAACACACGTTGTTTATCTTATAAGCATATGGACTATAGCATATATTTAGAATAGGAGTGTGTATAAGTTTCATTAGTGATAACCTGAACAACTATCTCGAGTTTCATAAACTCATAAATGGTTATAATATTAAAATAATTCAGATGACACATAACTTTAGGTTACACTAGAATTCAATGTAATAGCCAAACAAAAAAGCAAACATAAATATGTAAATAAATATCATGTACTCGAACTAAAAACTGCAAAGATATGTTGAAACGTTGATATCTGACATTTCACTCACATAATACTTGACGTATTTTACCATGAATGATATGAAATTGCAAGCAGCATATCCTTGATTGTGTCCGGATCTAGTAGTTAACATAAAATCAATCATTATTTCAACAATTAATTTATATCGTCCTGATCTCGCAAAGTTTAACATATCAGCTGCTTGCATCAGGTTGGTGTGCTAAGTGATTCAAAGAGAGTAACTCTGCAAATTTGTCAAAATCATGTTATATGTATGTATTTATAGAAGATCTAATTAAATGAAATGGTAGCTAATTGCACTGATCAAAGGTACAATACATTAAATTTATATTAATGTTTATTATTATATAGTAAAAAGTGATTCTACCGAGTATGTTACCAGTAAGATGATGTCAATTTAAAGGCAGTCACATTAAATCAGTTTAGACCACATAGTCGATGTAAACAAACCAAATAGTTGGCATTGTTAATGTTCTGGTGTTGTTGTCAACTGCTCCGGTGGCCTAGTACTTAGAGGGTCGGCCGCGGAAGCAGGAGGTCGTAAGTTCGTTCCACGGCCGAGTCATACCAAAGACTTACAAAAATGGTACAAACTGCTGCCTCGCTTGGCGCTTGCTGCCTCGCTTGGCGCTCATAATTAAGAAATTAGTGTTAGGACTGGTTGGCCTGTTGTCAGGATAATGTGGCTGAATGGGACATCATGCTACATGTCTGTATTGAAGAGTAAATTGTATGATAAACCAAGGATCATAAAATTAGCGGGTATGCTGATTGTCATCCGACGTTTTTAGTTGTTCTGGTAAGTCGAGTCCAAATATCGTGCCTTACATTTGCTCAATATATTCTGAACCCCTTTGATTGCTGTACCATAATTAAGCCTGCAATAGTGCCTTCAGGTAATAATTCTAATGTATACCAATCATGGTCAAATTTATTTCATGGTTAACTTTATTAACTAAATCTTGTCTTGGTATACTATAGTATTTCTTTTGGATAAGGCTTTTAATTAGGCCCTACTAATCAAACAAGTTAAATTCCAGCAAAAATACCTACATCATACTTGATTAGTTTTCTCATCAACACTTATATAAACTGAAGGTCGAGATTTACGCCTGTAACTCTCTCTCTCTTGGCCTTCAGGCGAATATATATGTCAAGATTCTAAAAATGAAAGACATAATGACAAACAGCTTGCTTGTTCAGACTTTATATACTTCACCTTTGATTACTGAACAGTGACAGATAAGCTGAGAACGTCAGGTAGTGGGAGAAGTATTGGAAGGCGAGAAGGGTAAAAGAACATATATCACACATGACTTGACATTAGGTTAATGTAATCACGCACTGGAATCACGATAACACAAATATACACTCCAGGCAATGTGTCAATTGAGTTGTTTCTCGAGGAGGGGTTCATGTGACTGGTCACAAGGCTATGACTTCTTACCTTCCCCAACCAATAACTACTGTAAACTACAATAACTACAAAATAAAACAACTTAATTGCATAGTATACTCAACATTTATTCATTATCGTATTGGGTTATATCTAATACTGCTTAGATCGTAATATCGTGTTGGGTTATATCTAATAATGTTTAGATCGTAATAACGTATCGGGTTATATCTAATAATGTTTAGATCGTAATATCGATATGGGCTATATCTAATACTGCTTAGATCGTAATATCATGTTGGGTTATATCTAATAATGTTTAGATCGTAATATCGATATGGGCTATATCTAATACTGCTTAGATCGTAATATCATGTTGGGTTATATCTAATAATGTTTAGATCGTAATATCGTATCGGGTTATATCTAATACTACTTAGATTGTAATATCGATATGGGCTATATCTAATACTGCTTAGATCGTAATATCGTGTTGGGTTATTTCTAATAATGTTTAGATCGTAATATCGTATCGGGTTATATCTAATACTACTTAGATTGTAATATCGATATGGGCTATATCTAATACTGCTTAGATCGTAATATCTTATCGGGTTATATCTAATAATGTTTAGATCGTAATATGGTATCGGGTTATATCTAATAATGTTTAGATCGTAATATCGTATCGGGTTATATCTAATACTGCTTAGATCGTAATATCTTATCGGGTTATATCTAATAATGTTTAGATTGTAATATCGTGTCGGGTTATATCTAATAACGTTTAGATCGTAATATCGTATTGGGTTATATTTAATATTGCTTAGATGGTAATATCGATATGGGTGAAACTTAACAAAATGAAAACCTAGTGGATGCACACGAATTCGCAAGGTTTAGAGTTTTACAAACATTTTAATGCATTACATGTCGCCATTAAGAATGATTTTTATATCTCATTAACACACATATAGATAGATAAATAAATAGACATTAGTAAAAATGTATGAATATTGATAGTTGAATTCGTAAATTGCTTCAAAATTGAACAATTACATATGAACCTCACAGGAAACTAAACATGCAAACAAGCAAGGAGGAAAAAAGAAAGAAAGAAAATATGCTATATCTTATGATTTATTGAAGCACGAATATTTGTGAGTTTATATATACGAACACACATTATTGTATTAATCAGCGTATATACTTAAGCATTTAAAAATGTTAAAATTAATTAAATGTATGAAAACACTTGGAATAAATCTTCTTTATCACAGAATATTTTAGCGTCTGTCATAAAACTGGATTTGGCCTTTGCGTCATTGCAAGCATTATTACTGCCTCCATTACATACTCTCTATATTTTTATATATTGAATCTATATCAATCCTTAATTGAAGCATGTTGTTAACATAACAATATTTAGCATTGTATAACTCGGATTTTCATCTTTTTAACCCCTTGGAAAACTCTAATATTGTGAAACCTCCATTAGTGAGTTTGGGTAAACTAAGAGTCCTGCTTTGCGAGCTCAAAAAGATATACTCGTCGTCAAATGTTCTTTCTCATGCAATTAATAGCTTATGTTGTGAAATTTCGTTTAAACAGATAGCATTTTAATCCTCTTCGTGTCATACATTTTTCCATCAGTTTACCAAAAGCAATCTATTCACTAGTAAATTACATGTCAGCATAAGTGGTTGACTGTTGTCTCAGTTTTATATTTAAGTCTTAATAAGATTGTAGTGGTTGACTGTTGTCTCAGTTTTATATTTAAGTCCTAATAAGATTGTAGTGGTTGACTGTTGTCTCAGTTTTATATTTAAGTCTTAATAAGATTGTAGTGGTTGACTGTTGTCTCAGTTTTATATTTAAGTCTTAATAAGATTGTAGTGGTTGACTGTTGTCTCAGTTTTATATTTAAGTCTTAATAAGATTGTAGTGGTTGACTGTTGTCTCAGTTTTATATTTAAGTCTTAATAAGATTGTAGTGGATGACTGTTGTCTCAGTTTTATATTTAAGTCTTAATAAGATTGTAGTGGTTGACTGTTGTCTCAGTTTTATATTTAAGTCTTAATAAGATTGTAGTGGTTGACTGTTGTCTCAGTTTTATATTTAAGTCTTAATAAGATTGTAGTGGTTGACTGTTGTCTCAGTTTTATATTTAAGTCTTAATAAGATTGTAGTGGTTGACTTAATAATATTTTAACCACTATGGTTCATGATCGAATAAACACAAAATCGTGTCTGATTTAGATTCAAACTTACGTCAAGATACACCTTTACATTACAAACGTGGACTTACTTCTGGTATCCAATGTTCACAACAACTATGTACTCATGGATGTTTAACACTTCTCTCCGTTTTCATTTTCTTATATAATCATGATAAATTACGAGGTATTTAAATATATTTATAAAATTCTGCTCAGACGCTCAGACGCTCATACGACTCCTCAAGACAACACTATGTCTATCATGACTGATTTTCTGCGTAGCTACCCATATAAAGCGTTGGCGTGGACCATTCGAGAGGAAATATGGGAGAAATCCAGTCAGTGATTATATATTCATATATTCATATATGCAAATGAGTCAGCTAGAAACGATGGTTTTGATTGCTTGTACAATACTTTTCATTGAAACAATCCCATAAACTACCATGTTTACTTTCTGCTACCGCTTGAACCAAAATTCGTCTGGACGCCTTTCAAATTTGAGCAATTACGATTATTAATTGCTGTATCTTACAGAGGTCTCGCTAGGATTTTAAAACTAAGAGTTCCGGACTCTTCCTTTGGGAAAAACAATAGCCCTCCAGCACAGTTGCAGTCCTCTACCAGAAGCAAATTGTGCGTACCTGAAATGTCTCTATTTCCAAGTAAGTAGAAACGGGTTGCCATCGAGTTTAATTTTCTAACTTCGTTACAGCACTGACATGTAGCATTGTGTTTCACTTAGAGTGAGAGTGAAATATATCAGGCCAAGGAAAGGTCTTATTCCAAGCACTATGGCATCACACATAGTGTTCCACGTGAAATGTCAGTTCTATCAACTTTTAACTGCTGAATGTCCTTACAGTCTTTGATGATTTGCCGTTCAACCTCAGCATTCTTATCCAAATTTGCATACAGCAATTTGTCACATGAGATCACATGCACCACTTATTTGTTTACAAGTGAAATTGAACACAATAAAGGCTGTTATTTATTTCGTGTACTCTTTTACTTATATACAAGTACATCAATGGGTCATTCTGCCTCTGAAATCGGTCATTGTAAATATCAGCACATATTTTCATTACTCTGCAGCTAGTCAGGTCTTTGGACTTGCCACCAAATTTTTGGGTCGTATTCCACAGACGTACTATAAATGGCAACACCGAGTCGTCTAAAGCACTTTCCGTTACGGATCACTGCAGTATCACCTCTGTCTGAGTGGGTTCGAGTCTAAGATTCGGCTAATGTAGTTATGTGAGAAAGCTTGCCAGTAGCTTCTCGTGGGTCGGTGGTTCTTTCTGGGGGTTTACCCGGGTTCTTCCTCCACCAATGATCCTGGTCGCCATGTATAGCATATCGTGTGCTGAACAATGGCGTTAAGCCCCACAACAACAACAACAATGATAATATGTACAGCTGGGGATCTTTCATCCACTGAATTTTCTGACTGTAAATATCAGCACAACTAAAATGATCAGTTGAACAACACATTGTCCCACTCAACAGGTCGTTGAAGCAGGACTAATAAGACCTTAAATTTGCCTTCCAGCAAATTGGTGCGTACGTAAGACTCCTGTATAAGTGATTTTCTGCATCCCAGTTAGAAACTTTGCTACCAAATACGCTTAAGTATTTCTGATACCCTTGATCTTACTTACCATTTTCTTCATTTATAAATATTTACAAATTATTAGACATATATGTAGTTACAACTGATGATGCATCGATTTATGTCACAGTTTATCTTAGTGCATAAATTTAACAAACTAATTAGTATAGACCAACTGCCAGACCAATTTGCATTTTCGTTTAATTCTTTTATCAATTTGACTTTATTTTGTCGTATTGTGTTTTAAATATTGTCTGCATTTATTTGATATTGCACTTATGTTCCTAAGTTTTTTGTTCATTTATATCTTAATGTTTAAGTTTGATTACATCCAGAGGTCTTGGAAATGCCTAATTACGCGTATTTGGACGTACATTTATTTTATCCGGGATGCAGAAGATCGCTCAAGCAGTTCTCCAGACTTGCCAGAATCTGAATCTTTCGATCTTTTTCCTGTTGTGTGTTCCTGGTGAAAAATTGGTTGGAGATATCACCAGTTCTGAATCTAAATCCTAAAAACCTGACCTGCTGATTCTTCGCATATGTTCCAATGTTGTTTGAAAATATGTGAACATATTTACCAGGTACTTTTCCTTGTCAATTTTATTTTCAAAACAGCTGTTATTATTGGTGCTCCGTTTTTGCAACAGAACTATGATAAATTTGTATTGTATATTTGATATATTGATTTTACAGAGTAGAACTGGCTTGTGATGAATTTCAAATAGTCACTCTAATTAGAATAAGACCAGCATAATTTCCCACAGCATTTTGCATTTTTAGCATCCATAATGACTAGTCGTCCTACAATCTAAAACATTGGCCCAAATGTTTGTGTTTTGGATAGAGGTCTCAGTGCCTAATTAACGGTGCTTGTCTAACATGTTTTGGTGTCACCTAGCATAATAACTAGAAGTCAGATTTCAGAAATATCTCACATTTGTTGCAGCCTATATCAGCGCGTAACTACTACAAATAAAGTCATCATGTTTCATCAAGATCGTTCTTACTCTGATGCCTTATTTCTAATAATATCAATTTCTCACACAATCATTTGGACCCGTTTGCAAGTTATGTAGGCCTACATTTCATTTGCCTGGAATATGATTTATGCTGGGAATGCCATAATCGGATTAAGTTGAAGTATGTTTCTTTAACAAAATGAATACAAACATAAAAAATTTGAAGTGTTTCAATAGCTTCATTTCATTCAGGGCCACAAATGGTCTTAAGCACTCTCCGTTACGGACACTGATATCTTACCTCTGCTTGGGTTAGAGTTTCAGATTCGGACAATAATGGGTCTGTGAGAAAGCTTACCAGTAGCTTCTCATGGGTCGGTGTTTCTTTCCATGGGTTTTCCCGGGCTCTTCCGCCACCAATAATATTGATCGCCATGTATCGCCTATTGTGTGCTGAAAATGGCTTTAAACCATACAACAATCGTTCATTCAAAATTTTTAACTGATTTGGGTATCCTCGGCTTCCTACAAGCTCCAAAATACCAAAAAATAAACAGGCTTAACATCAGGAGGAGGGTAATATTAATTAGATAAAATATTGATCACTTATGCGAAATTTGTTACCATTGCAGACAATGTTTAAATTGCTACAACAGAAATTAATAGTGTATTGCTTCAAACTCTTGCTATATGACGCCAAAATGGAATAAGTTATTTTTGTTTAGAGCTTGAGAGATTAATAAATTAACCATGGTAGCAGATGTTTCTATGTTTGTACCATTTTTGTTTATATTTCCCAAATGCCAGCAGTTAACATGGTGGTGATTGTCTTAAATTTTCAAAGCTTTAATAGTCCCATTTGGTTTGCATGTAGTTCATTCTTTTTTGGCATTTCTTGTTTGCAGTTTTTACAGAGACTGCATTCGTCAGCTGCTGGAAACGAATAATATTAAATCTTTGCATTGGAACTGGACTGCTTTAGCAGATTAACAAAGAGGATGTGCTGCACTAAATGATGTGAGTATGAGCTTAAGCCGAGAATGTGATACGTGCCATTTTATTGACTATAACCCATTGTTTGATCAAAGTATGCATTTGGCACATGATGGACTACATGTAAATAGAAATGGTGCATATTTATTAGAAACATCATTGAAGTCATTTGTTGTTGATATGGACATGGTGCAGATAACTAACGCTGAAAATTTATATTCGTCGGACATGTGCCGTCTTGTCGATACCCATGTCTTATGCAGATATAGTAAGGCAGTTTACATCCAGAGAGAAACTTAAGTTGACTGATTACAAAGATAAGGTGATTAATAAAAATTATAGTTTTTACCTAAAATCTAAACTTGCTTTAACATGAGTACGGTCACTTAGTCATATCAGTTATATTATGTAAGGATCTTTGGTAATTTGTCCATTTAAATATTTTCTTTCAATGGCATCTCCATATGGGCAATATGTCCACTTCATACTTTTCTTTCAAAGCGATAGGTTTATTTATTATTGTGCTTATTATTTACTTAAGAGTAATTGGACTGAACATAGTACCGACTTATTTGTTTAAATTTAAATACAACTTATGTGTGAAGTCATCATTATAATAATGTTCGCATAGTGTTATGTATCTTATTTTATCGTGAAACTCGTACTTATTTTTACAGTTATAATTCAGTGACACATTTATTTACTATTTAACTGTATTAGGTGTCATTTTCTTATGTGTCAAGAGTTACTGCTGATACATTGTGAAAAATTTGTTTATATTACATTTTTTCTCAGGAAGATAACCATTGAAATATTTTTGCTGATAGTTACTTTATATGCAGATTAGAGGAGCATGATATATTAGTGAATGTTAGTGAGGATATTGATGTAAAATTACCACCAACAGCTATTCATAACATATATACAAGGTAAATGTGTAGTATTAAGGTGTATATGTTTTCGGTCTGGATGTTACATTTTTTTTAAATAATGGAATACAAGACTGGGTTGCTTTGAGGTATTGTTATTCATTATAGCAACTACAGTGAAAGTAATGATTTTGGAAAGGTTATGTTTTAAAATAAAATTAAGGGAAATGTAAATAACAAGGTATCATATAGAAATTTTTATTTCATCTTGAGCAAATGATGATGTAGGCAACTTTGCATCGGACTGGTAAAAACAACATTTTTTTTAGTATTGAATTTGTTTCATTTTGTGCGATCATATAAACTTTAACATGTTAAGGATCTACACATTCATGATGCCTGTACATACCAGAAACAAAATTTGAAAACATTTATCCAGAGAATCATCCTAGCAAAGGAAAATATATGTGTAATGTCTCACACACATAACAATTTGCATAGCTTCCTAATAATAAGGCACATTTGATGACATTGTTAATGAGGACAAAGATCTTTATAAAATAGTATTGATAGTGATATTCACGATGTTTTATGTACGGTTAACATGTTTCGTATATCTAATGCGAAGTAAACTGCACTGCATCTCCTTTTCCTGGATGAAGATTTCAGAATGCCACCAAAATAGCCATACACCATTGAACATCAATCACAGCCAATACTTATCAGCGCTAAACAGTTGCAATGCTCATGAATTTGAAAAGCAAACTTCAGAGTTTATATGCAAGAGACAGCTTCTAGGAGAAAACTGGACAATAGATGACAGTATAGATGTTATAACTCCCATGTCCAATTCTTTACTGTAGAAAAACTCATTCATCCTTCAAATAGTTACAATAAAACGTGTTCTAGGAAAAGAAAGTCAAATTTATCCGAAGTTAGCATTCCTAAATATGTGTTTACAACCAATTTGCAAAAAATGGCACAAAGTGCCAATTCATCAATTCGAAGAATACGCAGCTTCAACAATTTGAGGATGCTGCTATAAATATAGCCACTTTTCCTAATTGTACTGAGGGAATATTCATATTTACTTTACTTAAAATTATAAATGAGGGAGTGAATATTATAAATGACAGCAGTGAAGTACCATTTTGAGAAAAATCGATTTAAAAATCTTCAGTGGACCTTCTAAAACGTTTTGCTTCTGTTGAATCTATATATGAACAAAGTATTATGCTAAATTTATTATCAAATGGGCATGGAAATAACATAATACAATTTTGGCATCATTTTTCAATGTTCTAATGCTAAATCATTAAGGAACAATGTGCTTTATCTTCACAAGAACAAACAGTTTGGTAAATATTCAAAAAGCACACAGGCATTCACCACGAAAATGATCACAATAATAATGCCAGTGAATATATTCTGTATCATGCTGAACCTGTGCCAAAATGTTGGAAAATGTTCATACCACGTAGAAAGATTGTGATAGCAGAAATGGTGTTGAAACTGTTGACATAAAGAATGAAAATGTAATGAAAGATAAAAGTATATGATAATTTCAAGAAACAGCTACTTGAATATGGAGATTTAGTTATACAGGTTTTTGATGAGCACAAATTAATTGCTCTCATTCTAATGAAACGAGGAAAATTAAAGAAGTCTTGGGTATGTGATGACGACACCCTTGTTGAGCAGTTTGAAAGTAGAATTTATCGCACACGCCTAGAATGTTTCAGTGAAAGAGAACAAGAAAAGTTTGATGACTTGGATATAATTGGTATAAAGTGCATGCATTGTCGAGTATTAAAAGAAGATATTTTTCCCGATATTGAAAAGGATGAAAATGCAGCAATTACAAACATACAAGAGAAATCTATCATGCAGAGATATGAAGGTAGTAGAGTTGTCATCTTGCCTGCCAAATTTAGAAAAAATGAAATTTTCAGTCTTGCATGATGATGAAATTTCATTTGTACATTTAACGTTTAGTACCAGTGTTCAGCACTTAAAAATTCATGACAGATGGTTTCTGCAAAAGTAAATAGGGATTCAAACGAAATGTAGATCTGCTCACTAAAAGAAGAAACCTATGTAGCCATTTGCTGGGACTAACAAATGCATCTCAGTACTGTTTGGAGTTTTCCAACTGTTTATTTAATGATACAGCAGATGATTTGCAAACTGAAGCCTTTCCTGAAGTTATTGATGTTGAAATGAAGATTGAAAACCAGTTTTAAACAGGAAATGACTCAAACTTTAATGTCAATGATGGACTTTGGTCCTTTCCTTATGTAAGTATACGTTAAGTGCGAAAACAGCAAGATTGATAATAGCCCAAGAACATAAAGGAAAGATACATTTGGATCACTTCAGACTTTAGCAGTATTGAAAATGGTTGTGTGCAATGACCCAACCATATTTCCGCTCATTTATGGATCAAGTTAGTATTTCGTAAGTGGTGGTTCAGCTGGGCTTCAAATATGAAGATAGACTTCAGAAAACATTGTCCAGTTTTTTGTTTTGCCCCAAAGCAGCTTTCATGTGACGAAACTAAAGTTGGAGTTGGCTTTCGCAATGCTAACTTTGAGGAATTAAGTAAGCCAGATGACCCTGATCACACCTTACCAACACTGCACAGTAAAATAATAAGATGTTTCCTGAGTAATTGAACATAAATACTTTACTTTTGTTGTTGTTATGTGATTCAGTTTAGAAGGTTTTCAGGCAGTTTCTTGCACTCATGTCAGAGGCTGAAACTATTTTTCCAGATGAAAATATTATATTTGCTAATGTTAAAATGTTGGCTACAACAGCCCCTATCATTAGTTTCATCCCTCATGCGAATCTAGATTGCATTGTAGAACTTTTGGATCATATAACAGCAGAAAAAGTTAATAATGGTGGAGATCTTTTCTTCAATAGAAAACTGCAGGAAATGTGTTAATATTCACCTGAAATAAGAGATTTGATTGCATCATCAATGCTTGCCAACACTATTGAGAATGGTAAAGATAGTATACACCAAAATGTAGTTGACTTCATTCGCTATTTAATATCATAAGTTAATGAAATAAATGTAACTCCAGCTGAACCTGCATTGCCAGTATGGTACTTATATCCTCCAAGGTTCGGGTTAGCATACTCTATTTCGGAATCAAGAAAGAAATTATGTTCAGTCAGAAAATTTTCTATTGATTGTGAAAGGTTAACAGCATTGGTTTATGATAATCCACCATTAGAGCATGATCAATCTGATTTTTTTTCTCAGAAATTCATATTTCCGCGCCTGGTGCTTCATCGTTATTTCTTTGGTTCTGCCCTAATCATGGACATTGTTACGGATTTCATATGAAAAATGTTGTAAAGACCCATCAGCATCAATTTACTCCCACCTGCAAACTCTACCAAAGAATATGTTTTCTGGCTTTGTTAGTAATCTAGTGGATTTATTATAGTAGTTAGATTCTTCCATGACATTTTCCGTGGGATTGCTCATAAATGCTTTATGCATATCTATCATCAAGACTGATTGGATTTGACTCAATTCTTAATTATGTGAACAATTTAACAGTTTCATTCAATGTATTAAATCGGCTTGTCAAATGACCCAAGAACATTTTTGCTTCTACTTGCAATTTTTCATACATGAATGGAATGCATGAAAAAACGAAAGGTATCAAAAACATATCACAGTTGCTTTAGCTGGAGTTTATATGTATGTTATAGATCATTGGAACACTTCATTTCTTACATTTCTTTGCTGCATTTCACATTGTAGTATTAATACGATTTCTGGGTTTATGATTGCAATTGAGGGACACAAGCCGAATGTAAGACTCGAACACATGCAGAGGTGAGATGGCAGTGATACGTAACAGAGAGCTTTTTAAACCACTTGACCACTAGGTCATTTGTTTGCCCATTTGATCATTTAAATCTTTTTTAAAATTATTTTGTTTAGTATTATTCCCTGTACAATATCTAGGTAGTAATGGGTCAGGGTCCATTACAACGACTGCCTCACTGTTCGTTATTATTGCACATCGAGTATTGTTGGGGAGAGATAGACAGAGAATTATTTTGTATTATTATTATTAATATGGTTTGGATATATCTGATAGTTAAAATTGTTTTTTTTAAATACAGGTTTATGAACAATATTAATATTAATTATATATATATATATATATATATATATATATATATATATATATATATATATATATATATATATATATATATATATATATATATATCATTCCATTCAATACATGGGTCTTAATTTTGCTTCATTATAATGTGTTATCTACTGCTGAAATTGACTGGAGCTAGTACCCCTCAGAATAATGACCTACTGATGTTTCTTTTTTGTCATCAGTTGTCATATATTTTATTGGGTTTTAGTGTCATGCGTGAGACATCTTCATTTTTTTAACTTTGTAAATAATGTTTTTTTTTCAAGATTTGTATTTACAAATTGATATTACTATATTTAATGTAATTGTGTGGGTTATTTCTTCAAAATACTTTTGTATTATTCTTGTGGCTGTCAATAAATAAAACAGATAACCAAATAACATTTCTTTATCTTGATCTCTCTTACTCGCACTCGTTGTCACTCGCTCTTTCACTCATTATCATTCACTCTCTCTCTCTCTCTCTCTCTCTCTCTCTCTCTCTCTCTCTCTGTTTACAGTTTAAGAGTATGTGTACTGTATGTTTTGGTTCTTTTTTCGCAAGACACAACAAAAAAAACCACGTGCAGGTACCATCTTCTGCACCGGTTGCGTTCCATTTAACTAAATATATGGTCAAGTCTTGATAGGGAACGTAGACAAACGTTAAAAAAGCCATGAATATTGTTCGCAAACCTGTTCTCATAACCTTAATTAGCAAATGCTAATCCCCTGACGCTAATTGTGTGACAAACCTTTGTCGCTTTCTAACCGCATGGGAACAAGGAAATGTGTTTTAATTTATTAAACAAACTTGTAATTTCAAAGTATAAACCCCTGTACACTAAGCATTTAATAAAATCTTCACCCTTCACGGTACCCATGAGTACTTTTTAACACCATCACCCACAAACAGTGCATATGTATGTTTGACGCATTTCACCCGAATTCTATAGAATGGCTTATAATGTATACACGTAGAAACGATAACTGATTAATAATATTAACGTGTGTAAAAATAAAAAAGTCCACCTACGTTGACTATCTGGCTGCATAAATAAAAAGCTGCGTAACTTTGAAAGGTTAGTTCGTTACAATTCCACGTCGACTGATTCTCTCTCTATTCAGTACATTCAGTATCTTAAAAAGCAAACCACACGTTTAACATCCCATGCAATCGTTTCATTTTCACACAAAAATTGGATCTTCTGGCGACCATCAAATACATCCCCGTATGTCAATAAATACGTCCAAATAAATTCTCTCTCTCTCTCTTTCTTTCTCTCTCTCTCTCTCTCTCTCTCTCTCTCTCTCTCTCTCTGTATGTTTGAATGTATGTATGTTAAGTCAAAGATAACAGTAACCCTAACCATAAAGTAAACACTGGAGTTTACTCCTAAGCCTTTGGACCTATTGTAATTAACAAAATGCCTAACTATAGGGTTCTAAAAAAAGATACTGTAGTGAAAAAAATGCAACCAAATTGCCCGTTCTATCAGATTAATATTACCGTTGGGTGGAAAACTATAGGGATACATGCGGGATTTTCGGTGGGTCGGGAAAATGCAAACAAAACGAATAGGACAGCTAGGGAGGGTGAACATGAACCGAGGCTTGCCGAGATAGACAGAACCGGAAAATACATTCATAAACGTGGGCTTGAAGTTTATGTCAAACACTAAACTTCTAGAAAGAAATTCAATTTCAGTACCAGGGAAAGAATTTACTAGAAAATTCACGGCCATTCGTTTTTTCAATGGTAAACAAAACATAACGAAAACATAATTTGTTGTGAAAAGTTCTTGGTATCTGCAACCTTTAGCCTCCTGTCATTAATTGTGAGGGAAATAACAGAACGAACTTGTATGTAGGCATTACACAATCTACCCGAAAAATCACAGGGATAACTGGGATTGTGCAACGATTAATAAATGAGAAGTGTATAGCCAATAGACACACTACTTAAGCCGACCAGGTTAGACCTAGGCATATTTACACCTTGCCAAAAATTCAGAAAGATCAATCTTGGTCAGTCCCTTCTAAAATTCCCACATAAAGGCCCATCGTTCAGCTGCAGTGGGCGAATAGTATAACATTGCGGAATAAATATACTCCTGGTCGTGTGTGATTTTGGAATTTAACGTCGTTTATATATATATATATATATATATATATATATATATATATATATATATATATATATATATATATATATATATATAAATCAGTCATATCGATACGATGCCTGCATTGTGGCGGTTTACAGTGATATTGCGCAATGGGTAATCATACCAGAGACATGTAGCATCATGTCACACCCAGTCACATTATCGTGACACCAGGCCGACTAGTCCTAACACTAACCTCTTTATGCTGAGCTCCAAGCGAAGCAACTCTATGTATCATTTTCATAAGTCTTTGGTATGACTCGACTTGGGTTCGAACCGGCGACCAACCGGAAGCTATAAGAACCAGGCCACGGGGTCAATCCCTTTGACGGCTAAACATATAGCGTATCAGTAATACTGTGTTAGGGAAATATTTCAAGAATAACCACGATCAGATAAGACCCGATTTAGGAGTTTAACATTGTTAAATCAGGGTTTGGAAAATAATGACTTTTAAGTTGATGTTAATTGGTTCGTACAAATATCGGACACATTAAAAGCAAAAATTCACGCACTAACTCTTGGACATACTTTCCTTTCATCCTAAACACACTTTTATCTGCATTCTGAAATCTCAGATTATTATGTTACGTAGTAGTCGAGAAAGGAAAGTTTTCAAAAAGCAAATAAAGCAACGAGAACGCTACAATTTGTCCCAAAATCAAGCTGTTAAAGGATGTTTCTTCTCAAGACGCATCTTTGGACAGAACTGTCATAAAACTCAGATTTTCTGTACGATAGCTAAAATCCTAACCCTAACCCTAACCCTAACCGTAACTCTTTCATATTTGGGGGCGCTATGTGCTATAGACAGACGAAACACTATTTCAAAAAGGTCTCGCCAAGGTCGATTTAGGAAAGGAAACCGCATGGCCAGTTTTCAAGTCATTACAGAGATATTTCATACAAAATCCTAAATTTCATATAAAATCTTATATATATATATATATATATATATATATATATATATATATATATATATATATATATATATATATATATATATATATATAATCGTTTACTCATTGTTCCCACTATGAAAACGAAGTCATATGGACAACGCTCATTTGCATAATAGGTCCCGGCGATGTGGAACGAATTGCTCATTGATATTAGACACAAAGACAGTGATCCCTTTTAAGAGTGCTCTTAAAACGCACCTTTTTCGACTGCAGGAACAAACTTAGAGACCTAATAATGTTTTCAGCATGTTTTTATGTTTTCCAATTTTATGTGGTTTTTTTTTTGTTGTTTTTCTGTAGTGTAGTCATATCATTATAGATGTTGTAAAACGCTTAGAGCTTGTAAGGATTAGGCGCTATACAAAGTCCTCATTATTATTATTATTATTATTATTATTATTATTATTATTATTATTATTATTATTATTATTATAATGGCTTCTTACAAAAACGAAACAATTATGCCAATAACAACAAACCGAGAGTAACTCTTGAGGCAAGTTAATTTTTTGTTGTCGTTTTTTTTATTAAAAAATTTGTACGCTCGTGAGTTTACCCGATATGACGCTTTTTTGAGGTTGCTTCCTCCCTGCTGCTATCCAAAAATGTTATCTAGACCAATTCGATATCTTGATCTAGACTGAACGTAGAGAAGGACCCTGTATATGTATGTGCAGTCGTTAGATTTAAGTTATTTAAAATTACACGTTGCGCCGTCTTTAGATTTAAGTTAGTTAAAACTACTTTCTTCCACAATGGGCTGAATACTTTGACACCGTCATGAATCGCCCATCCATCAATAATGAAGCCAACAGTCGTCTCTCCCAAGTACCCCTTCAACAAAGCACTGGATATCCCTCCATGCTATAATCATTGTTTTTTTATTATCTATTTATTTCAGTACAAGGATATAACCATCTCTAAACTTGCAAGAAACATTTTACTTATAATTTTCTTATAATTCGAATTCGAACTTTGCCACAAAATTCTATTGCTTAATCAATTCGACATGATTAAGTTGAAGAAAAATCTTTCAGTTTGGTTAATTTATTCCTCAATATAATTTGCAATATAAATAGACTTGTCTAAAACGAATTTTATGACTCTGTCAAACTTTCTGTTGCAAGTTCTTTCGAAAAGTTAAATGAACAAATTATACTATATATATATATATATATATATATATATATATATATATATATATATATATATATATATATATATATATATATATATATAGAATATATGTATAGTATGTACGCTGTATCAATGATAAACCACGAGATGTATAAATTTTTCATTAAAAGGAAACGAGGCTTGTCCGAGTTTCCTTTTAATGAAAAATTTATACAACGAGTGGTATATCAATGATACAGCGTACATACTATACATATATTTTATTTATATCACATACAAATACAAATATTTGCAAGTTGGAGTTACGATGTGCTCCTGATATATTGCCCGAGTAAATGACCTCCTCACAACCAAGTGGATGTCTGCTACAAAATCTAGTTCTACGATTTTTCTTGTTATTCACAATCACATATTCAAATTGATAAGTTGATTGTTTTTTTTTTTTCATTTTCCTTTTTTATTCACATTTATTAAATCATTATAAGACACACGCATTATTTAAACATAAAATATGTTGTTGTGTTGTTTTTTTTAAATGAAGAAAGTAGTGCACTGCAAACACGGTGATCTTATTATAGACTATGGCATGTACTCATTGACCTACTGTCGTATGGAAATTCGCGTGGAATATAAACGAATTGGAATCACGAACAAAAAAGAGGTAATTAAAATATTTTAATATATTGACAGTTCAACTAAGTCATCATTTTGATTTAATTAGCGATTCTACAGACTAAACATCTCTCTCTCTCTCTCTCTCTCTCTCTCTCTCTCTCTCTCTCTCTCTCTCTCTCTCTCTCTCTCTCTCTCTGTACGTCTTGACTAACATTGTCATCATTCATAGGTCCAGAGACATCGTCGTATGACACAAGCAAAAATCCACAACGCTTGCATTTTCGTGTATTTTTTCTCCAGAGAGGTGGGGGGGGGGGGGGGCTGGCGACCATTTGGACAGTTTTATATTTAATTATTAATACTCGATTAAAACGGGTTTCAGAAACAACAAAGGCTTAAAACACAATACAGTATGTGCGCATCGTAACCGACAAATTTAACATGTAGGCCTTGTGTGTCGTCTGACGATTGCAACTATGTATCATTGATATTATGAATACTATAGATAAATTCCAAGGAAAGCGTAAGCATAGGTTTACGAGGAAACAGAGTACTGTGGGTTACTTGGTACAAGTTCAGCTTTAATGTTTTCGTCCAGCGCAATATATTTCTCTCTCACTCCAGATTTGTGCTTATTTTGCATGAGAGGGGGAGAGGAAAAAGACAGGATTCCGATGAAATTGTGTACCATTTTAATATTTAGAAAACAGGGACTATTAATATTTGTGTCGTTAATTTCATGTCATTTATGATTAATGAATTAATGAATGAGTAGAAATTCTTCATAGAGCTAAAGGCCTACGGTAGAAAGAATGTTTATATATTCGTATTATTGCGCTATGGGCGGATCACTATTTGATATACCAATAGTATTGGTATATAGATTTGCTTTATACCAACACTTTCAATGCCATGTTATTTTTAATGTATGTGGTATAAATATATATATATATATATATATATATATATATATATATATATATATATATATATATATATATATATATATATATATATATTATAATAAACAGTTTAAATATGATTTTGTCATACTTTGTTATTACTTTCTAATTATTCGATTTCGAATTTGTACTGTCTTTCAATTTTCGGTCTATTAATTCTGCATAAATACATTGAAAATTAGTCTTCGGCCTTGTTAATTCATTCATTAATATCATTAACAATTTAAATATACATTTTTTTATTTAACTTAGCATGGCTATGTCGGTTTTAGCAGTATTTTGTAGGACCCGTGTTAGGACTGGTCGGCCTGGTGTCAGGATAATATGCCTGGGTGGGACTTGACTCTATCTATATTGCTACATGATGCCCAGTGCTATACATTACTATAAACTGCCACACTGCAGACATCGTAGCAATCTGAGTTTTGTTTTAAAACAAGCAACATTAAATATCAAAATAACACACACATTTATCCATCATTCCGCATTAGTGTCAGTTCATAACATGGAAGATAAGTACAAAAAAATCAAGCGCTGAAATAACGCATTGGACCATCCATTTAGTACGTACGCAAAAATCTGGAAAAGCTTGATCTCTTTCCCTGTACCCATGCGTATTTTTTTACACCCCACCACCCGCGTACGTACGCTTGATCCCCCCCCCCCCCCGAATTATACAGAAGGGCCTATTTTTAACTTATACAGAAACAATCAAAGTTGAATAATATTAATATGTTTCATAAAACGGATAGTCCATCAACGTAGAATGTATGACTATATCATAGAAATAGGCTGCGTATATTTAAAATGTTTGTCTAGTGTCCGCTAAAATTCAAAATTTAACAGTAGACCCCCCATACGCAAACGTATGCATTTGAGTTACCACCCCATCCGCGAGTACGTACTAAATGGACAGCTCATATCGGCCTTTACGGTAGTTACCTGCCAACTCCCACCTTCCTACTCTATATAAAGATGTCACTTTTTTTAAATGATGCTATCCTGTACCATAGGCATGCCATCGGTTGTTGTTACCTCGATTTCTGTTTCCCCGGCTACTACAATGTCTTGGTTTATTGTTGTTGTCACTTTGGCCATGTTTGTTTTCGCTACTCTGTTAATTTCCGCCAGTCCTTTGAAGAGTAACGACTGTTCATGTAGCTTTGAGACCCCAATCTATCTATCTATCTATCTATCTATCTATCTATCTATCTATCTATCTATCTATCTATCTATCTATCTATCTATCTATCTATCTATCTATCTATCCTTTTCTCTCTGTCTCTATCTTTATATCTATTTCTCTCTCTCTATCTAATCTATCTATCTCTATTCCACTAATCTATCTCTCTATCTATCTATCTATCTATCTATCTATCTATCTATCTATCTATCTATCTATCTATCTATCTATCTATCTATCTATCTATCCTTTTCTCTGTCTATCTTTATATCTATCTCTCTCTATCTCATATATATATATATATATATATATATATATATATATATTTATATATATATATATATATAATCTCTCTCTATCTCTCTAACTATCTATCTATATAAAGAGAGAGAGAGAGAGAGAGAGAGAGAGAGAGAGAGAGAAATGCAGGCAGACAGACAGAACGATATAATATTGTTTTTATAATTGATCCACAACTGTGCCGCATTTGATCATTTGATAGATAAACTACGACATGATGATAAACGTCTTGAATAAAGAATATATTCTGTCCTTTTTAATTTGTGATTGACAGTTATCTTTAAAGTACAGATATGAAATGCAATACAATATAATTTTATCCTAATGAAAGCATTATTGACTGATTTTATAGTTATCAGTTTACCCATTTGTATTCTAGTCCTAAACGGGTATCGTCTTAAAATAATATTAACTAGAAAAGAGTTTACGGTCAGACGTTACATTTCGAGTCATAATGCTCTATTGTTTCACATTCTAATTGCCTAACAAATGGTCGACACTTCTATTTAGGCATGCCACGATACTCACCATGTGCAAGAATTACGTGATTTTGGGTATCTCAACTATGGTCATGGAATGGAGTCGTTGTGGTGGCCGATTAGATATAACGTCATCGCCTCTACATATCACGTACAGTCCAATTCTGTATGCTAGGGACCAATCCTTTGAATAGACCATTTCGGTTATGTGGGAAAACTTTCAAGTAGTTTCCCGTTCGTCGGTTGGTCTTCCCTGGGTTTTACCTGGTTTTTCCTTTACGAAATATATTGGCAGTAGATATAACCTATCATGTACTGAAAATGGCGTTAATCCCATAAACCCAAACCGAACGTATTCATTCAGCAAACATTGTGAATGAATTTTGGAGAAGGACACACAATGTATAGAATGGTCTGTGGGATGCAACTCCTGTGATATGATCATGTGGTGGAAGGCGTATGGTGTACGTTATGGGGTAGCATATGAAACATGCGTTATTAAGACGTAGAATTTGCAATGGTGAGTATTAAAGAATTGTAGGGCTCTGCTTGCAGTAAACATCTTTAAACGCACAGTATGTATTGTCTTCTTCTTTCTGGCCTTCCCTAGTGTGCATTAAACTACATTCTTACGTTTATTTAATTTACAATTACATTTACAAATTATTAATATTAATTCGCGTGTGACTCATTATAAATGCTTGTCTTCAAACATGATATGAATATTTCCTCACCATCATATCTTATGTTTCCTAATACCCATCGGTTACACGTATTATGATATTTTGTGCAAGTCGTCACTTTAATATGTTTCACAAAGATGTATTGATTCAAATTGCCAGAAAATATGATTTTCCTGAAGTAAAGGGATCCTTAACGAAAGAAGATATAAAAAGATAAAGGTCCAATATTTAGTAGAAAGAGTTCTTTAGATCAAAGTATCAGTCTCTAATCTGAAAGTAGAAGTATTAAAATTAAAATACAAGAACGGATTGTAGTTAACTAAGCTCGATTATCATACAGCGAAGGAAGAAAAACAAATACAACCATAGGCAGAAGAAAATGAGAAAGTAAACAAATGCAGTTACACTAAAACAAATGTAACTATAAAAAAGAAATACAGTTATCGTTAGAGAAAGCGAAGATAGAGACAGGAACGTTAGAACAAAAAGCAAATGCAGTTGGAACAAAGTGAGTGAATATCAATTTAAATTAAACGAAATGGACATGCCAAGTGGTAAGCAAGTTTATAATTTAAATCCAAATTTGTTTTGATCTTGTACAAATATTAGGTTAGTGCCCGCTTTCAGAGAAAGAGAAGTAGACAAATAGTGTACCCGTTTTGAAAACGTTGTAGAAAACTTGAAGTTGCCATGATAACAGTTATGATAATTTGTAGCCCTTTGTAACGCTATTTATATTTCCAATTCACTGTCGATTAACCAATACAATGACTATGATGCGGTTAAGGAATCCATTTTAAAGGGTTATGGGTTAATCCCTGAAGCTTATCAGAAAACGTTCAGAAACTATCAAAAAAATGAATAAACTCATATTGAATTTGCTAGAGAGGCAACATCCGTACGTGATGAACATTCTCAAACAGGAATACTTGAACAAATGACTTCAATATTTGACGAAGCATGAGTTCTTACTGTCCATTAAAAATGATTATGAGGTCTTCCTTCATATTACCAAGAAACAATTACTATTGATAACATCTGAGACTCCAAGTATGTCCCCAAATTTGCCCTTTAGAATGGAGTCTTTACAATTCCACAAACGGACAGAAAAAGAAATTTCGACACTCCTGACTTCAGATAGACTTTCCCAACATAATGTAAATCCCTTTGGGATGTAATATCTAGCCAAGTTTTTGTTTTCAACTTCTCATGACCAACGTTCTCTCTAATCTGCTCATACGTCCCCACGCAGCTGAATTGTCAATCCAACATTAAGGTTTGTTCGTCTCCCTAATGTATGCACAAAGCAGTGAGCATTGTGCGCACATCTACCATTCGCTTAGAGGGAATGATGCTCATGACTATGTTCAACTCTGGTCTAGACAATTGTGATGCTTGCCTCGATGATTTTATGATTTACAACAACTGGTATGAAGCAAAGACCTGATTTTCTTATTAAAGAACTACTGATTTTGTCTGTTTCCAATGACTATTTTAAATCATCATGGATATCTTGAACTGAGTATAACATTTTCTTTAATATTTATTTAACAAGTCAGCTTCTTCTGTATAAAACAAAACTAATTACGCCAGATAATCCTTCATATCCGTAGTACATTTTGAGAGGAGAGTAATCAAGTATTATACTGGGAAATATACAATTATGTAAGAACCAAAATAACGATTTATAGAGCAAAACGGGAAATCCAGTATTGTAATTGTAAACGGGTGTTAGCTATTCGATCTGACATGGTGTATCTCAGTTTTCAAACAATACCGGTACAAATCGCTATTTGCTGAAACGTTTTTCTGTATCGAGTTTGGTATTTCTGACGATATAGGCAAATATTATCATGTTACTGGTGCGTGGTATCTTCCTCAACTTCCCCATACTTTTCATTGTAATATTTGAATATATTTTTAAGATATAGTTGGATGTTCAAAGATTATTTACCATTTTAATACAGTAAATGTGTGTATGAGTGAAAGTGTGTTTTTCAGGGCAACGATCTAAAAACATTAGGCGTCACTTGAGGTCAATAGAGGGATTTAATTTTAGGTTTCGATCTTGAAAATATAATTTCCATAAGTCTAACATGAGTATGCGCATTTTATAAAAACATGAATTGTAATGTTTACCATGGAAAGATATTTAACACACAAATGACCAACAAGTGTAACCATTTGCAGGTATCAATTGAAAACTTTGGAAGACGTAACCATGCTACTGGAACATTTGTCTATGTCTACATATTTATATTTCTTTGGATTCGGGGTGGGGGTGGGGGGCTACCATTGTCTGTACAAATATATGTTATTATCCAGTCTATCTTATGTCAATACAATTGTCTTTCTCCGATGACATTGTAATTTGGGTATCTAATGTAATTACTTACCCTCTGCAGGACCGCTATTGCATAATAGGCCCAACATGTCCTAACTACGTGTCGTGAGAGGGGATTAAGTAGAGGCACCCTGTTTGCCTTGTGTTGCATCTCATGTCAGTGGAGGAAAGGATCATGGTAGTTGAGCAGATTCCGTACAATGCAATACACTGCTTTTTATTATAGACGTGTGGTCGAGATTGAACCTGTCTCGACAAATCTGAATATAATTTCCACGCTACACCGTTATACAATCTACAGATGCTAGCAAATCGCTTGCCGCACTGTCTCTGTTTGTGATTAAAAAGACAATTACGGGTCACACGGCACACCAAACGATATTAGAACATTCAACTCGGGATGCCTTCTTTTCAATGTGATTAAAGAGGTCAGACAAAAATATCAAGCAAATTATCAAAAAGGCATGTTGGCCGACATGGACGTACGGATACAAAATGATTTGCACGATCTGGAACCACAAGGCAGTCATCCCTCTTTCATTTCATATGTTCAATACACGACTAGGCGCACAGCACATGCAATTAAATGAAAGACAATTAGAACCAATGGTCAACAAGCTTCCAATTTGCTAACAGTTTAAAATGTTAGAAATCAAACACGGTATGCCTGCAGTTGTGTCAGTGACGATGACATCAAAATGAACGTAAACTCACGCTGAATCGAGCAACTATCCACGTTGTTGAGGAAGCAAAGACGTAGTGGTATTATCTTCGACGGCAAAATGACTTTTTTAAATACACATTAAGAATTTAAAGCTAAACGCTTGAAATATCTAGATCTACTTCAAGTATTGGTGCATATTAAATGGATTTATGATAACAACGTCATTGGAAATTTATATAGAACGTTTATTTGCTCCCAACTGAACAAATGTTTGCGTTATTTATGGATCAGTCAACAATTCATAATTGAACATGCTTGATTATATTTACGAATGAAAATTACTTGATCTTGGAGCATTTAAGACCTCCCTGTGTGAAACCTCTCCTCGCTGAACTGAACGATCCATCTTTATTTCATCGAAGAAAAAATATGTCCGCACATTATGATCTGTTAAGTTAAGATCAATCCCACTTAATTCTGCTGTTTTTCACTCCAAACACGCAGCCTTATACAAAACAATACCAAAACGACATACCATCCTTCGGCATTACAATGTCATCCGTCCTTGACAATACCAAATTGATCTTTCTAACAATCATAGGCCTTCCATCTCCCTGGCTGGTTGAACCAAAAGTACTTTTCAAGCTACACAATGGAAATTAGTTCAAGACAAACCCTTCCCTCCACCACCACTCGTATCATGAACTCCCCACCAAATTTTAAAACTATGCAAGAATTTATATTGGTAGATAAATGAGGAAAAAGCTGCTGCATCCTTTGTTAGTAAATAACACACAGCATAACTTCGCTAACACAATGGCTTATCTATTTGTTCAGCTAAAGTCAAAAGGATAACGTTGGCTCTGAATATGAACAACCAACGTAGTTTAAACAGCATCATCTACTCCGTTTCTCTATTATTACTTCAGTCACAACACAATAGACAAATAGAGCAGCCATTTTTAACAAAACAACCAGTTTTAAAATGATTTGAGTACATCCCTCAATACAGTATACAGTTTGCTATCCTAGGAACCATATGATTGTACAATATCGTATTCTGATTTTAAACACAGTATTAAACAGTCTTTACGCCAGACGTGGCATGGATCGTGTAATAATGCAGTGAATAATAAACTTCACGCCATCAAGCCAACCCTAGTAAAATGGACAGCTTCCTACAAATGAATGTACCGTCCGTTAATTTTATTTAATCTGTATTATCTTATACCATTTACGAACCCCGTTGATCTGGAAGCTTTATATATTAGCCTTACCATCTTACCGTTTCAATTCAACGTTTTGATTTTGATATCGCTGCTCGATATGAAACCTTTTTAAACAAATTAAATAATCATACATATAATATTTTGTATAGCGATAAATAGCATACGGGTGTTGGTGCGTCGTAAAATTCCAATCGATCAATCAATTTTACTTACTGAGGATCATTGAAAAGTTTATTAGCTAGTTAGGATGATAAAACAATAGATTCCATAAAGTAAAACAACTATGTATATTTAAAAGCAGATTTTTCACATGTCCGATTGATGTTATCTCCAATATCGTTAGGGTTCGGTTATAGCAATATATCATTAAACTTATGAACCTAATCTTCTTTGGTAAAAAACACATGGCCGTTACAAATTTAGCCGAGGAATATTGATATATTTCGAAACAGTTAAACTAATACTTGAATAAGTATTAAAGCCAATAACTCCATTTGTATATGTCGGTCAACTCTATCCATGTATATATGATTCTTAAACATTATTACTCTCAGTTTCTTAGTTGTTTTCCATGGAATTGCCCAATTCATGTATGTATGTATGTATGTATGTATGTATGTATGTATGTATGTATGTATGTATGTATGTATGTATGTAGGTATGTAGGTAGGTAGGTAGGTAGGTAGGTAATCATGTATGTATATATGTATCTTGTCTACTGGGGCAATTCATTCTTCCACAATCTTTTGAGTTACAAATACCAATGTTTCTTACTTCTTTTCGTATAAGTCTTTGCATGTGGACATCCTATAAGGTAATACAAATACAATACGTAATTTTAAGATCCCTGACAAATGTCATCTTCTATATGTTTTGCTATGTTCAATTCAATGATGCCATTCAACTTACGAACTAAATCTTCTTCGGTAAACAAGGCCATGGCCATTGCAAATATGTTCTTGGTAAAATTATGTCTTTTGAATTTGTTTTAATACTAATATCTGAAAGGATATCCAGAAGTTAATAATTCCATCTCCCACTTTATATCACCAACAATTATTAATATCTATATCTTTTTAAATGGCGCACTACCCTGTTCCATAATTTTGTTTGTCGCTTACAACATAAATTGCTTATATCCATAAAAGTCGTAACATTTGATGTTCAGTATTCTAATCCATTAAATGCTACCATCTTTTTGTTAAAAGAGCATGTGCTGTCAATTTCTTTTCCAACTGATTTTTTTTTAAATCTTTTTTTTTTGCGTAGGGTCTTTTATTAATATATTAATACAACTAAGAAGTTAATTAGAATTATACTATTCTAAAACAAAATCATATCAAAAGTTACAAATCTAGTTTAAAAAAAAAAAACAACAATTTTTTCGAACATAATAAACGCATATTCAAAACACATTATGTTAAATCTGAATTTGTTTGATATATTAAAAACGAAACAGCGAAAGCCAAATAAAGACATTTTCTGATCTTGAAACATATATACCATTCATTATGATGAAATGAACATATAAAGATAAACTATTAATAGACTTCTCAAGGGAAAGCAGTTTTTGTAATAACCTTTGGAAGTGGAATAAACATTTCGAGAAATGAGCAAGCCATCTAACATTTACTAAGTTCAGTCAGATATTCAAACTAAATATATGCAATATTGGGATGGTTGAGCAATGCTCACATTGCAAAATCAATAACAGTAAAATGAAACCAATAGAAGGCCTAAACTGATAAACTTTAGCACAAAGGAACAAAGCAAATGCACATTAATTACGCATTTGCCTGACTTTCTGTAAAAGTGCTCCTTTTAGAAATTGCTCCGAAACAATTCCATTCACTTCGTAATATATAGCAAGATGATATTTTGGGGAAACTCATAATGTTAATTCTTTATTTGTAGTAACCCATATTTGTAACAAATGGCTATCACCAACGTTTATTTTTTAGGCAGAAATATCTTTTTATATGTCTTCCGTTGCTCTTCTTGAAACTCCACGTGTTTGGAATGCACATTTAATGTTAAAAGAATTGATTAAGTTTAATAAATTGTTGGCGATTGTCGAAATGAAGAAAATGATCGTGTTCCGGATTCAGAACCAATTTTGTTTCGATACCGATTGCGTCAACTCCATGGTGAATGCAGTGAGGATTCTTTCGAAAGAAGTCACCTTACAAGTTGGAATGACAATATATGCTAATTAAGCGTACATGAAAGGTGATTAGCTTGGCCCAGAGTCAAAATCAGTAACTGTATTTAACATCCATACATCCATCCATGCATGCATGCATCCATCTATACATACATACATACATACATACATACATACATACATACATACATACATACATACATACATACATACATACATACATACATACATACATACATACATACATGCATGCATGCATGCATGCATGCATGCATGCATACATACATACATACATACATACATACATACATACATACATACATAAGGATATTAGTAAGTACGTATTATTTAATACTTTGTTATTTACATGCACAAATACATGTTTCTTAAACAAGAGAGTACTAAATAATATCTAATCACATGTACCAGAACTGTATTAGTCGATATATATTTAATAGATTGGCCAATGCAGAGAATATCTTTTGATAAATCCTTTCAAACGCAGAAGCTACTTCAGTTGATGATTTTGTCTTTAGAGGTTTTGCTTCTTTGTACCGACTCGCAACATCAACTACGATTAGCGCGTACTTGTAAAAACCATCATGTGGCAGAAATAATATATCAGCCTGATGAACCTCATTAGGTGCACTGACATCAAAATGCGAGTAGTTAATTTGTTTAGGCGGTGGTAGATAAATTTGCCATATCGCCTGTTTGGATGACCAATCCGATGCTGTGGTATTTTTCACCTTTGCGGCGCCAGCGAGTTTACTGATTGCTACTTTACCCCTCCAGTATCCTCTTTGAGAATAATAAATAGATTCCATGTTGTTATTAATTACCAGCACCAACAGCGATGTTACGAGGTGTAAAAGGAATGTAACGAGAAAGCAAAATCGGATATCGATGAGGATATTATTTAGTTTTAACCGATATCGAGGAAGCACCGAGCATTGATGTTATTGACGGAAGAATTAAGAATTTAGTCGTATATAATGATGTCATGTTAGACAATCAAAAAAATCCTGCTAGGATATTTTCCAGAGGTAGGCATAAAAATACCGATGTGATATATATCACTCAACCATACACTCATATACCAAAAGTGATCAGAGATAACTGCAACATTCTTGCTGTATTCAACGGAGTTGACACAAATACGCTAAGAAATATTTGGCAAACTTGGTGCGGCGGTGATATGGATTATAATCTCTTTAGAAATTTCTTTAGTCACGCTCAGTCAATCTCTCATGGATTTGTAACGATAAATATGCTTGACCCGAGATCAAGATATCATGTCGGACTTGATCAAATATTCGCTTGAAATCCTAAAAGTATTTTACCCCCATAGCAGCAGGGAGGGTGTGACAACAACTTTGCGTCTCCAAAGGAAACTTTATTTTTACGATTTTGGAGGAAGGCTTGGTTTGCTAAATAGACGCCTCTATAAAGGGTTGTCCGATTCGCCCTCCTTGCTGCTTTTTGTTGAATACTGCTTTGTATAAAATGTTTTAGATCTATTATCTTGTATAAATTCTTTTTTGCTATGGAACTGTCATTTTTATTATTTAAGAGAGATGGTACTGAATTGCATTCGGAGTTCTGCATCACCCGTTCTGGTTCTGATTCTGACCGCTGTGACTGTTTGTTAGATCTTTTTCTTTTAGATACTCGGCTCACACATGTACTGCTATCATGGATACCCGTGCGTGATTTCTGTCTCGACGCGAGGCTTTTCACTTCGGATAAGTTGCTGTCTCCTGCTAAGAAATGGTATATAATAAATATATCCTCAACTAATCTCTCCCCTAGAGGCCCACTATCACATCTTACTGTCCTCTCAAATATACGAGTCACAGGATAATTACCCTTTTCCAATTTAGCCAAGTCATGTAGAGATAGTCTTATATATTTTAAATTCTGCGTATCCAGTTCCAAACACATCTTCTTTCTAAAATCATCTCTGTTCAAAATTTCCAAATTTAGAATCGATTTGCAGGTATATATTTGTCTGTCTGGGTTGCTCTCATGTCTACTTCTAAGTCGGACTTTTCATCACCACTGTAACGCTCATCTATTTGTAGCTCGTCCTCCATGCCCGTAGTTCACAGCAATGTCCGTTTAAATTTGATAAATTATATAAAGCTTGTATAAGGTCGCTCACAATTGCATTAACTATTAGGAGTCATATTCTGCTAAGACAAATGTAACCGTAACCGTTGTATGCTTTACTACCTCTCGTGCACCACTTAGCTGTGACTGTTCCCACCGTTTTAATGTGACGTAATACCTGAGGTAACTCAGAAATAACACATTGTTACGGTACCAAGATTAATGCGTCCATTGTCATATTTTTGTCAACTCATAAATATGCGATTTGCTCACTAGCTACTCACTATCTACTCACTAAACACATAATATATAACACATAATATATAACACATATAATGATATACCTGCTGGCACTAAGCTGAGTACACATTCACAATGGTATAACCTAGCGAGATCACCAGCTCACAAAAGTAGCTCATAAAATACATATAGCTTTTACCCACGATGCTTAACATAACTGACATATCCGCTCAACACGTTTCTAACATCTTGATCCAAAAATATCCAAATGTTAATTCAGATCTTAAATATAGTCCGACCGTAGATGACATATCTACATAATTAGTACATATGAATCCGACATCAAGTAGAGTACGATCATATAGCTCCACTCATTGCAATAACAATCATATATAACATAAAATGAATATCATGTATATGGCGCTAGTAATTTGGAAAGTAAGGGGCATTGAACGATTATATATCTAGCACTATATCTCACTCTTTTATAATGCCGTATTTTTCACAATTAAACTAAATTCATATTTTCATCATATTGCACGTTTTCTGACGATTAAGACAGGCGTGTATATAGTATATAACCATGTTACATGAGTTAACGGAGTGTCACACTCACACCCTGCGTCAATTCATCCAAGAATGTCTTTCAACATAATTCAGGTAAATCATATCGAAAAAATCAAAATTCAGTCATGAATATCATTATCAACATCAATTAAGCATTGCGAGTTTAGCAAAACTAGTTTCACAAAATGCCAACATGTATTGACTAACTAATGAATTCAATTAATTCGGAACACAACTCCTCATACAAGTCGGAAGGACAATGGATATAAATAAATCACATAAGTCAGGTCAAATATTAAACGCCACTATTAAAATTCCACCACTAAAAAAGGCGAACGCTGCATGAATACATACGTATTACCTTTAAAGAAACTCCTCACATCTTGCCATCAAATTTGGTGATATATATACTTAGGGCTAATAAAACCATGACTTGACTCCATGACAGCTATCTTTTTATTTTCAAGATTGAAAGGAAAACTGAATTTTCTTGAATTTCCTTGAAAAGTAGATTACATAAATCTATGGTACAAGTACCACTCTGTTGCCAAAGTATTCACATATCATAATTTCATCATTGGAATGAAGACACGTCTCTCTACTCTTTAAGGTCTCCAAAATTGACCAGAGCTTGTAAGCATGACATCCACCTTGTCGGCCATCTTGTACTAAGGAGAACCAATTTCGAGCAAGGCTCATATTTGGATTCCATGCCAACCTGAAAAAAAATCGAAGAATTTCTGGCTAAGGACAACGTATATAACGAAGCACACGGTTTTATCTGTCAAATATCGATATAACAAGTAACTATTTTTAAACAGATATAAAGATGTTTATTAGTGCAGTAGGGAGAGAATAATAAACATAAATATTCTTTGACGGCTATCTTTGTATATGTGATGATGAGCATTTAGATTTATGTGTGTGTGAATATTATAAGCTTGCAATATATATATATATATATATATATATATATATATATATATATATATATATATATATATATATATATATAGTAAAATTTAATTGTTGGCACGAATATATAAAATCCTTAGTGAAGTTGTCATGCTTTTCTAAAAATTCATCAAACATAGAAATCTTGCTTTCAAACCATACCCAGGAACAATCAGACATTTTTTCCAAAAGTTGAATTGATTCAACTTGCCAGAAAATATGATCTTTCTGAGGGAAAAGTTTACTTAACAAAACAAGACATTAGAAAATGCTGCTCCATTATTTGGTAGAAAAGAATCTTTTTGATAAAATTGCTTTGGTTTTCTTCAATAAGTCTGATCTAAAAGTAAACGACTTAAACTTAAAATACAAGATGGGATTGTGTAGTTAACGAAGCTCAAATTTCAGAAGAAAGTGAAAGAAAAAAAACAAATACAAATACAAGCGAAAGAAAAAGCAAAATAAACACTAAATGCAGTTACAAGGAAAACAAATTTAATTACAAGAAAAACAGATGAAGTTATACTTAGAGAAAGAGTTGTGAGAGAGACATGACAGAAAGAAATATGAACATATGCAATTGAAAGAAAGAGATGAAATATCAAATTAAATTAAGAGGAAAAGTTCTGGCAAATGAAAGGCACATTCATAGATCAAATCCAAATTTATGTGTTGAGCTTGCAAAAAAATATTAAGTTTGTGCCCATTTTCAGAGAAAGAGAAGTTATATTTTACGGAATTTGAAAACGGACTCAATTATTACAATGTGTAATTACTGGTAAGGCTAGTGATATTTTAAATTTCTGTCAGTTCACCAAAATGATATCTATGATGCGATTCAGGGATGGATTGAAAGGAGTTATGCGTTAGTCCCTGAAGCATATCAGCAACAAATTCATACACTATAAAACGAAGTATTTGAGACTTGACATGCCCATCATAATTCAAACTGGCACAACTAAACCTCAAGCTTCTGATAAGCTTGATTATAGATCTCTGTCTTTTCCTACGTGTACCTTTTGCAAGAAGGAAGGACCTGCTGTTTTTGATTACTACAACGTGAACAAAAATGGGCATCAGAATCAAGACAGACCTACTCCTAATGCTAATTGAGGCTAATTTATGTCGCCCTTAGACGTTCTGACATAGACGCGTAATCAAGAATGCAACCGTTGCCAGTCACACTGGTTACTTTTTATTTATCTGCAGCAACACTCCTGATTGGTTTACATATACTGGCTTCTGCAATCTTTATTCATCCAACATCATCCAATGGTTGCTGCTGCACCGATCACGCACATATAATACTTGATCACACAAACCGTTGTATTTTATGAGTAATGCATCTTTCGTGACTACTTCGTCCGTTGTAAGTGATCTTCTATGATTATTTTCTCAGGTCGGTAACAATCAGTATGTCCCATGGTTATTCTATTAAGAACGTGATGACGTCGTTGCAACACACACGTATTATTTTTTACTGATACAGAAGACATACAATTTTATGAAGTCTCTGCTAAATATTTAGGTTTATGGTGATTGTACGTGTTCGGTGTATAGCACCACAGCGGTGATAATCACAGTACTGTCTACAACTTATACAATCCTTCTCGTCTTCGAACAAAGACTGTTTAACAAAACGGTGTGTTATTAAGTAACATTCGAGAGCATTTTTGGGAGGGACATGAGAACATTTTAGTGTTTAACGATATGTTTCCTGTACTGACTAAAATGATCATATCGAATCGTGTCCTTGACATTCTGTTTCTATATTTCAACCAGTGATTATTTATACTTGTTCCACCGATCGACTGTTTACACTGACTGACATCAGTCAATAATTGTTTCCATTTTGAGGAAAACAAGAGATAGTTTTCAGATCTTTACGTATATTCAGATGTATCAATAATGTCTTCTACTTCCTACAAATTTCCAGTGTAGCAAAATAGTTTCCAATATTATAGCCAACGTTTCAACAAGAAACTGATCGACCCCATTTCTGAAACTTCATATGTATAAATCGGAAACATTCCCGGAAGTACAGAAGAAAGTGCAAATACCATTGATCAAAGGATAAAGTTGAATTACTTATAAAATTACATAACCGTTGTGTTGGGCGGTTCAATGTATATGTGAGTATGTATGTAACTATGTAGCATTTATCCGGAAGTAGTTGTTATCCAATCGGCAATATCTCTTATGCCCCACTTTATTTTCAATTGATCAGCTTATCTGATCTTGCAATGAGACATACAAATAGAATGAAGAATATGTTTGAAAAAGTGACATTTATTAATAAACTGTCCGCCGTTCAAATATATGTTTGAATGCATACAATATTAACTTGCTGAACCTTAATGGTGATATCTTAGATAGGAGAAACACGCCATTTTCTTCCTCAATGTATTTTGAAGTTGTTTGACATACACGTATTTATTAATATCACAGACATAACAGAAAAAGGTCTATCTCATTTATATAAGATAATACGTTATAATACTAACCAATAATGATTTATGGCACACATCGCTAAACTCTAAGCACTGACGTATACTGCATCACTATATTGCAACTATTATGAAGACTTCAGGTCACACTAATGATTATCATTTCCATCCCTTTCTACGCTAGAAGACATTTTATCCCGCCATTATGCGAACAAAAACATGCGCAATTACAGACAAGAAGCATGCTAAATGATGCGTGCCAAATGACTGAAAACGTATAATCTTCGACTGGTCAATAAAAGTAAAATGTGTTAATTGGAAGTTGATCTGGATAATTAAATTTGATATTACATACATACATATACATGCATATATACCTACCTACGTACGTACGTACGCACATATGTATGTATGTATGTATGTATGTATGTATGTATGTATGTATGTATGTATGTATGTATGTATGTATGTATGTATGTATGTATGTTTAATTGTATACCTCAGCGCCATTGTGCAGCAAAAGATAGGCTATACATGGCGGCCAGTATTAATGGTGAACAAAGAATCCGGAAACCCCCGGAGAGAACCACCGACCTACGAGAAGCTACTGACAGGCTTTCTCACATACCCACTTTGGCCGAATCTGAGACTCGAACCCACGCAGACAGAGGTGAGACGGCAGTGATCTTTACGGACAGCGCTCTAGACCACTCGGCAACTCCGGGGACCTCTGTATGTATGCATGCTTGCATGCATGCATGTATGTATGTATGTATGTATGTATGTATGTATGTATGTATGTATGTATGTTTGTATGTTTGTATGTATGTATGTATGTATGTATGTATGTATGTATGTATGTATGTATATCTTTTAGAGCAATAAAGACGTATCTCAATGATGCATTGGCGTCTTAGTTGCTAGATGTGTGATGTTTTGAAAACTAAAATAATAAAATTGTCTCTGAATTGGTGGGTTTTTTATTCGATAGACGGTTTGATTTAAAGTATCTTTGAGTTAATTATTGTAAATCATGATCTTGCAAAGTTCTGTGTGTTTACAGTTCTCTTTGATACTCATTTAATCGTTTATTGTGATTTTTCTTGTTACTTGTATTACGTAGACACAAAATTGACGATGCTTACGTTCCTCCTAACCGGCTGTTTCTTTATCTATAATCGATCAACCAGATGACAAAATAAGTTAATTTCGTTATATAATTCTTAATTATTGGTTAGTTTGTAATATTCTACATTTCGTTTGTTCTTCATGACTTCTGTCAGTACGGAAGATGGTTATTTTGGACATAATTCTTTTATTTCACCCTTAGTCCTATTTGATGTAGTATCGTTTCGAATACTTCTTGGTCAGAGAAATATTAGACCTATAACTCCACGCCAAATTTCACCTACGATGCCAGCCCGAATTACATCTACGCCAGCCCCAGGTGACCTTCCTATCGTTTCGTCCTTCATGTCTCTCTTCAACCGTTACATGCACACAGAACAAACGTTTTCAACAATCATAACAATAGTTTTATATCATTATTTAAGGATTCGTATTTGGAAAGGCAGCATGTTATTATAGTCAACCCTAAACAGACGTATTTTTAGTAAATAAACTGTAACTCATAATAACTTTAACATCTCACAAAGGTTTTGATTTCTTCATCTAATAGACATATGTGGTACAAACACAAATATACACTAATCAGATTGGAAAGAGATAGCCTTGTATCGTACATGAGGATAAGTGATCAAACGAAATAGAATTATATTTTGAGAAAGATTTGTATTAGTATCGGCTAAGTGAAGAGTAACAAGTCCTCCGATGAAATACGAATCGGGATATGTGTGTTGTTGCATAGCTTTGCATGCATGCATGTCCCAGCATGCAATCTCGACTGCGTAAAACTCCTTAAATAACATCGACGGAACCAATCTGTCGATATAGGTATTCGTGTGAAGAGGAAGCACAGTATTAAAACGTGAATCACACCTAATAAAGATTATATTAGTGTCCTTAGGGTCATCCTGATTTATAGATATACCTAAACTGTCACTTGTATACTTCATACAAATATCCTATACATCAATCTAAAGTGTAGTATTTCATGAATGAATATGGCATACCAAATTTTAAACACATCGATTGCATCTCTTCTAAATTAAAAGAATGCAATGAAATATGTTTGAATCAAAATAAATTATTTTGATGTAAAATCCAGTTTTCAATGTGGCCTATTTGTTTAGAAAGATAAACTGTACACTGTTACACGTAACTGTGTAAGTGTATGATATTATACTTAATATTCATTTACAAACTTTACCATTCTCAGGTGTTTGATCGTCAGTGTCCTTTTTGTCCCTAATCTAAGAGTCTGTTTGGTTTGATATTTAACGAACTACGTTACTAATTCTAGTGGCTATTGTCTAACATTTTTCATGTGTCTCAAAGTGATTACTTAGTTAAAACTACATAACTATATTATTAACTTACGTAAGTATTAATGTGATTTCGTACTTAATAGTAGTGTTGTAAGTTTCTAGGTCGTATATCAAACGAAAGAAACAAAACGTGACAAATAAATATGTCATGAGTTGCAAATAGTGTTGGAAGGAAACGGTACATAAGGTATAATTGGCACGTGATTTAGTTTAATTGTTTGTTTCCTTGTCTTAGATGTACACTTTTTGCCATGATGGGATCGTCAACAATTTCATGATTATAAAATATTTCTGCATATTTTATTTACCACACATGGATTCGATTAAGATTTCGACTCGAACACATTTTCCACAAATTTTTTGAACGCAGAAGGAACAAAATATGCTGTGGATGCCAAATGAACTGCAGTTACCATATAAAAACAAACGTATTGAAAGCAGACAGAAAACGCAAATGACGTACCCATGTCTGAGAAATTACTTATCCCGGTTTAAAAAGATTGGAAAAAGATTATCAGACCAAAGTGAACACTCATCATTTTAAAACTTTCTCCAAAAATATTGACCATCAACAATTTGTTTGTTGCTGAAATGTAAGCTTCCAAAGATATGGTGATATCGCAAATCCTTTTTTTCATTTTAAGGATGGATCACCACCATTTAAAACGAAACTTAGAAGAAGTTCATTATAGTATAACAAGTTTTAACGTTTGTGTGACTAACTTGCTCACTCGCCATTTTAAATTTTATATTGAGGTTACATTAAATTTTGAAAAGGTTAGCACCTATTGTATGTATGTATGTATGTATGTATGTATGTATGTATGTATGTATGTATGTATGTATGTATGTATGTATGTATGTATGTATGTATGTATGTATGTATGTATGTATGTATGTATGTATCTGTGTGTGTGTGTGTGTGTGTGTGTGTGTGTGTGTGTGTGTGTGAGTGTATGTATGTATGTAAGAATATGTGTGAGTGAGTGCGTGCTTGCGTGTGTGCGTAATTAAGTAGGTAGGTAGTTAGGTAGATAGGTATGTATGTATGTATGTATGTATGTATGTATGTATGTATGTATGTATGTATGTATGTATGTATGTATGTATTTATGTGTGTATGTGTGTATGTGTGTGTGTGTGCGTGCGTGCGTATGTATGTGGGTATGTATCCATGCATGCATGTATGTATGTATGTATAAATATGTGTGAGGTAGTGCCTGTGTGCGTGCTTGCGTGTGCGTGCGTGCGTTCATGCATGCACTTGTATAAGTCCTTGATATGATTTTGTGATGGATGAACCCGGGACCTGTGTTCTCGTGCACGGATAGATCAATGGATTATTAAATGTTTGCCGTTTGAAGACTGTGAGCATTATGAATATATATGTAATGACATCCATAGTACAGAAAGTACACGAAGTATATAGACTGAATAACCACAGATTAAATCAGAAAACAGGATCAGACACTTATACCGTAAGTCAAATGTATTCCGATCACATCATCACATCGATTATTAACGTGACTGAGCGTATACACATGTACCCTAATTTGTAGAGTAGGTTATTGTTTGGATAACCACTGCAAACTAATTGTTTTTTTGTATCAAGTTCTCACGTCACTAAGTAGAAGTTAAGGCTCTTGGTTAAAATCATTTTCAGAACATCCTCAAATGACAGCAATAATTTTGTACAATAATAGCTAATTAATCATATCCTGCATTTTAAAAGCCAGATTTTTTCGTTACACTATTTATTATAATTGACTGTATAGTCTACACAATAAGTAAATACTATTAATAAATATGCACAATTGTCCAATGTTTTTCTTCTATATGGCAATGGCTCATTGCATATTTACATATTTTCTTTTCTAATGTTTTTTGATGATTCCTTATACAAGCAAAATTCTCTTTTTGTGCTCTTGTATTTCTTCATTGATCACTGTATCTATCGTCACCTTAACAAAAATAGCACTTGTGTCAAAATCGTGGTTTGCATGTTTTGGATTATTGTTACTAAAGTAGGTAAAAAACTTCTTCACCCCATCACAGTTTCCTCATTGCACAATTAATGAATGACAACTGAATATTTTGATGCATGGAAATTACAAACAGGAGTTCATGAAGGAATGTATTAATACTGTGCAAAGGCACGTGACCTTGATCACTTATCAACAAAACCGCAATTAAATAGCTATATTGTCAATTACTTGATTGCACAATATACGAGTTAGGAACAGTGTATCAAATCTTGATACAATAAGTGAACACGCAAACGGGATAACAGTTACAAGATGTTAAGCTATTGTAAATCCACTATCTGTTTTGGTGTCCTGTAGTTCCGTATCTGTGTATTGCCCCCAACAGGGTATTCATCAAACTCAAGATAACTATTATATTCTGACGGCTTTCTAATATAACGTATTATCCGTATTGAGGTTAATTTATGCCGCCGTTAGACAATCTAAATTGCCGCGTAATCACGAATGGAACCGTTGACAGTCACACTGGTTACTATTTCTTTACCTGCAGCAACACTCCGGATTGGTGTACCTATACTGGCTGCTGTAATCGTTATTCATACAACATCATCCAACGGTTGCTGCTGCAGCTATCACGCACATACAATACCTGATCACACAAACCGTTGTATTTACGAGTAACGCATCTTTCCTGACTACTAAGTCCGTTCTTAGCGCTCTTCTATGATTATTTCCTCAGGTCGGTAACAATTAGCATGTTCCATGGTTATTCTATTAAAAACGTGATGCCGTCGTTGCAACACACACTTATTAATTTGACTGATACAGCGGGCACACAATTATAAAAAGTCTCTGATGAATATTTAAGTTTATGGTGATTGTACGTGTTCGGTGAATAGCACCATAAGTGTGATAATGACATTACTGTATACAACTTATACAATCCTTTTCGTCTTCGACCAAAGACTGTTTAACGAAAACGTGTGTTATTAAGTAACATTCGAGAGTATTTTTGGGGGAGATATGAAAACATTTAAGTGTTTAACGATACATTTTCTATACTGACTAAAATGATCATGTCGAATAGTTTTCTTTGACATTCTGTTTCTATATTTCAACCAGTGATTATTTATTCTTGTTCCTACGATCAACTGTTTATATGACTAACATCAGTAATCAATTGTTTACGTTTTGAGAAAAACAAGAGATAGTTTACAGATGTTTACGTATATTCAGATGTATCAATAATGTCTTCTCTTTTCTACAAATTTCCAGTGTAGCAAAATAGTTTGCAATATTATAGCCAATGTTTTAACAAGAAACTGATTAACCCCATTTATGAAACATCATGTGTATAAATCGGAAATATTTCCGGAAGTACAGAAGTGCAAATACCATTGACCAAAGGATAAAGTTGAATTACTTATAAAATTATGTAACAGTTGTGTTGGGCGGTTCAATTTGTATGTCAGCATTTATGTAACTATGTAGCATTTATCCCGAAGTAGTAGTTATCCGCACTTTATTTTCGATTGATCAGCTTATCTGATTTTGCAATGAGACATACAAATAGAATGGCAAAATATATTTCAAAAAGTGACAATTTGTAATAAACTGTCAACCGTTCCAATACAAGTTTGAATGCGTACAATATTAATTTGCTGATCTTTAACGGTGATATCTTTGATAGAATAAATACACCATTTTCATTTTCAACGTCTTTAAAGGTAATGTGACCTACAATTATATATTAATACTACCGATAGAACAGAATAAACTCTATCTAAATTATATAAGATAAAGCATGCTAATACAAACCAATACTGATTTTTAGCCCAATCGCTAAACTCTATTCACTGACTTATACCGCATCACTATTTTGCAACTATTATGAAGAGTTCAGGTTTCACGAATGATGATCATTTCCATCCCTTTCAACGCTAGCAAACGTTTTTTTCTTCTTCTCGCCGTTATGCGAAAAATAACGAGCGCAATTCTAGTGAAGAATCGTGCTGAATGATTCAGGCCAAAAAAATCTGAAAATGTACAATCTTCGACTGTTAAATAAAAAGTAAAATGTGTTCATGGGAAATTGATCTGGATAATTAAATTTGATCTTGCTAAAAACATTCTGATATAACTTCGTAGTATAATGAATGTTATGATCTTCAAATTAAGGAAACAAAAACGAATCCAAAATAGGTAGCGGAAAACTAAAAAGAGTTAGACGAAAATGTACTCAAGCAAAAGCATATCATATAATTTAATGTTAAAACTTAGTTTCTGTCAATGTCGGATGATCAATGTTAATGTTTTTGATGTACCTGCAGCAGATGTTGGAAAATTAACGTTTGTTTTAATCATTTTAGACAGGTCTTACATGAAGTTTTCTGTCCCATTTAACCTCAAGAGAAAATAATATTTGCTCTTCGTGTTGCACTCTTCCCTACTTTAAATTGTATTATGTTAATTGTCTATATTAGGCATTATATGAAACATCCCTGTAAGTAAAGAAAGAAGGGAAATTAGAAATGTCACAGGTGTTAATCATGTATTGTTAAACATAGTCGTCAAATCATTCATGTTTGAAAGCTGAAAAAACATCACAGTTACATAATGACATACAAGTAAATAGTTTATATTTGAAATAAAAGAGGCAATAAATAGGAATTACACAGATACACGTACATCCATACAAACATACACACAAACAAACATACATACATACATACATACATACATACATACATACATACATACATACATACATACATACATACATACATACATACATACTATTGGTGGAGGAAGAACCCGGGAAAACCCCCAGAAAGAACCACCGACCCACGAGAAGCTACTGGCATGCTTTCTCACATAACTACATTGGCCGAATCTTAGACTCGAACCCACGCAGGCAGAAGTGAGATGGGAGTACTCCATAACGGAAAGCGTTTTAGACAACTCGGCCACTCGAGGCCCCTACTTTTTTATAGGTTAAGTAACAATTGCCTTGTATTCCGATGAAATGAGCATCGAATCGAGGTCTGTGGAGTTTTGCATCTCTTTGTGTACATGCATTTCCCAACATGTAATCTTGACTAATACAAAATCCGTAAATAAAATCGACGGAATCAATCCGTAGATGTAGATATTTGTGTGAAGAGGAAACCCATTAATAAACATTTTTTATTATTGTGCATGTTGTAGGTGATTAAATGAGTTAACTTGATAAACGATAGACTTAGACTGATTAGTTGTACACTTCAAAAGTGTACTATTACATGTACGAAGAGGGCATACTAAGTTTTAAGACCTTCGATCGAATCGCTGTTCCTAACTAAAATAAGGAAATGAAACATGTTTGAAATAAACTAAGTTATTATTAATGTAAAATCCAGTTTTCAAAGTCACATATTTGATTAGAAAAATACAAATTTAAATGTTACGCGTAAAAGTGTAAATGTATTATATTAAATTTGATATTCATTTACAAACGTTACCGTTCTCAGGTGTTTGATTTGATCTCTTTTATATCTATCATCTGTTCATAGATTTCATTTAAAAAAAAAACGTTTGACAGAGTGTTTAATGAGGCAGTGTGAGCCACAGTGAAAAGTACAACATGGGTCAAAAATTCACCAATAACATCAAACAGCTGTACCCAAAGGTTACTAATGCAGTATTTGATCGATATTCTGTTTTATGACAAAGGCTAGAGTACGTCAAATCTGTCTCCTGTCACTCACCCTTTTCAACATCTTGTTAGAGTGCATCATAAGCCAAGCCCTGGAACACCAATGTGGGACAGCCAGCATTGGAGGTCGTAACATCACCAACCTACTCTTGACAAACGACATTTATGGGATGGCAGGCACTGAATGCAAACTTGCCACTTTAAAGAAGAACCTGGATACAACTACTTCCAGATTTGACATGGAGATATAGGCCGATAATACAAGGCTGATGACAAATAGTGGCAAACAAATCTCAGCCAAGACTAAAATCATAGGACAGGAACCGGCAACAAAGGGGCCAGTACAACTATCATGGTTCCATAATCACCGATGAGGGATAAAAAGCAGACATTTGTTTCACGGGCAGCACAAACAACGGCAGATATATCAAAGCTAAGACCACCTAGAGAGACATGAATATCTGTCTTAAAACAAGAATTGTACTTTTGAGAGCACTAGTCATCTCAGTCATTTTGTATTCATATGAGAACTGTCGTCTTACATCAGAATTACAACGAAGAATCAATGCACTTGAAATATATGATACAGAACCATCTATGGCATCTCTAACATGGAACACATCACAAATTGAAAATCGGACTGGATGGGATATCATATTACACGTCTGTGGCCTGATACCCGAGTGCTAGATATGACTGTACAATGTCTCAGTAGCTTTTGTTATTTCTGTATTCTTAGTAGCCAGATATTTATCATACACTCATGAAATTTCCTGTATAAGAAGCTAATGTTAATTATATTGAAAATTTTGAAAATCTTTATATTTACAAATTGCTAACTGTACAATGTTCTTGTAATTAATAATTAAAACATATAGAATTATCAAACTATGGTGATATATGACCATTGCTCATATTGTATATATTTGTATATGTATGTTTGTATGTCTTTTTTATGATCATGTCGAAGAAAGCCACCTTAAAAATTTCGATATGACATTAAATATTGTAATTTAACGTGCATGCAAGCACGTTGGTGCCAGCAAGGAAATCTGGCTTAGCCATAAGCCAAGACACACACACACACACACACACACACACACACACACACACTGTCGGAAAGAGCATACTGTAATCAGACATTTAATGGATGAAATCAAAATGAAAACATACAGAATTATATCAGTAAAATAATACAAACAAACGTTCATATTCCTACATCTAGTGAAAGTGCGTCAACAAAGTTAACATAGATCATCCGACATTGACATAACCAAAATTTAGAGTAAACATTCAATTATATTATTGGTGTTGCTTGCATACTTTGAGAGTCTAACTCGATTAAGTTTTCCGTTATTTTTGTGCTCGGTTCTGATTTATTTGTTTGAAGATCATAACATATATCATTCTACGCATTTAGATCACAATAAGTTTCCAGTAACAGGAATTTAAATTAGCCAGAACAATATCCCATTGACACATTTTACTTGTATGTGCCATATTAAGATTGCACGTTTTAAAATAATTTACGCATCATTCAGCATGATGTTTGTCTAGAATTGAGCATGTTTGTATACGCACAATGGGAAGAAAATCAAAATTTGTCAGATTAGATAAAGTTGGGAATGATAAATACTCGCGTGAATTGTGAAGGATTCATATTAGCTGAAATAATGTGATGGAATCGATATCAGCGCTTACATTTATCTGAGTGATAATATGTATACTAACAAATGTGGTCAGTACTATCAGGTCTTATATCATTATTCAGTCAGATATAAAGTTATCTTGCTTAAATCGAAATGACAGTGAATAATATGTAGGGTAAAATACCTGTTCATGTCATGATTATAATTTCCGTCGAGATACATGTTAGTTCGTTCGCTTACATGGAAAACAGTTATTCACCCTAGAAAATGTTGTACGCATGTACAACGAATAATTGTCAAATATTTCTAAGGCATAAACAAGTTATTGTTTTGCCTAATTATGTGACAATATGTATGTATGTGTGTTTGTATGTGTGCATGGTACATATTCATATGTGTAAGAAATGAGCCTATAGGCATACAGACGACACATAATTATATACATTATGTCCTAGCTTTATTGTCATATCTGACAACTTATTTAGAATTATTTAACGTGTCATGTATATCTGTATAGTTTTAATTGTTGGGGTAGCAGGCAGCAGACATGTAATATAATGTCGCATCACGTCAGATTTTTTTTACATCAATCCACGCAGTTCTAAACCTAATCTCCTAATGCAATGCGCCAAGCGAGGTAGCTACTAGTATCATTTGTATAATTCCTTGATATGATTTTGTGATGGATGAATCCGGGACCTCCCGCATCACGGACGCTGTAACTACTTAGGTCATTAGAGCCAGCACAAAAAATGAAATCAGTTATTTGTCATAGTAATCGATTACATGACAAATACTTCCGTATCATTTCTACATACACATTGAACAGGATAACATAATCTCTGTTATTTTGAACGTAATTAATTTGTATCCGAGGGGCGATTGTATTTGCACTTCCTTCTGTACTTCCGGGAATGTATCTGATCTATTCAATTGGTGTGACAGCTATGTGGTTGATCACTTTCCTGTTACAATTTGGGATTTTTGTGAAATTTATAGAGAAGATATGTAATTATTGATATATCTAATTCCACGTAAACAATGGAAAACTATCTCTTATATTCCTCAAAACGAAAACAATCGAAGAATGATGCTAGTCAGTGTAAACAGCCAATCAGACGGTGCAACAATTCATGTATGTATGTATGTATGTATGTATGTATGTATGTATGTATGTATGTATGTATGTATGTATGTATGTATGTGTGTGTGTGTGTGTGTGTGTGTGTGTGTGTGTGTGTGTGTGTGTGTGTGTGTGTGTGTGTATGTATGTATGTATGTATGTATGAAGGTAGGTAGGTAGGTAGGTAGGTAGGTATGCACGTAAGTCGTTATTTTATAGTACAGAGGTTTACTCTGGAACGTTTTGCGCATGCGCGCATATTATAACACGGAACATGTTCATTTATTTGTCATTTTCCATCACGAGATCACGAGGGCGGTACTATACAGAAAACCCATTGGTCAAATTTAATAACGTCTATCTAGCATCGGATAGATTTTCAAATAAATATGGGTTTGCGGTTCTCTTCTTTTTCATTCTAGCACTTTTTTCCCTGTTATATTGATGTTTGCATGTCCCTCTGAAAAGACTAGTTCTTATAGCGACAAAGGAATGTTGTAGTGATCAGGAAATTGTCAATCTTCTCGCACCTTCCAGTTTCTTCCTACTCATATGAAATCAATGGACTTTGAAGAAAACACAACAGATATAAAGATAATCATTGTAATTATGCAGGATATTTGAGATAAGGAGAATAACAATCAATCGGAAAAATATACATCCATTTAACTTATTTAGGAAGGATGACCTTCCTTGCTGTTATTCAGTAAGTTTTGTGTCCTGATTCAGACACAAGTACAAGTATAATGGATGTGTCCCTAACCTTGTTTATCAAAGTTCTTAGGTATAAAATTAGAATTCTGTTCTTTGTGACATGTTGGTACTTTTTAATTTTCTACGACATAGAAAGCTAGAGTGTTTGCGAAGATCTTGCATTCTAATAAATAATCTTTATCTGCATCAGACGTTCAAGTGATAATGGAGGTTGGTATTTTTTTTACAATATTTTGTAAATAAATAGAGCCAGCTTGTTACCAGAGAAGTAAATGCAAAAGAATAGTGAGAAATGATACCATTGTATTCAATATGTTTTGTTTCAGATAAATTGGGTGACGATTTCGAGCGTTAAATACCATTAATCTAATTTAATTCTTCACTAAACAAACTGTTATTCAGAACATTATCGTCACACAACAAGTATTCACAAGTAAACTACAATATTAAACTATTACAACAACAATTATATCAGAAAATGCCGGCATCAGCAATTATAAAAGAATGGTGTACATAATTGCCTCTTGAGAAAAACAACGATGAATAAAGAATCACATTCCTGTATCTCTCTTGCTCCCCATAAGCATTCCCTACTACGTAATTCATACACACGATTACAACCTTGTTTAAGCGTGGCGTCTGAAACTCAGACCAGTCTACATAGAGAATGTGTCATGGATTCGCGGCTTTTGACGTAGGTAACATTGTCGTACATATGACCTTTGTGAAGATTTCCGTGGAAAGGTCATACTCTACACCACGCCGCTGAGAGAACCTCAATGATATCCAGACCGTGGCTGAATCTGACACATCTGACGATTGTATCGTAAACGCCGCATGCATTATTCTTCATTGTACACAGTTTTCGTTAGATGTGTCAAATGCTTGTCATGGAATAATACAGCCAGCTGTAGGATAACCCTCTTGCACGATCTTATTATGGGGCATTAGTAATTCCTGTTGCAATAAAAGGCATGGTTATCAATCGTATTTTTTATTCTGGCTACATAAAGACGGCGTCGACCCCAAACCATTCATGTCTGCCAGTACACCATCCGACAATGATATTCTAGACACATTATGATAGCGCGTTTCTTGGGCATTAGTTCCGACCATGTTTTCAATGTTTTCACAAATAACACACACAAGCGTCTCACAGTGGATAGTAAAATCGGCTGAAAGATTTAGCAAGAAGCAGACAAATCATTAATGATATTCGGGTTGGATCATCCTGATGTCAGTGAACTGCATGATCGCGAGCAGACTCCAGCGCATGTAATATTATTTTTAACTCAAGTGCATCTAAAGTTGGCAATACATTCACACGAATTCAAATTTTCACGAGATGCTTTTAATGTCTTCGCGAGTATATTTGTAAATCTTTGCATCTTTATTATTCACGTTCGTTCCGATTGCTTAAGTTGATACAGCTTTCAACCATTGATTCATCTGTATAATGGTGCATCATAAGCAGCTGTGGCTCGTCTGCATTTCGCATTCGTGCAAAAAACCTCTCTTTTTCTCTACTTTGGCTCGCCTGCATAATGGGCCTAGAACCTTTCTTTCTTTAACCCCTGGAGTTATGATTGCGTTTGATTCACATTCAGCATGCCAGTATATAAGAGGGAAAACCCATTTTGTGTGTGTTGGTACTTCGAATCAGTAATATTTGCTGATTAGACTTGGTTATGACTTTCAGAAAATGTCTCCCTTTCGCCTTGTTAATGCTGAGTTTATGTCACTACGCAAACAATATATAGTCAGGGTGTGTACGACATCCATGCCATATGCTGAAGGTATTTTCGTTTGATTTTCGCATCGTAGTGATGTTCACAGTTCTTTCTGTCTTTGTTGTCATTAATGCCATCGCTAGATCGTACAATATATTCTATGTCGTCGTTCGGTAACTCAAAGTCAGCGACTTATATAATTTTATGAAGACTTCATACAACAGCATTTCGCGATTTTTGTCATATTCTTCACCAATAATTTGTCTTCCTATTAAAATGGGGGTCAATATGTATTACAGCATGCCCCGAATACATGTTTGAAACCTTATGCCAACTATTTACCTTTTCCGAAAAGTCCATATGTTGTATTTATTCCAGCTAAATAGCATTTTGATCTTAAATGTCATGCTTTAACGACACCCTTGTTTGGACAACTTTATTTACACACAAAAATAAAGAAGTCATTTCAATCATAATGATGTGAGTATCAAACGCTCATCCTTCTGGTAAAAGTATGCAATAGTCAATTTCTTAAACTCTTTAATGCTAGTTGCATATTTATATCTCAACGAATTTTGTCAAAATGGTGGCATATATGACAGCGCTACCCTGACATGGCTATTATTGCTTGATCGATGATATATATATATATATATATATATATATATATATATATATATATATATATATATATATATATATATGGATGGATGGATGGATGGATGGATGGATGGATAGATAGATAGATAGATAGATAGATAGATAGATAGATAGATAGATAGATAGATAGATAGATAGATAGATTCATAGGACTATTTAATATAATCTGATTTATTATACAGGTACTGAAAAGCATGAGATACTCGATCATCTTTTCGGTTGTAGTTGGGTTGTTCGGAAATTGCCTACTGACCAGGTCAATTCATGGAGCACATACATTTACGTATTCACAAGCACTACCGTTGGCACGCAATGTATATGGATCGCCTTTCGAATGTTTAGGTAACTATTTTCGATTTTTTGTCTGTATATGAATTCATGCATGCCTTTGTATGAGTGCAAAAATGTGTATATGTATCTCTGCATATATGTAGTCACGTGCATACGTGAGTGTGATTATCTCCATTTCTGTCTATATGCATGCATGTAAGCACGAACAAATGTACGCAAGCGAAAACTCAAGAATGTATAACTTTTACATGTTTGCATTAGAGTCCTTATTGCTATATGTGTTTTTGTACGTTCGATTTTTAAATAATTGTCTGAAAAAGTAAAATAAAGTTTGCTCTGAATCTGTGTTTAATTTGCCAGACGGTTCTACTTAAATTTTCTTCGAGCTATTTATTGTAAATCATGATCGTGCTAAGTTCTCTGATTTTCGAATTCTCTTTAATAATCGTTTCATCGTTTCTTGTGTTGTTTCCTGATACTTGTATATCTGCAAGATATACAATTTTGGGTACGTACGTTTGTCCTAACGGACCCTCATTATACTTAATATATTGATTGGTAGGCAAACAGATGAAAGAAAAACATAAATTTGTTATATAATTTTTGTATTGGCTTTTTTTGGCAATATCCTACATTTCGTCTGTTTTTCATGACTTCTGTCAGTACGAAAGATGGTTATTTTCGACATGTGCCTACATTTTCAGGTTTGGCCCTAACTGTTGTATTATTGTTTGGAAACATTCATGGTCAGAGAAATATTAGACCTACGACGACTGCCCGAATTACACCTACGACACTAGCCCCAATTACAACTGCGCCGGCCACAGGTGACCTTCATATCGTCTCTTCATTCATGTCTCTTTTATGCTGTTTCATGCGCACACATCACACTTTCTCCGCCACGACAATAATTGTTCTATTGTCTTAGTTTAGAAGTCGTATTAGGAAAGGCAAAATGTTATTCGATTCAACACTCAACATGCATATTTTCCTACGAACATAAGTACATAAATGCTAACTCTTATTAAATTTTACAATTTTTTTTAAACATTTTTCCATCTGGTAAAACACAAATATACAATAGGCAAATTTGAAAAAGATATGCATAAATCGTACATGAGGATAAATGACCCAATGAAAGAGAGCTATATTTTTTTTAGAAAGAATAGTGCTATTATATGTTAAGTAATGAATAAATAGTCCTCCAAAGAATTAAGCATCGGGGTCTGTGGCGTTATTCATCGCTTTGCCTGCATGTATGTTCCAATATGCAGTATTGACAATTAAAAGTTATTTAACAAAAACGACATTATTAATCCAAAAATATAGGTATTTTTGTAGAGAAAAAACACATTATTATAAGATTGTATTAATGTACGTGTCCTTGTATAGACTATTTAACTTGATGAACGATAGACGTAGTAGTCTCATCAGTTGTACACTTCATACAAATACCAGATAGGGCAATCTTAAAAGTACTATTTCCTGTTGGAGATGGCATACTAAGTTTTAAGACATTCGATCCATATGCTTTTCTTGATTAAAACAAGGGAAGGAAATATGTTTGAAATAAACTATACTTTTTGGATGTATATATTGATAATGCATTCATGATTTATTAATATCAGTTTCATATTGACGTATGTTATTATTAAGATCATTCATTGCTTAATAGTACTGTTGAAAATGTCTATGTTTATATCAAATAAAAGAAACAAAACGTGGCATATGAATTCCCCATGCAACTAGTAATGTAAGCATACTGTACAAAACACATAAATGGCACGTGCCTTATTTTAAATTTTTGTTTGCTTCTTTTAGATGGAAAAACGTCCCTGCACTAATCCCGGTTTAAAAACTAAAATATTGGAAAAAGCTTATCAAAGTAAACCCTTACCATTTTTAAACATCTTCCAACAATATTACCATCAATTGTTTATTTGTCGCTGAAATATATGATCACCAAGATATGGTAAGCCTCGAAATTTATTTTTTTTTCATTATAAGGCTGGATCACTGGCATTTTCAAAGAAACGTTGAAGAAGTTGATTATCTTATCACTACTTTTAATGTGTATAAATGGTTCACTCACCATTTTAAGCCTTAAATTAAGGTTATATTGTAATTTTAATAGCATACTGTTTATTGATTTGATATAATACATTAAATTTAATCAGAAAGACTAGCAACTTAATTTAAAGGGCAAAATGACGTGTAATAAGTAATAATTATCTAGCGATGAAGATCTATGTAATGCAACAGGAAAATGGGTCACATTTTCGAGTTACGGTTAAAATACAAAGTTTACGATTTATAAGTCTTTTTAATTTATGATCTTAAAATGCATCACTATTGGTAGTGTTGGAATAACGAGGAATTTAAATATACATTTTGAAGCCATACAATCGTGAGGGTTTTTACTAAATGTACAATAAGACAGTAGCACAAAAAAGACGTTCCAATGCTGTATCGCGTTTGTACACGGTCTGTATCTTCAAGATAAATCTTTATTATTTTGCACACAATATAGCACGTGAAGTAAAGTATATTAAAAGCCCGTTTTGAAAACGTTGCTGAAAACTTTTGTAATGCTATTTATATTTCCAATTCACTGTCGATTAACCAATACAATGACTATGATGCGGTTAGGGAATCCATTTTAAAGGGTTATGGGTTAGTCCCTGAAGCTTATCAAAAAAGTTCAGAAACTATCAAAAAAATGAATAAACTTCTTTTGAATTTGCTAGAGAGGCAACATCCGTACGTGATGAACATTTTCAACAGGAATACTTGAACAAATGACTTCAATATTTGACGAAGCATGAGTTCTTACTGTCCATTAAAAATGACTTTGGGGTCTTTCTTCATATTACCAAGAAACAATGACTATTGATAACGTCTGAAACTCCAAGTATGTGACCAAATTTGCCCTTCAGAATGGAGTTTTTTTTCCAATTCCATTAACCGACAGAAAAAGAAAAATCGACACACCATGGAAAGATATTTAACACACAAATGACCAAACACCAAGGGTAACACTTTGCAGGTATCAATTTAAAACTTTGGAACTTTATTGCCTCCCCTTGAAAATATTAACTGTTATAAGACGTCTTCAAGGCTTGATTAGAAGTGCAACCATTTGCATGTATCAAATTTATTATTTTTTTCTGACAAGCCAATCGACGTAACCATGCTACTGGAACATTTGTCTATGTTTACATATTTATATTTCTTTGGATTCGGGGGGCGGGGCTACCATTATCTGTTCAAATATGTTATTATCCAATCTATCTTATGTCAATACAATTGTCTTTGTCCGATGACATTGTAATTTGGGTATCTACTGTAATTACATACCCTCTGCAGGACCGCTATTGCATAATAGGCATAACATGTCCTAACTACGTGTCGTGAGAGGGGATTAAGTAGAGGCACCCTGTTTGCCGTGTGTTGCATCTCATGTCAGTGGAGTAAAGGATCACGGTAGTTGAGCAGAGGCCGTACAATGCAATACGCTCCTTTTTATTATAGGCGTGTAGTCGAGATTGAACCTGTCTCAAAAAATCGGAAGATAATTTCCACGCTACACCGTTATACAATCTACAGATGCTAGCAAACCGCTTGCCACACTGTCTCTGTTTGTGATTAAAAAGACAATTACGGGTCACACGGCACACCAAACGATATTAGCACATTCAACTCGGGTTGCCTTCTTATTCAATGTGATAAAAGAGGTCAGACAAAAATATCAAGCAAATTATCTAAAAGGCATGTTAGCCAACATGGACGTACGGATACAAAATGACCTGCACGATCTGGATCCACAAGACTGTCATCTCTCTTTTATTTCATATGTTCAATACACGAATAGGCTCAAAGCACATGGAAATAAATGAAAAACAATTACAACCAATGGTCAACAAGCTTCCAAATTGCTAACAGTTTAAAATGTTAGAAATCAAACACGGTATGCCTGCTGTTGTGCCAGTGACGATGACATCAAAATGAACGTAAATCACGTTGAACCGAGAAACTATCCATGTTGTTGAGGAAGCAAAGACGTAGGAGTATTATCTTCGACGCCAAATGACTTTTTTATACACATTATGAATTGGTGCATACTAAATGGATTTATGATAACAACCTCATTGGAAATGTATATAGAACGTTTATTTGCTCCCAACTGAACAAATGTTTGCGTTATTTATGGATCAGTCAAGAATTCATAATTGAACATGCTTGATCCTATTTATGAAGGAAAATGACTTGATCTTGGAGCATTTAAGACCTCCATGTGTGAAAACTCTCCTCGCTGAACTGAACAATCCATCTTTATTTCATCGAAGAGAAATTATGTCCGCACATTATGATCTGTTAACGTAAGATCAACCCCACTTAATTCTGCTGTTTTTCACTCCAAATACACAACCTTATACAAAAAAAAATACCAAAGCGACATACCATCCTTCGGCGTTACAATGTCATCCATCCTTTGCCAATACCAGATTGATCTTTTCTAACAATCATATGTCTTCCATCTCCCTGGCTGGTTGAACCAAAAGTACTTCTCAAGCTACACAATGGAAATAAGTCCAAGACAAACATTTCCCTCCACCACCACTCGTATCATGAACTCCCCTCTAAATTTAAAATCTATATAAGAATTTATATTGGTAGATAAATGAGGAAAAAACTGCTGCATCCTTTGTTAGTGAATAACGCACAGCATAACGTCGCTAACACAATGGCTTATCTATTTGTTCAGCTAAAGTCTAAAGGATAACGTTGGCTCTGAATATGAACAATCAACGTAGTTTAAACAGCATCATCTACTCCGTTTCTCTATTATTACTTCAGTCACAACACAATAGACAAATAGAGCAGCCATTATTGACAAAACATCCAGTTTAAAATAAGTTGAGTACATCCCTCAATACAATATACTGTCTGTTATCATATGAACCATATGATTGTACAATATCGTATTTCGATTTTAAACACAGTATTAAAGAGTCTTTACACCAGACGTGGCATGGATCGTGTAATAATGCAGTGAATAATAAACTTCACGCCATCAAGACAACCCTAGTAAAATGGACTGCTTTCTACAAATGAATATACCGTCCGTTAATTTTGTTTAATCTATTTGTATTATCATATACCATTTACGAACCCCGTTGATCTGGAAGTTTTATATATTAGCCTTACCATCTTACCGTTTTAATTCAACTTTTTGATTTTGATATCGCTGCTCGATATGAAACCTTTTTAAACAAATTAAATAATCATACATATAATATTTTGTATAGCGATAAATAGCATACCGGTGTTGGTACGTCGTAAAATTATAATCGATCAATCAATTTTACTTACTGAGGATCATTGAAAATTTTACGTAGCTAGTTAGGATGATAAAGCAGTAGATTCCATAAAGTAAAACAACTATTCCAAATTTAAAAGCAGATATTTCATATGTCCGATTGATGTTATCTCCAATATCGTTAGGGTTCGGTTATAGCAATATATCATTAAACTTATGAACCTAATCTTCTTTGGTAAAAAGCACATGGCCGTTACAAATTTAGCCGAGGAATATTGATATATTTCGAAACAATTAAACTAATACTTGAATAAATATTAAAGCCAATAACTCCATTTGTATATGTCTGTCAACTCTATCCATATGATTCTTAAACATTATTACTCTTTGTTTCTTAGCTGTTTTCCATGGAATTGCCCAATTCATCAGTGTATGTATGTATGTATGTATGTATGTATGTATGTATGTATGTATGTATGTATGTATGTATGTATGTATGTATGTATGTATGTATGTATGTATGTAATCATGTATGTATATATGTGTCTTGTCTACTGGGGCAATTCATTCTTCCACAATTTGAATTTGCGGATCAGAATGTACTTTCCTTATATCCGTACTAGTCATATCTTGTTGTTCCGTTTAATCTTGTTCTGATTAACTACTCTATCATCTTTTGAGTTTAAAATACCAATGTTTCTTACTTCTTTTCGTATACGTCTCTGCATGTGGACATGTGATAAGGTACTACACATACAAAATGTAATTTTAAGATCACCGACAAATGCCATTTTCTATATATTTTGCTATGTTCAATCCAATTATACCATTCAACTTACGAACTAAATCTTCTTCGGTAAACAAGCCCATGGCCATTGCAAATATGTTCTTGGTAAAATTATGTCATCTGAATTTGTTTAAATACAAATACCTGAAAGGATATTGTTACGTGCTTAGGCTCGAATAAGCAACAACACAGAAAGAGGGAAAACTAACAAGCTTGTATAACTTTAACAATGATTTTATTAAGTACAATTATTTTAATAAAATAAATAAACTTACGGTTTTAGAGAATCAAATCTAACAAGTATAGAATTCACAAAATAATCCACTAATAGAATTGCAAGTCCTGATAAATAAATGTTCTAATAGTTCCAGGTTCGAATCTTGACGATGTAATCCAAAATGGCTGACAATGTCACGTGATGCAGTTCTTGTTTCGTTGTTCTTGTTTAGTTATCATCCAAATGAAAATCATAAACATATGTCCTTTTTCCAAATAAATAGAATAATTCTTCTTTTCCAACGAATTGACACAAAGTCCAGAACAAAATAATAAAATTTAACACTCAAACATGAAATACACAACTAATAACTTACAGCCCAAAGATTCTACTAAAGTTAGCCTCCAAAACACAGCTATATATATATATATATATATATATATATATATATATATATATATATATATATATATATATATATATATATATATATATATGTAATTCCTTCTTAATAAGAGGAATCATGTGATTCTGGAAGGTCACAGAAAGAAGCTACCTTCTCCAAGTCACGTAATAATGGAATGATCTAGAAGGAAATCATTCACTTCCCACCCTCTAGAACTAAAAATAAAAGTTATCCTTGAAATTAACCAATAGTTATAGATACTTGTTTACAATGTCTAAAGCAAGGTTAGATATTGAGGTAACCAAGCCAAGGTCAGCCTGTTTACAACTAGAGTCTAGGTCAAACTGAATTTTCTAGAAAAAATCTCCCAATTAATGAATAAATATTAAACCCTAAATGACAAATTTGGATTTAACAATAAAAAATAAATAAATTAAATCCAATAGCCGTAACACCTTCCCCCATAAAATAAAAAGAAAGGTTTATATGATAAAACTTTCTTTTTATCACAAACCAATTTACATCTGATGTTAAAAGAACTAGTATAAATTACACAATATAATAAATTGTTATACACAGGAAAAACGTCTGCAATTATATTATCAAGAAATAGCCTCAACCTTTTAACTTGTCCATGTTCCACTAAATATCCTAAGAAAGCTACTCTAGCAAGGCAGAACTCACTTTTAAATAAATTAACAGTCAGACACGCATTAGTGAGTCTGTCAAAGAATTTTCTAATTGTTGCTAGATATTATTTCCAGGTGTTGTTGTAGAGGATGACGTCACAAATCTCTAGACCAGAGATGAACATTTTTATGAGACGTTGAAATGGACTTTCATTATATTTGGTAGAGTCCTTTTGGAGTCGCAATATTGAGTTTTCCTTTGCTCTTTCCATAGTGGAATCTGCCAAAATCCTTTCAGAAGGTCAGAATTTGGTGACATACTTGGCATTCCCAATTTTATCAATAGAATAGTCATTTCTTGTTAATGGGAATTAATCTGTTTCTGTCACTCTGTTCACCCTCCTTTAATCAGTACACATACGGAGAGTTTTATCTGGTTTAGGAACAAATATGCATAGTGAACTCCAATTACTTTTACTGGGCTTGATAAAATCATTCTCCAGCAAATATTGAATTTCCTTTTTCAAATATTCCTATTTGAGTGGACTCATCCAGCATGGATGCTGTTTAGAATTTTCAATTTCAACGTCATGAAAATTTTGTTTGTCCTGGTAAGAATATCTGGACATAAGTGCTCATATAATAATAACTTTCAGTTCATTTCTTTCTTGCACTTGCAAATGTGAAAGTTTCTGGTCTAGATTTTTTTATAATTTCTGAATTCCAACAATTCGTCGCTCCAATATCAGTCGAATCCTGATGATATTCCTTCGCTAAGAGGGACTGGTACAACTAAATTAATTACATATTTAACATGGCTATCTCTTTCAATATACTGGTACTCCTATAATTAATTTAGATCCCAGGAGCACTAATACTATAATTTAACTAATTCATTTTCTTCTTAACTTTGTAAGGGCCGTAATATCTAATTTGAAGTAAAGTAAGAAGAATGAATAAGAGTAACACAACTCCATTATCAGACTCAAAAGTTCTCTCCCTTGTATTTCTTTCAAACCTTAGCTTCATTTTTAACTTTAATTGATTACTTGACTTGGTCTTAGGTAAGGGATCTACACAATCTGCCATAATTCTACCAAATGATTCGTCAAAGGCAGGAATAGGTTGCAGATGAGCCTTAGGTATCTTCTGATTGGGTTTCCTACCATTTGGCAAGTATGACAAGACCTACAGTATTTGGCAACATCACTTTTGATTTTTGGCCAATAGAAGTGAGTCAAGATCTTGTGATACATTTTATTAATCCCTAAATGACTAGCCAAAGCAGTTTCATAGGCCATATTAAGTATTTCCTGTCTGTAAGGTTTTGGAACTACTATTTGATAGTTCACTGACCATTCATCACCAACAGGTATCTCGGAAGGTCTCCATTTTCTCATAAGAATTCCATTTTTTAATGAAATAATAGACAGGAACTTCAGTGGCTTCAGTCTCATTTATGACCCTTTGAAACAAACAGGAGATCTCAGGATCGTTTTCCTGTTCGACGACAAGTGACTGTCGTTTATCACCCTGATTAAGAGAATGAGTTTTAAAATAGGATCACTATGATCAATACCTTCTGATTGATCCGAACCAAAAGTAAAAGTGATCTCATCAAAAACCTGACCTATACAAGCGCCAGTTGAAGGAATGCTGCCTTCTGTAACATCACTCTCAAAATCATCACCCTGATTAGAATAAAGAGAATGAGTTGTCAAAAGAGGATCACTATGATCAATACCTTCTGATTGATCTAAACCAAGAGTAAAAGTGACCTCATCAAAAACCTGACCTTTACAAGCGTCAGTTGAAGGAATGCTGTCTTCTATAACATCATAAACCTGACCCACGCAGGTGTCAGATAAGGGAATACTGCCCTTTTCAACTTCATTCTCAAGACCATTCTTTACCATAGCTCTAGTAACCGTACAAGCTTGAAGTATATCAGGGATTTCTTTTTCAATTGGATCAACTTTCTGATCCAAATTAGGCTTGTCAGTTACAAGTGGATTAACTACAACCTTGTCTCCAGCTAAGTCGTTGCCTAGCAATAAATCTATTCCCTCAACAGGTAAAACTGAGACCGTTCCGATTGTCACAGGTCCTGATACTAAGTCTGATGAAAAATTTACACAATGGAGAGGAACATTAACAACGCCGCACTCTACTCCCTGAATAAGAACACTTTCATTAGAAGAAGACTTCTCAGAAAAAGGCAAAGTACCTGATAATAAAAGACTCTGAGAGGCTCCTGTGTCCCTTAAAATTTTATTAGGGGTGGGATTGGCTGAATCACCCAAGAGTGATATAGAACCCTTCGATATGAATGGTTCATAATTCTCCATATCAAAATCAGACTGGGATTTATTAGGCCCAACAATTGTATTGCTTTCAATACATGACTGTGACCTTGACCTCTTGGAAATAAGAGGATTTGGAACAGGTCTATCTTGATTCTGATGCCTATTTTTCAATTTGTAGCAATCAGAAATAACGTGTCTTTTTTTCTTGCAAAAGTTACACGTCGGAAGAGACAAGGATCTAGAATCAAACTTCTCTGAAGTCTGATCTTTGAAAGTTGTGTTAGTTTGAGTTTTAGAAGAGCTTGAATTAGGCGGAAATTCTTTTCTGCCAGAAAATTGTTGAGTAGAAGTCTTGTTAACAAAAGGAACTTTATGTGTCAAAGAATATTCGTCCAGCAGCTCGAGCAGCATTTTCCAAGGTTTCAATCTGATGCTCCTCAAGATAAGTTTTAACATTACTATGAACACAGTTTTTGAACTCTTCAATTAATATAATTTGCTTGAGATTTTGATAATCTTGCTCGACTTTCTTGGCTAAACACCATCTATCAAACAACTGTTCTTTTTGTCTAGCAAATTTGACATGAGTTTGTCCAGCTTCTTTTCTGTAATTTCTAAATTTTTGCCTATAAGCTTCAGGAACTAACTCGTAACCTCTTAAAATGCATTATTTAACTACATCATAGTCACTACTTTGCTGAACAGACAGTGAGGTGTAAATCTCACTAGCCTTACCAGTAAGTACACATTGTAGTAAATGACTCCAATTCTCTCTTGGCCACTTTAAATTTTCTGCAACGTTTTCAAAAAGAATAAAATATTTGTCTACTTCTTTTTCTTTGAAAGGTTGCACTAATCAAATATTCCTTGCTAAATCAAAATTTTGATTTGAAGTATGATGGTGATTCTCACTTGCCAGCTCTAATTCTTTCATTTTACACTGATATTCCCTTTCTTCCTTCTCTCTGTCTCTCGTTCAATTTGTTTTTCTTGCATCCTTTACTGTCTCTCTCTCCTCTTTTTCAAATTGTAATTGCTTTTCTTTCTCTCTTTCCTGAAATTCCAGTTTTTTAAACTCTAATTCAGATTGTAATTGTCTTTCTTTCTCCTTTTTCTGAAATTCCAGTTTCTTAAACTCTAATTCAGATTGTAATTGTCTCTCTTTCTCCTCTCTCTCTTTATCAATCCGCATTTGCTCTTTTTGTAATTCAATTTGTTTCTCTTTCTCCTCTCTCTCATATTGTAATTGCTTTTCTCTCTCCCTTTCCTGAAATTCTGGCTTCTTCAACTCTAATTCCATCTTGAATTTTAATTATAATTCCTTCATTTTAAGGTCAGAGTCTGGTGTAGACTTAATGACTGGAATCAAAGCACTTTGTTTCAAAACATCCTGTTCTACCAAATACTGGACCAAAATCTTTTTGATATCTTGTTTCGTTAAAGAAGCCTTCACTTCGGAAAGATCGTATTTCCTGGCAAGTTGAACCAACTCATCTTTTTTGAAAAGATCTAATTGCTCCTGGGTAGGATTAGAAAGAAATATTTCTACCTTAGATGTCATTTTGATACAAGCGTGTTAGTCTCACTAAAAATTTAAATTTTTCAAAAAAAAACTAGGGGAAATTCAAATTTAAATTCAAATTTATTTAAATCCCAAGACGAGATCCCAATTTCTATGTTACGTGCTTAGGCTCGAATAAGCAGCAACACAGAAAGAGGGAAAACTAACAAGCTTGTATAACTTTAACAATGATTTTATTAAGTACAATTATTTTCATAAAATAAATAAACTTACGGTTTTAGAGAATCAAATCCAACATGTATAGAATTCACAAAACTAATCCACTAATAGAATTGCAAGTCCTGATAAATAAATGTTCTAATAGTTCCAGGTTCGAATCTTGACGATGTAACCCAAAATGGCTGACAATGTCACGTGATGCAGTTCTTGTTTCGTTGTTCTTGTTTTGTTATCATCCAAATGAAAATCATAAACATATGTCCTTTTTCCAAATAAATAGAATAATTCTTCTTTTCCAACGAATTGACACAAAGTCCAGAACAAAATAATAAAATTTAACACTCAAACATGAAATACACAACTAATAACTTACAGCCCAAAGATTCTACTAAAGTTAGCCTCCAAAACACAGCTATATATATATATATATATATATATATATATATATATATATATATATATATATATATATATATATATATATATATATATATATATATATATATGTAATTCCCTCGTAAACAAGAGGAATCATGTTATTCTGGAAGGTCACAGAAAGAATCTACCTTCTCCAAGTCACGTAATAATGGATTGATCTAGAAGGAAAACATTCACTTCCCACCCTCAAGAACTAAAAAATAAAAGTTATCCTTGAAATTAACCAATAGTTGTAGATACTTGTTTACAATGTCTAAAGCAAGGTCAGATATTGAGGTAACCAAGCCAAGGTCAGCCTGTTTACAACTAGAGTCTAGGTCAAACTGAATTTTCTAGAAAAAATCTCCCAATTAATGAATAAATATTAAACCCTAAATGACAAATTTGGATTTAACAATAAAAAATAAATCCAATAGCCGTAACAATATCTAGAAGTCAATAATTCCATCTCCATCTTGATATCACCAACAATTATTAATATCTATATCTTTTTTAATGGCGCACTACCCTGTTCCATAATTGTATTGGTCGCTTACAAATTAAATTTCTTATATCCGTAAAAGTCGTAACATTTGTTGTTCAATATTCTAATCCATTAAATGCTACCATCTTTTTGTTAAAACAGCATGTGCTGTCAATTTCTTTTCCAACTGATTTTTTTAAAAAAAATCTTTTTTTTTGTTTTGCATAGAGTCATTTATTAATATATTAATACAACTAAGAAGTTAATTAGAATTAAACTATTCTAAAACAAACTCATATCAAAAGTTATCAATCTACTTCAACAAAAAAAACAATTTTTTCAAACATAAAAAACGCATATTCAAAATACATTATGTTACTTCTAAGTTTGTTTGATATATTAAAAACGAAACAGAGAAAGCCAAATAAAGACATTTTTCTGATTTTGATATATATATATATATATATATATATATATATATATATATATATATATATATATACCACTCATTATGATGTAATGAACATATAACGATAAACTATTAATAGTCTTCACATGGGATAGTAATTTTTGTAATAACCTTTGGAAGTGGAATAAACATTTCGAGTTCAGTCAGATATTCAAACTAAATATATGCAATATTTTGATGGTTGAGCAATGCTCACATTGCAAAATCATAAAAAGTAAAATGAAACCTATAGAAGGCCTGAACTAATAAACTTTAGCTTCCTTTACAGCACAAAGGAACAAAGCAAACGCACATTAATTACACATTTGCCGGACTTTCTGTAAAAATGCTCCTTTTAGAAATTGTTCAGAAACAATTCCATTTACTTCGTAATATATATCAGGATGATATTTTTGGGAAATTTATAATGTTAATTCTTTATTTGTAGTAACCCATATTTGTAACAAATGGCTATCACCAACGTTTATTTTTCAAGCCGAAATATCTGTGAAAATAGGGTGTCTTTCGTTGCTATTCTTGAAACCCCACGTTTTTGGAAAGCACATTTAATGTTAAAAGAATTCATTAAGTTTAATAAATTGTTTGCAATTGTCGAAATGAAGAAAATGATCGTGTTCCGGATTCAGAACCAATTTTGTCTCGATACTGATTGCGTCAACTCCATGGTGAATATAATCAATGCAGTGATGATATTTTGGAAAGAAGTCACCTTATAAATTGGATATGACAATATATGCTAATTAAGCGTACAACAAAAGTGCTTAGCTTGGCCCAGAGTCAAAACCAGCAACTGTATTTAACATACATACATACATACGTACGTACGTACGTACATACATACATACATACATACATACATACATACATACATACATACATACATACATACATACATACATACATACATACATACATACATACATACATACATACATACATACATACATACAAATTTACATACTGACCGCGGCTGCCGTTGAGAAATCCGACAACTTTATCATCAGCACTGTATGCATTATGATTTCGTTGTACAATGCTTTCGTTAGATGTTTCAACTGTTTCACACAAATAACGTAAATAGACGTGTCATGCGCCCCATGAATGATCTTGCTCTGTGGCATTCGCAGTTTCTCTCTTTTAAAAATGCCATAGTTATCTATTACATATTGCGTGATGAGTAGATATAGGCAGCGTAGTCACCGAACCATTATGGCATGGTGTTGTATATGTCCGTACACCAATGAAGAAAGATATGGTAGACAGACATAATGATACCGGGCTGCTTGGGTATTAGCTCAGGCCACGTTTTCCATGTTTATCACCCGTCTCATAGTGGAGAGTCAATGCACTTTAAGATGAATATTATTGCATATTGCAGTCAGAAGCTACCGAGTTAGATGCACACATTAGTATCGATGAACTGACATCACTATCTCTGTGTGTCCAAGCTATGGTATGTTTCAAGGGAGACAATAAAAATCAAATTGCTGTATAGATGGAATGTATCATATCGATTTTTCGCAATAATAATGATGACTTTGTATAGGTCCAAATCTTTAGAAGTTCTATGCGCTTTTCACAATCTATAACGATATGATTACAAATAACAAAGCACAAAAACAAACACTATGAAACTGGAAAACATACAAAATGCTGTAAATAACATTATTAGGTCTTTAAGTTTATTCTCGATTTCGACAAAGCAATCTTGAAAGTAATCACGGTGTCTTTGTATCTAATATCCATGGGCAATTTATTCCACGTTGCTGAACCCTGCTATGCAAAAGAACGTTGTCCATGTGACTTCGTTTTCATAGTGTAGACTAATGAGTATACGATTGTTAGAAGAGGAGCATAAGCATCTTCGTGGTGTGTACACGTTGGAGGCCGGATAGGAAAGTTAGACTGGAGTCCGTCAGTGAAACGTAGCACGGAGAATACATTTTGTATGGGATTCTGTACGAAATGGATAGTGAGTGTAGAACAGCGGTGAGGTATGCGCAGATCGTGGTGCTATAACGATGATCCTAACAGCTGTCGTTTGATATTTTTTTAAGTTTCCGGAGTAGATATTGAGATGAATCAGATCTAATTGAGTTAAAATAGTCCTGTCTGGAAAGTACTAACACAAGTGTTTTAGTTGCATAAACTGAAATAGAACGCTAATGGAGCTGATGCGTCTCAGCTCAAGATATGCAGCCTAGCATATGTTCATGACATGTTAGTTTAATGCGAGAATAATCTCTAGAGTAACAGTTATAGTTCGTATTGAATGAGTGAATTTAATATTGGTGCTGCCAATATTTATTCTTTAAGGTGAAGCATGTGAATGATATATTCCTTGTGCTGTGTACAGAATGGCCAGTTTTTTCATCATTGATCTGCAGCTTGTTACATTGTTACATGTCATCCCTGATTTCACATCAGAAATGCACCTCACTACCCCTTGGGTGGTATATCATTAATATCAGTTGGGTGGCTAGATTTGTATGTATGGGTGCCAATTGGGTACAATTGGTTAGACACTTAATGATTATATATATAGCCCTGTAAAACATCACAACCTATATTGACTGGTATGAAATGTATTCCATTTGCAGATACAATTTTAATAGTAGTTTCATTACTTTTGCAAGGGTTATATGCAGACTGTAGATTACTAGAAAGACTGTTTGAACTCAGTTGAGATACAATCTAATTTATTTAAGCTGTTTGATATGAAGAGGAGCTTAAAAACTGCGCGGTAATCAGCAAAATTATGGGAATTTCCTGGATGAGAGAGATGTATTAAACACATCAGTTAGTGATGCTAATATTAGATCTAAGCACCCAATCAGTAGTTATGTTGGAATTAGATCAAGATCAACTGTCTATGCTACACTGTTCATCACGCATGTCTGTACTTCATCCATAGAGACAGATTTACATGCTGCTAACGGCTGTCGCTGAAGTTCAGTATCGCTACTGTTTGGTAATGACGAGTCAATTGAAATTGTGATATCAAGCTTATATTTAATGTTTTGTACCTTGTGACGCAAGAAATATACAAACAAGTCCTGAATTTCTATTGGAGAGAAAGCAAATGGAAGTGGTATAAATTTCTTTCTTGACATTAGTTTGTTGTTAATCTCGAAGAGTTCTTTTCAGGTGCTGTAGTGGGATAAATGGATAAATTGGCTAAATGGACTATGTGACGTTCTTATTAGCTGTTTCATAGATTTGTTTATGAAATGTGAGTCTGGTGGAAAGCTAAAGCATACCCGCCTTACGTCTGTCTCTTTTAGCAGTGCGAAGCTGGCCCCTAACACTACTGCTATATCATGGAAAACACTTTTTAATTGATAATCTGCATTTGGTACATGTGGCATGTTTTTTGAGCGCAGGCAGTTAAAGAGCTGTTATGTTGTAGCAGGTAAGCAAGTTGTTAGGTTTCTTAGGATGTCTTGCATTAGTTTGGTTCTATTTATCATACGGAGGCTTCTCTTAATAATAAAAAAACTGAAGTGTTATGGACTGAAACGTCGAGATGGCATATACTTCAGAGGGGATCTGATGCACGTTCGTGGTATACAATGGTATACCGTTGAATATTTCATCGGGTCTATGAAGAATCCAGTATGAAACGTGAAACATATTTATGGATAGGTTGGTCAACTGACTGTTTACGGTTGATAACATGAATGAAATCTAGCATTTTTGAAGTGTATAGGTTTCCAGGATGTGAAAGTGAAAGATACAAGTTTCAAGAATAAGCAGGTTGCCACTTATCGATATTCCATAGTCATGAAGATTCGGAAACTGCTCCAAAAATAGAGATTTGGCCTGGTTTTTTTTCTACCAGGTGGAGGGCGGTAGAGGAAGACAAAATGGACTGACCTTTGTTCCAGTGTGAATGTTGTTTGGCCAAGTTCAAACGATGTGTGGCAGAAATAAAAGGTTGTGTTGTGTTTCAAACATTTTATCATGGAGTTCTTTTTGATGACGGCATGTCCACCTCTGCAAGAGTGGTGAAGGAATGCCTTGCTGTAGTAACCGGTGGTTCTTAGATCTGCGCATTTGGCCTCATCGCCTGATGGTCTATCCATGTTTATATCAGGAAGAAGACGTTTATATTCTGTGACATATAACTTTAAATATATACAAGTGCAGAAATTAATTATTGTTAAAAATCATGAAACATATTATAAGATAAAGAGAGAAATACCTTATGATGACATATGTAAGCTGGATAGGCACGAATTTGGAAAATGGTAAAATAGATAATGATACAGTCTTGATTAAAATACTTCTACAAACATCACATGAAAAATAGAATAGTAAACAAAGCAATTTCACAACAATAGATGAACCGCCTATAATTAAATGTATAACACTTATGGAAGACATACATTGACTTAAAGACGTCAGAGCTTAGTCAGTTTAGAAAAGACGACAAATATAGCTAGAAAGCGATTCAGACAAGTTATAAAGCAACAAGTTTGCTTTAAACAATGCATTATCGTTTACCACAAAGTGACGTTCACAGAAGTTTCTTTGCAGCTAATACATGGTCAACAGGATAATCAACCTTTCCATAACGGACTATTGATTGAGGTTTTACAGTCTTCACAGCGCGATGTTAAATAATATAATCATAGGAAATTACTTTTGTAGAAGGTTTGAAATAATACAAGTTGAAAAAATCACTTTAATATTGATAATTCGATCTCAATATAAAAATTGGCTGATACAATAATCATGAAAATATGTCAGGCATAGTGAGCACTAGTTAGTGTGATCAAAGCAAGTAAAACATTCACTATGCAGCAGCCAGTAATAAAAGATTACGTTTTATAACCTGATATGAAATGTCTAAAGTGTATATTTCAGACAGACAGACAGATAGATAGATTGATAGATAAATGTATATAGATAGATAGATATGGATAGCCAGACTATACGGTCAATTAGCAACAATGTCACGGTAATATCTTAAGCTTCAAACGATTTATCAACTTAAACGAACGTTTCACATTCTACAATATTGTTACAGTGACGATTTTATAATATTAAATGAGGTTCAGAAAATTATGTTGAAATATAATTTGTAAAGTCTCACAGAAATAAAAATCTTGCTTATCAAAAGAGAAATTTGTGGTTGGGGGCTTAAAGACCAAGCAGCGTGGCAGACCCAATTTCGAGAAAGGATCACGTTTGGATTCCAGGCCAACATGACAAAAATCGAAGAACTTCTGGCTAAGGACAATGTATAGAACGAAGCACACGGTTTTATCTGTCAAATCTCGATATACTAAGTAACTATTTGGAAACAGATATATACATGTTTATTACCGCAATAGGGAGAGAATAATAAACATAAATATTCTTTGACGGCTATCTTTGTATATGTGATGATGAGTATTTAGATTTATGTGAGTGTGCGTGAATATTATAAACTTGCAATATATATATTTATATATATATATATATATATATATATATATATATATATATATATATATATATATATATATATATATATATATATATATATATATATAGTTAAATTTAATTGTTGGCACGAATATATAAAATCCTTAGTGAAGTTGTCATGCTTTTCTAAAAATTCATCAAACATAGAAATCTTGCTTTCAAACCATACCCAGGAACAATCAGACTTTTTTTTCCAAAAGTTGAATTGATTCAACTTGCCAGAAAATATGATCTTTCTGAGGGAAAAGTTTACTTAACCAAACAAGACATTAGAAAATGCTGCTCCATTATTTGGTAGAAAAGAATCTTTTTGATAAAATTGCTTTGGTTTTCTTCAGTAAGTCTGATTTAAAAGTAAACGACTTAAACTTAAAATACAAGATGGGATTGTGTAGTTAACGAAGCTCAAATTTCAGAAGAAAGTGAAAGAATAAAAACAAATACAAATACAAGCGAAAGAAAAAGCAAAATAAACACTAAATGCAGTTACAAGGAAAACAAATTTAATTACAAGAAAAACAGATGAAGTTATACTTAGATTAAGAGTTGTGAGAGAGACATGACATAAAGAAATATAAAAAAATGCAGTTGAAAGAAAGAGATGAAATATCAAATTAAATTAAGAGACAAAACTCTGGCAAGTGAAAGGCACATTCATACCTCAAATCCAAAATTTATGTGTTGAGCTTGCAAAAAAATATTAGGTTAGTGCCCATTTTCAGAGAAAGAGAAGTTATATTTTATGGAATTTGAAAACGGACTGGAAAGGCTAGTGATATTTTAAATTTCTGTCAGTTCACCAAAATGATGGCAATGATGCGATTCAGGGATGCATTGTAAAGAGTTATGCGTTAGTCCCTGAAGCATATCAGCAAGAAATTCAGACACTATAAAACAAAGTATTTGTGATTTGACATGCCCATCATAATTCAAACTGGCGCAACTAAACCTCAAGCTTCTGATAAGCTTGATTATAGATCTTTGTATTTTCCTACGTGTACCTTTTGAAAGAAGGAAGGACCTGCTGTTTTTGATTACTACAACGTGAACAAAAATGGGCATCAGAATCAAGACAGACCTACTCCTAATGCTAATTGAGGCTAATTTATGCCGCCGTTAGACGTTCTGACATAGACGCGTAATCACGAATGCAAACGTTGCCAGTCACACTGGTTACTATTTGTTTATATGCCGCAACACTCCGGATTGGTGTACATATACTGGCTGCTGAAATCTTTATTCGTGCAACATCATCCAACCAGTGATTATTTATACTTGTTCCACCGATCGACTGTTTACACTGACTGACATCAGTCAATAATTGTTTCCTTTTTGAGGAAAACAAGAGATAGTTTTCAGATGTTTGCGTATATTCAGATGTATCAATAATGTCTTCTCTTTTCTACAAATTTCCAGTGTAGCAAAATAGTTTGCAATATTATAGTCAACATTTTAACAAGAAACTGATCGACCCCATTTCTGAAACTTCATATGTATAAATCGGAAACATTCCCGGAAGTACAGAAGGAAGTGCAAATACCATTGATCAAAGGATAAAGTTGAATTACTTATACAATTACATAATAGTTGTGTTGGGCGGTTCAATGTATATGTGAGTATGTATGTATGTAGCATTTATCCGGAAGTAGTTGTTATCCAATCGGCAATATCTCTTATGCCCCACTTTATTTTCAATTGATCAGCTTATCTGATCTTGCAATGAGACATAAAAATAGAATGCAGAATATATTTGAAAACGTGACAATTATTAATAACCTGTCCGCCGTTCAAATATATGTTTGAATGCATACAATATTAATTTGCTGAACTTTAATGGTGATATCATAGATAGGAGAAACACACCATTTTCATCCCCAATGTATTTTTAGGTTGTTTGACATACACTTATTTATTAATATCACATATATAACAGAAAAAGGTCTATCTGATTTATATAAGATAATACGTTATAATACTAACCAATAATGATTTATGGCACACATCGCTAAACTCTAAGCATTGACTTATACTGCTTTACTATATTGCAACTATTATGAAGACTTCAGGTCACACTAATGATTATCATTTCCATCCATTTCTACGCTAGAAAACGTTTTTTTTCCCGCCATTATGCGAATAATAACATGCGCAATTATAGACAAAAAACATGGTAAATGATGCGTGCCAAAAAACTGAAAACGTATAATCTTCGACAGGTAAATACAAGTAAAATGTGTTAATTGGAAATTGATCTGGTTAATTAAATTTGATATTACGTACATACATATACATGCAAATATACCTACGTACGTACGGACGTACTTATGTATGTATGTATGTATGTATGTATGTATGTATGTATGTATGTATGTATGTATGTATGTATGTATGTATGTATGTATGTATGTCTTTTATAGCAATAAAGACGTATCTCAATGATGGATTGGAGTCTTAGTTGCTAGATGTGTCATGTTTTGAAAACTAAAATAAAAAATATTGTCTCTGAATTGTTTTTTTTTGATAGACTGTTCGATTTAAAGTATCTTTGAGTTAATTATTGTAAATCATGATCTTGCAAAGTTCTTTGTTTTTACAATTCTCTTTGATACTGATTTAATCGTTTCTTGTGATGTTTCTTGTTACTTGTATTACGTAGACACAAAATTGACGATGCTTACGTTCTTCCTAACCGGCTGTTCTTTATCCATAATCGATCAACCAGATGACAAAATAAGTTAATTTCGTTATATAATTCTTAACTGTTGGTTAGTTTGTAATATTCTACATTTCGTTTGTTCTTCATGACTTCTGTCAGTACGGAAGATGGTTATTTTGGACATAATTCTTTTATTTCAGCCTTGGCCCTATTTGCTGTAGCAACGTTTCGAACACGTCTTGGTCCGAATTACAACTACGCCAGCCCCAGGTGACCTTCTTATCGTCTCGTCCTTCATGTCTCTCTTCTACCGTTACATGCACACACAACACACGATTTCAACAATCATAACAATAGTTTTATATCATTTTTTAAGGATTCGTATTCGGAAAGGCAGCATGTTAACATAGTCAACACTAAACAGACGTATTTTCAGTAAATAAACTGTAACTCATAATAACTTTAACATCTCACAAAGCTTTTAATTTCTTCATCTGATAGACATATGTGCTACAAACACAAATATACACTAAGCAGATTGGAAAGAGATATCCTTGTATCGTACATGAGGAAAAGTGATCAAACGAAATAGTATTATATTTTGAGAAATAATAGTATTATTATCGGCTAAGTGAAGAGTAACAAGTCCTCCGATGAAATACGAATCGGGGTATGTGGGTTGTTGCATAGCTTTGCCTGCAAGCATGTCCCAGCATGCAATCTCGACTACGTAATACTTCTTACATAACATCGACGGAACCAATCTGTCGATATAGGTATTTGTGTGAAGAGGAAGCACAGTATTAAATCGTGAATCACACCTAATAAAGATTATATTAGTGTCCTTAGGGTCAGCTTGATGAATGATATACCTAAACTGTCACTTGTAAACTTCATACAAATATCCTATACATCAATCTAAAGTGTAGTATTTCATGTATGAACAGGGCGTACAAAATGTTAAACACATCGATTACATCTCTTCTAAATTAAAAAAATGCAATGAAATATTTTTGAAACAAACTAAATTATTTTGATGTAAAATCCAGTTTTCAAAGTGGCCTATTTGTTTAGAAAGATAAATTGTACACTGTTACACGTAACCGTGTAAGTCTATGATATTATACTTAATATTCATTTACAAACTTTACTATACTCAGGTGTTTGATTGTCAATGTCCTTTGTGTCCCTTATGTTAGAGTCTGTTTGGTTTGATATTTAACGAACTACGTTACTAATTCTAGTGGCTATTGTCTAACATTTTCCACGTGTCTCGAAGTGATTACTTAGTAAAAACTACATAACTGTCTTATTAACTTACGTTAGTATTAATATGAGTTTGTACTTAATAGTAGTGTTTTAAGTTTCTAGGTCGTATATCATATGAAAGAATCAAAACGTGACAAAAAAATATATCATGAGTTGCAAATAGTGTTGGAAGTAAACGGTACATAAGGTATAATTGGCACGTGACTTAGTTTAATTGTTTGTTTCCTTTTCTTATATGTAAACTCTTTGCCATGACGAGAACGTCAACAAATTCCCTGAATATAAAATATTTCTGCATATTTTATTTACCACACATAGATTCGATTAAGGTTTCGACTTGAACACATTTTCCACAAATTTTCTGAACGCCAAAAGTACAAAATATGCGGTAGATGCCAAATGAACTGCAGTTACCATATAAACATACACATTGAAAGCAGACAGAAAACGCAAACGACGTACCCGTGTCTGAGAAATTACTTATCCGGTTTAAAACGATTGGAAAAAGATTATCAGACCAAAGTGAACACTCATCATTTTAAAACCTTCTCCAAAAATATTGACCATCAAAAATTGGTTTGTTTCTGGAATGTAAGCATACAAAGATATGGTGATATCGCAAATCTTATTTTTCATTTTAAGGCTGGATCAGATCACGCCATTTATAACGAAACTGAGAAGAAGTTCATTATAGTATAACAAGTTTTAACGTTTGTGTGACAAACTTGCTCATTCGCCATTTTAAATATTATATTGAGGTTATATTGAATTTTGAAAAGCTTAGCTCTTATTGAATGTATGTATGTATGTATGTATGTATGTATGTATGTATGTATGTATGTATGTATGTATGTATGTATGTATGTATGTATGTATGTATGTATGTATGTATGTATGTATGTATGTATGTAAGAATACGTGTGAGTGAGTGCGTGCTTGCGTGTGTGTGCGTAAGTAAGTAGGTAGGTAGTTAGGTAGATAGGTAGGTATGAATGTATGTCGGTATGTAGGTATGTATTCACGCATGCATGTATGTATGTATAAATATGTGTGAGTTAGTGCCTGTGTACGTGCTTGCGTGTGCGTACGTTCATGCATGCACTTGTATAAGTCCTTGATATGCTTTTGTGATAGATGAACCTGGGACCTGTGTACTGATGCACGGATAGATCTATGGATTATTAAATGTTTGCCTTTTGAAGACTGTGAGCATTATGAATCTATCTGTAATGACATCCATAATACAGAAATTACACGACGAATATGGACTGAATAACCAAATATTAAATCAGAAAACAGGATCAGACACTTATACCGTAATTCAAATGTATTCCGATCACATCAATCACATCAATTATTAACGTGACTGAGCGTATACACATGTACCCTGATTTGTATAGTAGGTTATTGTTTGGATAACCACTGCAAACTAATTGGTTTCTTGTATCAAGTTATCACGTCGCTAAGTAGAAGTTAACGCGATTGGTTAAAATCATTTCTAGAATATCCTTAAATGATAGCAACAATTTTGTCCAATAATAGCCAATTAATAATATCCTGCATTTTGAAAGCCATATTTTTTTCGTTAAACTATTTATGGTAATTGACTGTGTAGTCTACACAATAAGTAAATACTATTAATAAATATGCACAATTTTCCAATATTGTTCTTCTATATGGCAATGGCGCATTGCATATTTACATATTTTCTTTTCTAAAGTTTATTGATGATTCCTTATACAAGCAAAATTCTCTTTCTGTGTTCTTGTATTTCTTCATTGAACACTGTATCTAGCGTCACCTTAACAAAAATAGTACTTGTGTCACAATCGTGGATTGCATGTTTTGGATTATTGTTACTAACGTAAGTATAAAACTTCTTCACCCCATCACTGTTTCCTCACTGCACAATTCATGAATGACAAACTGAATAGTTTGATGCATGGAAATTACAAACAGGCGTCCATGAAGGAACATATTAATACTGTGCAAAGACACGTGACCTTGATCACTTATCAACAAAACCGCAGTTAAAAAGCTATATTGTCACTTACTTGATTGCACAATATACGAGTTAGGAACAGTGTATCAAATCTTGAAACAATAAGTGAACAAGCAAACGGGATATCAGTTACAAGATGTTGAGCGTTTTTAAATCCACTCTCTGTTTTGGTTTCCTATAGTTCCATATCTGTGTATTGCCACCAACAGGGTATTCATCGAACTCAAGATAACTATTATATTCATACGGCAATCTAATATAGGTCGGTAACAATTAGCATGTTCCATGGTTATTCTATTAAAAACGTGATGCCGTCGTTGCAACAGACACTTATTAATTTGACTGATACAGCGGGCACACAATTATATAAAGTCTCTGATGAATATTAAAGCTTATGGTGATTGTACGTGTTCGGTGAATAGCACCATAAGTGTGATAATCACATTACTGTATAGAACTTATACAATCCTTTTCGTCTTCGACCAAAGACTGTTTAACGAAAACGTGTGTTATTAAGTAACATTCGAGAGTATTTTTGGGGGAGATATGAAAACATTTAAGTGTTTAACGATACATTTTCTATACTGACTAAAATGATCATATCAAATTGTTTTCTTTGACATTCTGTTTCTATATTTCAACCAGTGATTATTTATTCTTCTTCCTACGATCAACTGTTTACACTGACTAACATCAGTAATCAATTGTTTACGTTTTGAGAAAAACAAGAGATAGTTTACAGATGTTTACGTATATTCAGATTTATCAATTATGTCATCTCTTTTCTACAAATTTCCAGTGTAGCAAAATAGTTTGCAATATTATAGCCAATGTTTTAACAAGAAACTGATCGACCCCATTTATGAAACATCATGTGTATAAGTCGGAAATATTTTCGGAAGTACAGAAGTGCAAATACCATTGACCAAAGGATAAAGTTGAATTACTTATAACATTACATAACATACATTTGTGTTGGGAGGTTCAATGTATACGTGAGTATGTATGTAATTATGTAGCATTTATCCGGAAGTAGTAGTTATCCAATCAGTAATATATCTTATGCCGCACTTTATTTTCGATTGATCAGCATATCTGATTTTGCAATGGGACATACAAATAGAATGGCAAAATATATTTAAAAAAGTGACAATTAGTAATAAACTTTCAACCGTTCCAATACATGTTTGAATGCGTACAATATTAATTTGATGATCTTTAACGGTGATATCTTTGATAGAATAAACACGCCATTTTCATTTTCAACGTCTTTTGATAGAACACATCGCTAAACTACATTCACTGACGTATACTGCATCACTATTTTGTAACTATTATGAAGACTACAGGTTACACGAATGATTATCATTTCCATCCCTGTCAACGCTAGCAAACGTTTTTTTGTTTCTTCTTCTCGCGGTTATGCGAAAAATAACGAGCGTAATTCTAGTGAAGAAGCGTGCTGAATGATGCAGGCCAAAAAAAACTGAAAATGTACAATCTTCGACTGTTAAATGAAAGTAAAATGTCTTAATGGGAAATAGATCTGGATAATTAAATTCGATAGTGCTAAAAACACTGTGATATAACTTCGTAGTATAATGAATATTATGATCTTTAAACTAAGGAAACGAACACGAATCCAAAGTAGGTAGCGGAAAACTAAAAAGAGTTAGACGAAAATGTACTCAAGCAAAAGCATATCATATAATTTAATGTTAACTCCAAACTTTGTTTCTGTCAATGTCGGATGATCTATGTTAATGTTATTGATGCACCTGCAGCAGATGTTGGAAAATTAACTTTTGTTTTAATCATTTTAGACACATTGACAGGGCTTACATGAAGTTTTCTGTCCCATTTAACCTCAAGAGAAAATAATCTTCGCTCTTCGTGTAGCACTCTTCCCTATTTTAAATTGTATTATGTTAATTGTCTATATCAGGCATTATATCAAACATCCCCATAAGTAAAGAAAAATTATGAAGGGAAATTATAAATGTGACAAGTGTTAATCATGTATTTTAAACATAGTCGTCAAATCATTGATGTTTGAAAGCTGTAAAAACATCACAATTACATAATGACATACAAGTAAATAGTTTATATTTGTAGTAAAAAAGACAATCAATAGGAATTACACACATACATACATACACGTACATCCATAAAACCATACATACAAACAAACATACATACATACATACATATATACATGCATACGTACATATATACATACATTCAGACCGACAATCAGACAGACAGATATACAGACATACTCTCTGTCTATCTGTATGTATGTCTGTATATATATATATATATATATATATATATATATATATATATATATATATATATATGAATACCTGCAAAAATATATTAAAGTCTCTATGTTTGTCTCTGTTCGTATGACTGTATGTATGTAAATATGCATGTATTTATGTATGTATGTATGTATGTATGTATGTATGTATGTATGTATGTATGTATGTATGTATGTATGTATGTATGTATGTACGTATGTATGTATGTATGTATGTAAGTATGTATGTATGTATACATGAATGCATGCATGTATGTATGCTCTCTGATTTTCAGATTCTCTTTGATAATCGTTTCATCGTGTCTTGTGATGTTTCATGTTAAATGTTACTTGCTGATTTTGGATGGGTACGTTTTTCGTAACCGACGCTTTGATATATTGATAGGCAAACATATAATATTAGAAAATAATTTTATTACATAATTACTTACTATTGCAAAGATTGTAATATTCTACATTTCATTTGCTCTCCATGACTTCAGTCTGTACGCAGCATGGTTATTTTGGACATGCGTTGTCTTTTTCAGCCTTGGCCTTAATTATTGTAATATTGTTTCGAAACCTTCTTGGTCAGAGAAATATTGGACCTACGACGCCAGCCCGAACTACACCTACGAAGCCAGCCCGAATAGCAACAATTACACCAGCCCCAGATGGCCTTCATATCGCATTCGCCTTAATATCTCTCTGCTACATTTACATCCACACACAACAAACATTTTTTCAGCCGTCAAACAATAGTTCTATATTGCTATATTTAAGAATATTATAAGGAAAGGCAACGGCTTGTTATATTCAACACTAAACATACGTATTTGCCTAAGAACATCAGTAAATAAACTGTAACTCTCAATACATTTGGTACCTAAAAATTTGTTTTAATTTCCCTATGGGATAGACATGTGGTACAAACACAAATATGCACTAAGCAGAGTGGAAAGTGTTATCCCGGTATCGTAAATGCGCATAAGTGATCAAAGGAAATAGATTTCTATTATAAAGAGAGTAGTGTTATTATAAGTTAAGTTGTTGTTTTTCATGTAGGGTTTAATGCCATTTTTCAGAACACGATAGGCTATACATGGCTGCCAATATTATTGGTGGAGGAAGAACCCTGGAGAACCCCCAGAAAGATCCAACGACCCACGAGAAGTTACTGGCATGCTTTCCCACATAAGTACATTGGCCGAATCGTAGGCTCGAACCCACGCAAACAGAGGTGAGATGGGAGTGATCCATAACGGGAAGCGTTTTAGAAAACTCGGCCACTCGAGGCCCCTACTTATAGGTTAAGTAAGAATTGACTTGCATTCCGATGAAATTATCATCGATGTCTGTGGATTTTTGCATCTCTTTGTGTAGATTCATTTCCTAACATGTAATCCTGGCTAATACAAAATCCGTAAATAAAATCTACGGAATCAATTCGTAGATGTAGGTATTTGTGTGAAGAGGAAACCCATTAATAAACATTTTTATTATTGTGCATGTTGTATGTGATTAAATGAGTTAACTTGATGAACTATAGACTTAGACTGATTAGTTGTACACTTCATACAAATATTATAAAGGACAATCTAAAGTGTACTATTTCATGTACGAAGAGGGCATACTAAGTTTTAAGACCTTCGATAGAATCGCTGTTCCAAATTAAAATAAGGAAATGAAATATGTTTGAAATAGACTAAGTTATTTTTAATGTAAAATCCAGTTGTCTAAGTCACATTTTAGATTAGAAAGATACACATTTACATGTTACGCGCAACAGTGTAAATGTATTATATTAAATCTGATATTCATTTACAAACTTTACCATACTCAGGTGCTTGATTTGATCTCTTGTGTACATTTCTAAGAGACTGTTTGGTGTGGTATTTAACGAACTACGTCATTACTTCCTGTGGCTATTGTCTAATATCTTTCATGTGTGTAAAGTGCTTACTTAGTTTATGATACACCATGTAAAAATATATTAATAATGCAATCATAATTCATTATTTTCAGTTTGATATTAACATATGTTATTTAGATCATTTCGTGCTTAATAGTACTGTTGAAAGTTTCATATCAAATCAAAGAAAAAAGACGTGGTATATGAATTTACCATGAGTTGCAACTAGTGTTGGAAGCATACTGTACATAAGGTATAACTGGCACGTGCCTTATTTTATTTTTTTGTTTGCTTGTCTTAGATAGAAAACTATGCCAACATGAGAATGTCAACAAATTTCTCGGAACTTATCTTGGTTTTGAAATAAATCTAATCCCTTTTAAAAAAGATTGGAAAATGTTTTATCAGACTAAAGTGAACCCGAACATATTGACCATCTACATTAGTATTGTTGCTGAAATGTAAGCTTACCACGATATGGTAAGCCTCGAAAATCTTGCTTTTTATCTTAAGGCTGGATCACTGCCATTTTGAAACAAATGTTGAAGAAGTTGATTATATTCTCACTACTTTTAAAGTTTTTTTGGAAGAACTGGTTCACTCACCATTTTAAGTCTTAAAACAAGGTTATATTGCAATTTTATGAGCTTACTGCTTAATGATCTGTAATAAAGTTGAACGCATGTTTAATTAAATTAGGTACATGTTTCAACTGATTTGTGTAATAGATTCAAAACCCATGTTGCCTTATTATTATATTTCACATTAAGACATAAGTCTTTGGAAAATCAGTTACTCTGGGAATAATGGATGGCAGCACTAGACTGAGTGGTATTGTACTGGAATTTAACTGATCCTAATTCACCACATCTAATGCAATCCATAAAAGCAGGTTTCAGATTATTTTTAAGTAAGGAAAGAGATGTCTAATTTTAGGATACCAGTACAATGTTTATTATATTTATCTAGAGTGAATTACGTAAGAATGACTACATTAGCGTAATCAGCGAATATATATATATATATATATATATATATATATATATATATATATATATATGAATACATGCAGCTGATATAAATGGACATAAATAGTTACCGTGGAAGTAATTGTAGACTTTGAAAACTCTTTCCAGCCATGTTTATTTCTTCTCCACTATATCCAGCAAGATATACCTTGTACGCAGAATCGTGTGGGAGATTATGTTGTCGATACGATACCTTTGCTTGCAATTAATCAGTTAATGCACGGCTAGCATGTCCAGCGGAAGGAGTTGACCTATTGGCGCACTCCGAATGCAACTACCAGTTGTTCAGGGTACGAGCCCAGCAAAATGAAGGTGAAATAATCAGACTTGTTCAATATACTAGAAAGTTCGTGCAGTAACAACTTTAAATGGAGTGATCAACAGACAAACTGTATTAAAGTTCTTCTTGTATGGAATTGCATACCCATATTTCTCAAAAAAGTGTCGGCAACAAATATTGCAAATCTGTTTGTAGACTGTAGAAAAAACAGGAAATACCTAATTGGATTCTATTCAAATCTGGTATTCGTAAGAATGATTTAATGCAGGAATTATTATATGATGGTGTTAGTTTGCAATTGGTGGAGAAGTTGTAATATTTGCAATGTTGACAAGATACTATTGATGCTATTAATCTGAGTCTTTTGAGGAACTTTTACTTTACCCTCGTAGCTATAACAAAGTTAAATTACAATAAGAGGAGGACAAAGTCGAATATCAAGTAACTAGGCCAGTGGATTTTTTCCTTCCAGATCACTAGCGTCCCAGAACTGTGATGCATTTATTATCGAAACATTTCAAATGCTAGTAATCGTGAATTGAATGGCCATTACGTCACTCGTCTCTTCATTGGGGTGGATTGATACAAAACGATTCATTGTAATAGAATAAACGGGTTTTTCGAATAGTAAGATAAAATAAAAGATAAACTGTCTTGCACTTCTATGACATAAATGGATGAACAGATCGCAGTGTAAAAAGCCAAAGTATAGATAAACGGTCTGCAAATAACAGATTATACCCCAAAATTAAAAAAAAATAATGCCAGTAAGTTATCGATACGCCTATCCAGATAAAAATGATCGATAATGCTCATTTGAAATATTGTGAGTGTAAATCTCTACTGTTCTTTATATTACAATAATACGAGTATCACAATTCAGTGTCTTGATTCCTTGGAATAATCTCTATTTACGTGTACAAATATGGTACTTTGTGTGCATTTATATAGTTATTAAAATTTAAATAGATCAGACATAGAACATAATTGAGGTTAAAAGAATACTCATATTGAATGAGCTGTTATGGGGTAACTACATGCAGCTAGATATTAAGTCAATAGTTTTATCATCTGCATTTATTTGACTAATACGTGTCTGCAGTCAGTGATTTTGCGAATTGATGTGATTAAATAATGGACAGAAAGAAACAGAGGTGTGGACACACGTTACTGTAGATAAAATGCCCATTTCATCGAAACATTTCATTCCCGTGATTCAACGGGAAAACATTTAGTAATTTATTACAGAATAATATAAGATACAAATAGAGACAAATAGTCATAAATATAATAATTTTTTTATAAAGGATATAACATTTATGAACTAAAGCAAACAATTGTTAAACAATTATACAATTTTATACAAAACATTAGTAGTAAGGCCATAAGTATTAAACGTATGAATCTAGTACGTTTCTTGCATGAGTTCAAATGTGTCACCATGAACAATTTGGAACGAGCACAAAAACGGAGTCGAGACCTCTTAATGGTGATGCAATGTGTTGAACTATTATATGAAATATGAGGATTTCTATAATTTTTAATATGAAAGCGATGATTATTTAGTTTCTGAGAAACTTTGTGAAGTGTTTGTCCGACATATTGCTTGCGACATTTTTACAGGTAATCAAAAAAAATCACAACAGGCGACAAGCGGTTAGTGTTATAACGTAGCAAAAATACATATTTTGTATAAGCGCTAGTTAAAGAAATACTTTATCTTATGTTAGTACATTGCGAGAACCGGTGACTTTACATTTTGATGGAGAAAATGGCCGTTCTATTTTAGTAATTAATTATAACGTTTAGACGATTTGCATTGAAGAGACAGAACGTATAGCCACTGTTTCGATTACAGGAGGTTGCGACACAAATTTCTGGTTGGGGGCTTGAAGACCAAGTAACGGAGCCGATTTTCGCACGGTGAAGGGAGACCCAATTTCAAACATGGCTAACATTTGGCAACTTGCCCAACCTGACATCAAGCAAGGAATTGTGAATTGTTTATAAATGAGGAAAGAGTTCAACAACGACTATGTTAACGATATTATATGTTCTATATCAAATTGTTACGAAGATCCGATTTATCTGTTTGTTGTTTGTTTGTTAGTTTTAAATTCTTTTATTCTAAAGGCTTGTATGTTTAATGTTTGGCATAAATAATTGACTTTTGTAAACTTTGGGTTCCCTATGTTTTTTAAACCATTGGTGAGATAGACAATCATTTTCTAAAGTGCCATTAAAAGTGGACATCTTTCTTTCAAATAATGTCAAGGAATAATCTGAAAAAACTTTATTATGATTCAACTTGCCAGAAAATATGATTTTCCTGAGTGAATATCGTCTTTACTGAAATAAAGATTGTTCACAAAACTAGAAAGAAAAAACTTTGTTTCGGCTGCGAAATATTTGATTATTTATGTTGTGCATGCATGCGTACAGAGCTGTGTGGGATGAACATGTTTTTTTTTTCTTCAGACGAGCGACTAAACAAATTTATGTATCACCACCATTAAGTACTTCTGGCTACTGACATCATAATCACGATATTCACGGGTATTTTGCCCTGAATATTATTCCCTGACCTATGAATTAAGCAAGATTAGGTATAATCGACAGTGATCATTTTGGATATATTGAAGAGAGCACGTATTTGTACGTGGTATTTCTAAAAACCATAGGAATGATTGTTGAATTTATATTTTTTTTATATGCAAAGTTAATTGAGTTTTATTGTCATTTCGTGTAATAATTCATTTATTACAACGCATATTTGAAACGTTGTGAAATGTGAATGTTAAGTTGTTTTCAAGAGTTTAATGTATTAGAACTCATCTTTATTACCAGTTTGGTTTTGTTGTAGCTTACAAGGTGGTTATGTGGGTACGAGGCTTCTACGTGGTTACGAGGTGACGAGGTTACGAGGTGATGTAACTAGAGCGATGAGTTTAGCTAACGAATATAGCTGTCTAGATGTCTATATGTCTGTAAATATGTCTGTACATGTGGTGGATCCACGACTATACTATAGACGTTGCTAATACAAAGGTGATTTATGCTGTCTGTACGTGTATACGTATGCTTGACTGTTCATGTAGTGGAAACATGAAGGGTGAGAGCGGCCGATACAGGAGAATGAATCAATCCGATGAACGTGGTGAAACTGTGCGATTTATCGGTGGATCAATTGTGCAACTGTACAAGGGTCAAGAAGCATATGTTTATTCCAAATGTTGTTTCAATTGGTATATTTGTATTTACAGGAGATTATTTTTTTAATCTTAATTGAATTCAAGGAGATTTGTGAATCTTACTTACTTTTCAGAAAATTCGTTACGTATTTGAAAACTTGTGATTGTTTGAATCCCAAGCCCAGTCTGTACGTGAAACAATATGAATATCTTAGTGTGTACTGCTATTTGAAACTGGGGTTTCTTGAAGCTGTATATCAGAGAGACATATTATTGGGTCTTTTTCAATGTGTGAATGTTAATATAGAGTGTTTGGATCAATTGTATGTTGAGTGTGTGAGAATCATTGTATTTTTAGATCATACATTTTCTTTACTAATTAAATTAATACATTTTCATCTTTCTCACATGTTTTAGCTATTCATTTAATCCAAAACCCACTCGGTTACAAGTCTGCGATAAGATTGGTTCAATATTTGGTAGAAATAATGCGATAGTCAAAAGTGTTTTGGTTCCGATCGATAAGTCTGTATCGATCTTTGGCCTAAAAGTAGAATAACTAAAACTAAAATATATAGATGGCATTAAAGTTAACTAAGCTCGAATATCAGAAAACGAAGAAGGAAAACTAAAGGCAATTACAGGCAGAAGAAAAAGAGAAAAGAGACAAATTCAGTTACCAAAAACCCCGTAAATGTAAATTAAAGAAAAAAAATGCAGTTATAATTAGTGAAAGCAGATATAGACAGGAAATTTGGAACAAAATCCAAATGCAGTTTGAAGAAAAGAAAGAGAATATCAATTGAAATTAAAAGAAATGGAGCTGGCAAGTGGAAAGCACAATTATACTTCAAATCCAAAGCTAAGTTTTGATCTTGCAAAATATATTAGGTTAGTGCCCGCTTTCATAGAACGAAAAGTAGACAAATATTTTACTCCTTTTGAAAACATTGCATGAAAATTGAAATTGCCAAGGGAACATTGGAATCACTTATTATGATGTGTACTAATTTGTAAGACTACTAATAATTTTTATTTCACTGTCAGTTTGCCAAAGTAGAGGCAATGATGGGGTTAAATAATGCATTTCAAAAGGTTATGGGTTAGTCCCTGAAGTTCATCAGATTTTTTTAGAAACTCAAAAAACGATGAATAAACACATATTGAATTTGGTAGAGAGGCAACACCTGTACAAGAAGAACACTCTCAAACAGGAATACTTGAACAAATAACTTCAGTATTTGATGGATAATGAGTTTTTTGAGTCCATTAAAAGTGTCTTTGGTTCACCATTAATACTTGTTCCAAAAGCAGATACAACTTATCGTATGTGCACTAAATGTTATAAAAGTGAACATTGTGCTAAAGACTGATTCATTTTGATTACTGATAAGATCTTAAATCCCAAGTATGCCACCAAATTTGACCTTAAGAAAGGAGTCTTTTCAAATTATACTAACGGAACTGAAAAGAAAACTTTGACACTCCCGACTTCAGCTAGATTTACCACTATAAAGTAATGCCGTTTAAGATGTAAGAGTCGCCACGTTGTTTTCTTCTTCAACTTCTCATGACTATGATCCAGTCTGTTCTAGACAAATGTGATGCTTGCTTCGATGATGTTATAATTTAAATGGAAATAAATAATTAAGAAATTATTTCACTAACGTATGAACATTTTGCATTTGTACTCACCAGTGCAAGGTGTACTATGAATTTATCCAATGGTGAGGTTTTCCAATGATATTGTAACTTTCCTATGACATATTGATGGACATGGGCAACCTAAATATATAGATCCAAAAGTCGATCCTTTCTCTGTATTTGCTTTTCATGCTTATAATGAACAACCGATGCGGTCTTTATGTATGGCTGGAAACTACGGAAAATATTGTGCCAATTTTTCTCTAATTGCTAAACTCCTGAACAATTTGTTGAGCAAGAAAAACAGCTTTATTTTAGAATGAACAATGTTAAGAGGCTTTTAATAAGTTAAATGCAATACGTAAATGAGCGCCAGATCATACCGCAGTACATTTCAGCCGATCATTATGATGTACTGTTGATGCAAGTGGTGATGGTGTTGGAGCAGCCTTGATTCAAGAAGATGAGCAAATGGTATTAATTATCCAGTGTTTATTCATCAATTGAGAATAAATGTATGGTTTTACTATTGGCAATACAACATTTTGATGTTTACTGTGTTTCAGCTACTTATTCGATTATTGGCAAGGTGAAGGACGAATCAAAGACTACTAACGTGGATATTGGTGTAACAGACATATAAACTTGACATCAAGAACATTAAGAGAAAAGATAATTTCACAGTATATACACTTTTGCGTGTTTAGAAATGTTACAGTTCAAATACATTGTTTATTATTCATAAGTGTACTTCTTATGATTCTCTGAAAATTATGTTAAATTAATATATAGTCAAATGAAAGATTTATCATATAGATCTTTATTTATTTTGTTGGGGGGAGGTTAATGTATATCTTAATTCATATAATTATCTGTTTGCAAGGTTTTACTCTTTTATTCAATTAGTGCTATTCCTGGTTCATTATGTGATGTTGTCAATCCACTTTTTTCTCTGTCTACCTCTCCTTCTATCACTTTGGACACTACCCAGCAGTACTGTTGTGGATAGACTGTTGGCTCTAGTGACATGGCCATACCATTTCAGATTTCTCTTTTTGACAGTGGTAAGAAGGTCTTCATAGTAACCTACGTTTTGATTGAATTTGTTACGTACTTCTTCATTTGTCATGTGGTCCATTTAAAAGATGCCAAGGATGGTTCTCAACCATCTCATTTCAAATGCCTAGATTATTCTTTGTAATTCTGCTGTCAGGGTCACGGCCTCATATGAGAACTAACATATTGAGATGACTAGAACACTTAATAGTCTGATTTTAGTTTTCAGACATCTATGTTTTGTCTCTCTAGATGGGTCTTAGCTTTGACATAGCTGCCTTTGTTCGTTCTGCTGGTGACAAATTTCTGCTCTTTATCCCTCTTCCTTGATAATGTAACCAAGATATTTGAATTGTATCACTGTTTCCAGTTCCTGTTCTCTTTGTTTAATCTTGGTTGTGATTCGTTTGCCACTATTGGTCATCAGCTTTGTCTTCAGGGCATTTTTCTTCATGTCGAATCAAGGAGATGTTTCATCCAGGTTCTTCTTTAATGTAACAGACCCATTTTAGTTGCCTGGCAGCCAATTAATGTCGTCTTCAACGCGGAGGTTGTTGACGTTACACCCTCCAATGCTGACTGTCCTGAAGTAGTTTTCCTGGACTTTGCTCATGATGCGCTCTAAGTAGATGTTGAAAAGCGTGGGTGACAGGAGACAGTCTTGCCGTACTCTAACTGTTGTCTTGAACCAGTTCCCCACATAACCTCAAGCAGCTACTGTACTTGTAGCCCTCGTGTACAGCTGCTTGATGTTATCGGTCAACTTTTGACCCATGTTTTACGTCTTCATTGTGACCCACATACCTCATACCGTACTCTGTCAAAAGCCTTTTTGAAATCTATGAAGAATTAATGTCTTTATGGTGTGGTAAGCACTATTCACACAGAACTCTAAGATTGAATATTTGTTCAAATGTGCCTCTTCCCCTCCGGAACCCTGTCCATTCTTTAGCGATTATTTCTTCTGCTTTTTAGGTTCAGTCTGTTCAAGATGATCTTCAATATAACCATACTTACATGACTGATCAAATTGATAATTCTGTACGTTTGGAATACTTTTCTTCCACTGTCGTGAAGCATATAACTTAATTTTGGTTGTCTAAGTAACCATGAGGGTCCTTCTGAGACAAACGCTTTCTGAATTTGTGACAGAGCATTCTGAATTTGTGATAGAGCATTTATTCTCTATAAACGCTGTATAATATTATAATTACAGAAAATGTTATTTTTTTATCGTTATTAATTTAGGGTACAAAATACATCTGTTAAAGCAAGTATAAAAAGGGTTTATATTACTTTGAGACCATACTGTACAAAAAGAGTTTATTTAAGATGTCAAAAAGGTATTTCGTTAGTTTTCGCAATAAGGTTTACAGTTGGGGATTTGATTAATGCTCTCAAAGCGAGTCTTATCAGACAATTGACTGACTCACAGAATACGACAAGAAATTACTCAGTTACGCCTTGGAACAATTCGCACATTATTACCTAGTATGTATACATGTTTTTTCTAAGTAAACTACAGAACCAGCATGTTTCTTATCAGAGATCTTTTGAAGCGAGAGACACTAAAAGCACGGTATACATGGGTATTTCACTCTGACCAATACCCACTTAACTGTGAATTTCAGGCAAGACCTTTGTTTAACTGACACAAATGTCTTTAGATCTTGTCAAGGAGTTAACATCTTTCATTTGCTTTTACAGTCATATGTCTCATAGTTAAACTTGTATTTCATTTGTAGTGTAGTGAATTCAATTTTTAACGTCGTATCGTGAACTAATGCATTTACTACAAAGCGGACACGAACTCGTGTAAACTATCTGTTACATGCTGCTATTAAGGGTTTAGTTTAGTTCAGCAGCATCTTATCGTATTTTAATTCCGTACTTGATATAAAGACCGGTTTGGTTTCAGTTTTGCAGTGTAGCTGTCTGTAGCTGTCTGTACCTGTCTATGAATTATGTACATATATCCATGCTCATGCTGGATCCATGAAATGTATTTTAGAGAAAGAGTGTCAGCTGTTTTTCTAGCTATGTGTCTTCTATATAGAAGAATAGCTCGTGAATTAGATCTTCGTATGACCATTGTCTTCAAATACCTCTTTAGTTCTCAAGTGTTGATTTTCAAACCAAGGGCTAATAAATAATATCCTTGCGCGGGAAAGGAACAATACGTCCTGAAATATGAGAAAACCACAAGGCCAATAAAATGGGTTACTGTTAGTTAAATAACAGTGTTGACCATGGCATGAATAATGCAATCACAGCATAGTGTTACCTGTATAATCGTTGTTTTTATAATTTTTTCTTTGTACTACGATACAATTGCAAAATATGGGAAGCAACTTACAAACAAAATACGTTTACATTTTAATTTGTAACCTGCAGCACTATTAGCTTGAATGACCTTAGATGTGTTTTAATTGTAATACAAGCAAAAATGCGGGTCGTATAAATGCTCCTGTATAACATCTTAACCTTAGTCCTAAAACTAAGCACAATATAGATAAATTTACGATGAAGATTTATTGTTTGCTTGTTTGAAATGTTATAAACATTCGATGTATCATTTGGCAATATCTCTCATACAATACGAGTTGCATACAATATTAAGATCAGATTATGAATTCTACGTTCAAGATGAAAAGACACTGATTGGTAATATAAGTTAACGTTGACATTGTGCCAGATGGACTTGGTTCTATATGGCTGGATGATCTTAAATGCAGAAGAGACGCACTTTGCCTATTCAAGTGCATCGATCATAGTTCTGCAGGTTATAGTAACTGTGGAAATTATTAAGCTTTCATTCTCTCGATTTGTTACTGATTAATCAAGATACGAATTTGTCTAAAGGAGACATTGAGTGACAATCAATAATTGGTTACAAAATACTTACGGTAAACCATACATATCTGAAATACGGTTCTTGACCAGCCAGAGATCTAGCAATAATGAGGACAGTCTATTTACTATTCTGGTTAATATAATGCATTGCACACAAATAAAATATAGATTGCGACTAAATTGTCTGAACCGAAATACTTATAAACTTATACTGTACTTTATTCTCTTTCATCTGACAATAGTGTGATGCTACCACGACATCAATCCACTAAATATGTTAATGGTACTGTATTTCCGTTTTGATGTAATTGGTAAATGCATTATTTATTAATTTATTCATGTAAGGAACAAAAAAGTAGTTATATCATCACAGTTGTTAGTTACTGGTTTTCATAACTCACAAAGCGTTTCTATGAAAGAGCAAGATATACACAAAACAAATGATTGATTCATCTTTACTTTTTTTTTCTTGAAAACTTGATAGCAAAAAATAAAAAGGAAATTAAATCCAATCAAAGAAAGCCTTAGCTGTTTGTCTTTCTTATTATAAATTTGTTTTTATTAGACATTATTTGAATGATCCGCTAACGAAAGGTCATTTAATTCCACAAGCAGCATAATTCAGAAACGTAATACACCTCTTCACAATTTCTCGATAGTCAGTAGGAGAAAGGCCAATGACTTGTTTTCAAAACATGTGCCGCCTTATATCGGAAGCATCAAGTTAAAACAATACTGATTTTTAATGTTTTAGAGAATGATTACTTGTTCTGGAAATATAACAAGGGAATAGTGTATGGACAAAACTATGAAACATATGGGATTGCAGTAATTATTTTTTTAAGGGTAATCTTCCCGCTGATTTTCGCAGACTATTATGGGAAGGCCCTCCTGTAAATGTTTATGTTTGTATGCAATAGATTTTGTTTTATATATGAATTTTTTTTATCAATCATTGTTATTTCCTTATAACATTTTTTATTGTGTTCTTTTAACTCGTTTGGTTGTTTCAGATCGTTCATGGTATTCATCTTTACTCAGTAGTTTTGAAATGTTTTTCAGAGCTTCGTCTTGTTGTCATGGCTTTTGGATTGTTTGTAATCAGATCATTCTAGGAACTCATCATAGTGTAGAGCTAGTTCCGCCAGTAAGTGTTCTTCCTCTCTTATTCTTCTCCTTTTCTCCTCTCTAGTCTCTCTTGTATAAATTGCTGTTCTGCTGTCATGTATCCTGCCGGTTTCTTAGTTTCCGTTGTATTCGATTTTGGGTTTTCTTGATGATTTGTTAACCTGATTACTTCTTGTTGCTCGGGTTGTTGCAATATCTTCCCTGCTTTTCCACTATCCTTTTTCCCAGTTGTATTTCTAGGTATTTCCTGATTTTCTCGACTTTTGGTTTTGGTCTTGTTGTTTCCTTTTGGTTTCAGTCCCTTCATTTTGACTGGTCAGTTGCTTCTTTCCTATTTACTTATTGATTTGTTAATTCTTGTTGCTCGAGTTTTTCCAATACTTTTCCTGCTTTTCCACTATTCTCATTCCAGGTTTTATTAGGTATTTGCTGATTTTCTCGGCTTTTGGTGTTAATCTTATTGTTCCCTTTTTGATTAATTTCCTTCTTTTTTTGCTGGTCATTTACTTCCTCTTTTTTTCTCTTGGTTTCGTTCAGAGCTTGCGATTAACTTTGCTCTCTGATGGTTGTTTGTTTATCCGTGACATTTGTATCTATCGTTTTGTCTCTGTTATTCTGACACGTTTTGGGCGTGTGCCCGGTTTCCCCACATGTATTACACTTTCTATGGTATATACAACCCTTATACCAGGTTTTTGTTAGAAAGACATGTATACAATTTGCTCTTTTGATTGTGCGGAGTTTGGATCTTTCTATTTCAAAGATTCTGGTTTCATCATAGATGTTGAACCCTGGAAGTACTCCAAGGTTGGACTTTTTCACTTTTATTCCAAATTTTCCTTCAAACCAGTCGACAGTATCTTTCAATGGTGTCTCTATAGGGATTCCTGATAGATGGAGTTCAACTGTTTGCTTTTTGATTCTCCTGATGATTGGTTCTGGAGTTTTTACTATTGTTCTTAATCCGCAAATTTGTATTTCTCCATATGGTAGCGCTGGGCTGTTACCTCTATATCTTATTTGATATCCTCCATTGGCATAATTGATTGAATAAATTTTGAACATAATCCCCTCATCATTGACTTTTAATGATACCAAAACTGCTGTTTTCCCTGGTATTCTGTCCCCCTTCAGTCCTTTGAATTCAATCATTTGTGTATCTTTCGCGTACTTACACTCTAAGTAGTCCCCATCTTCTGTTTCTACTCTCCGTGTTTTAAAATATTTATAAAGATCCGTTGTCGTCCTACGTGCTGCCGCCATTTTTCCACGTGCTTATCGTGAATTTCTACGTATGAACTTCTCTTCGTTGTATTCTGTATATTCCTTTATTTTCTTTTTTGTTTTAAGTATCAGTTCATTTTCATTGCTTTCTGGTCATTTGTCTACTTTATAGTCACTGCTATTACAGTTTGCAGGTCAAATGGTTATCGCTTTTTTTGGCACCTTCCCTCCCGATCGCTTGATACTGTCATTATATTTCATTGATTCGCATGATTTACCGAAATAGTTTAAAATTCTGCAATCACCTATGGTGCATAATAATAATTTTTGTGATAGTCGTTTACATATTTTACCATTCTCAGATGTTTTATTTTGTTCTTAATGTCCCTTGTGTTTAGTTCTAAGAGACTGGCTGGTTTAATTTTAAGCGAACTTCGTTATTAAGTATCATGGCTATTGTCTAGCATTGTACAATTGTCTCATTTTGCACTTAAAACAGCACGCGAATTTTAGTATATTAAAATCTGTGGAAGCAGTGAATTTTGTTAAAGGAATATTACATTGACGGTCTATTTTTATCAGCCATATCTGTAACAGAGTTAAACATATATATATTAAAATTAATTAAATTTTTCCAACATATTGTTTTACAGATTAAAAATCAATCATTGTGTATGTTCTTGCTTGCAAAGTTATTTAAAGGTACCAGTTGACACATCAGTCGAACATAAATTAGAAAGACACATACATTCTATATAGGAAATGACCATTCAGCATGCAATCCATTATATGTTCGTGTTTACTTACATAGTACCGTTCGGAAATATTCGTGAATCACATTTAATATGTCACATTAAAAGATAAACGTTGGTAAAATCAGTTACTCTTCGAATAATGGATGGCAGCACTAACTTGAGTAGTATCTTTTTGGAATTTAACTGATCCTAATTCACATTAGCTAGTGCAACATTATATGTTGTTGTTAATAGTAATGAAATATAGTATAAGATAGCGAAAAGCAAAACAAAATAGTTATTTATTAATTATTAAAACTTGATAATATATGGAAATTTTTTTTGCAATACAAGTGAGAAGGTGACTACGCTTATAATACGGCTTCTAGACAGTTATTATAATACGGTTAAAGAATGAATATCAAATAAGAAAATGATCTGCAATGTAAGACTAAAGTATCACACACACACACACACGTTATCACTCTAGAGGGTACAACAGTTATGCTGTCATACAGAACCATAAAATTTCTTTCTTTCAAATATTAGGAATTGCTTTATAAACATCCCACGGAATTTACCTACGATTCATAATGTACGTTGGTAGCAATTGTAAAATTAAAAAGTAGTTCTAATTATGATATAAATACAAATATATATATATATATATATATATATATATATATATATATATATATATATATATATATATATATATATATTATTTTCGACAGTTAATGCTTTAAATGATTACCGTAGGATTACTTGTAGATGTATAACACTTTTAATATTAATGTTAAAATTATCAAAGTTTTAATAAGTTCTTTCTAAGTAAGATTATGTTGTACTTGATGAGTCACCGTTTGCTTCTTGAAATAAAATTACACTAAAGAACATATCGTTTTGGAAATTACGTTTTTAGGAAGACTCTTCTCAGATACTATAAACGTAGTAAATATGGAATTTTGTTTTAATACTGGTGATAAACAATTATGTCCAGTAAGAAATTCATTGCACGAATAAACATGTCGGCGATTTTGTTATCGTTACGAGGCCTCAGACGGCCGATCCTGGGATACTGCACGCTTAAACTATACAACAGAGGACGATAACCATTTGTCGCTCTATGAATGAAACTACCATTTGTTCAGAGAACGAGCGCCGCAAATGAAATGAAAAATGATCAGTGGTGTATAAAATATTAGAACGTTTGTCCATGCAATAACAAATATGGAGAAATCAGTAGAAATGCTGAAGGAAAGCTTTTCTTGTATGTGAGACAATATGCAGACAACTCGAATAAGTTTTGGTAAACAATAATGCTCCTCTGTCTGTATGAGTATGAACAAAAAACCAAAGAATACTTAGAGGGATGCCAATCAGATCTTGTATTGTTGAGAATGATTAAATGCAGCAATTATTGCATTTTGGTGTTAGTAAAGTAAGTTTTAGTATTTGCATTGGTAACCATATATTAGGGATGCTATTATACTGAGACACTCGGCAAACTTTGACTTTCTCCTCGTAGTTATAAGAAAGTTATATTACAAAACCAGGACACTCGTCATTGTGGCCTATTGAGCTTAGACGATTTTTTAGACATATAATAAACAAGTTCGAGATTAGTAAACGTAAATAAAAGAACAAATGTCTTGAAAGTCTACGACATAAATTGATGAACAGATCGCAGTGTAAGAAACCAAGGTATAAATCAACCGGCTGCAATTGGCTGTATTTATTCAAAACGCGAAACTAAATACTGCCGGTCAAGTATGGATTAAGCTATCCCGATACAAATAATATATAATGTTCACTTGAAATATTTTGGGTGTAAATCTAATCTACCTTATATTACAGTAATACTAGTATCCCAATTCTGCGTCTTGTATACTTTAATTAATTTCCATTTACGTAAACAAATATGGTAATTTGTGTGTATTTATGTTTTTCATTCAAACTTAAATTCATCAGACATATAGCGTCATTTAGGAAAAATGAATACTGCTATTGAATGGGCTGATTAGGGGAAACTCCGTGCGGCTAATTATTAAGTTCATATGTTCATCAACTGTATGTTTCTTGGCTAATAGGGTTCTCTCGTCATTTCGCAAAGTGATGCCATAAAAGAACACAGGAAAGAAAAATATAAGTGTGAACACAAGTTCCCACAGATAAAATTCGAATGTCATTTAAATAATTCGTTATCGTGATTCAACTGGAAAAGGTTCAGTGATTATTTTCATTAAAAGAGATGAATAAAATAGAAGACAAAAATAGTTATACACATATTTTAAAGGATAAACCCATATGAATTCAAACAAACGTTTGAAACAAAAATATACAAATGTATATAGCGCATTGGTAGTAAGGCCATTATGTACTATATATTAAAACACTTATAAATCCAATTATTTTCTTTCATGAATCTATGTAAGTCACCATGCATACAATATATTGGCATAAAACATAAATCGAGTAGAAAGTTTTTATTAATATCAAGCGGAGCTAACTTTTGGAGTCCTCACAATCTGCTAATAATCGCGGACGAAGAAATGTTTAGAAATGAGGGAACAATTTAATTCAAATAAATGCAGTTAAAATTAGAGAGAGACAGAGAGAGAGAGACAGAGAGAGAGAGAGAGAGAGAGAGAGAGAGAGAGAGAGAGAGAGAGAGAGAGGGAGGGAGGGAGGGAGGGGAGTGGTAGGAGAGGGAGAGAGACAAGTGGAAACAAAAACAAAATGCAGTTGGAAGGAAGAAAGGAAGTATCAATTAAAATTAAAGGAAATGGAGCTGAAATGTGCAAATCACAATTATACTTAAAATCCAAATTTAAGTTTTGATCTTGCAAAGATTATTATTTTAATGACTGCTTTAACAGAAGGAGACGTAAATAAATACATTACTCTTTTTGAAAACGCAGCAGAAATGTTTTAATAGACATTGGACTCAATTACTACAATGTGTACTCACTGGTAATGCTAGTTATATTTTAAATTCACTATCCATTTAGCTATGATGCGGTTAAGGAACGCATTTTAAGGTTAATGAGTTAATCCCTGAAGCCTATCAGGAACAAGTCAGACACTATCGAAAAGAAACTGAATACACTCATACATATCTTTATTGAGAGATAACATGCGTACTGGATGTATCCTTTGAATAAGGATCACTTGAACAAATGACTTGAGTATGGAGAATGAATTCTTATTAATGCGTTCACCAGTCATACCTGTTCCAAAACGAGATACAATTTGTCTGATGCATTCACTATGGAAAGGTGAACCGTGCGATTAAAACATTATTTTCCATTACCAAGAAACAATGACTATTGAGAAGATCTTAAATGCCAAGTATGTCATCAAATTTGAGCTACTGAAAGAATTTTTGCCAAATCCACTAACGGAATTAGAAAGGAATGTTCTACATTCCTGACTTCAGATAGGCTATACCAACATAAAAATGTAAAGGTCGCCAAATACGTTTCAACGTCTCTTGATTATGATCAATTCTGGTATAGACAATTGTGACATTAGACTGCGACGTTTCTATCGATTGTTTTTGGTAGGAAATATACGTAATGTATCAAGCTACACACTATTGTATCGTTTGTGTAGTTAGCGAATTCCATGTTCACTGGATGTTTCTGATAAATACCTTTGATTGGTTTTGGTATTCCACTCCAAGACATTTCATCATTCAATGAGACTTGAATGCCAAAATTGGCAAAGATGTTCTAAAATATTGGTATAATCATTGTAGACCTTCTTACAATGTGCTTAGTTATGGAAGACAGAGACGGCTGTTCGAGTTTGCAAAGCTACAACAACTTGGTCCTATGCAGCAACATGGGCCAATATAAAGGTTGACGATGCTGGAATATGCCGCGCAGTAAATAGAACCCATCATAACCAGATCGGATACATATACAGGTTCCAAACCGTTACCGATCTGGCATCAAAAGAGCAAATACCAGAATGTTTCCATGTTTTGTTGTTCGGACTGATCACGACCTCGTGAGTATGAACATTTAATGAGTAAGCAAATTAACAAGCCAAAGATAATCAGGTTCAAGTGCAACCTTGAACAACTGAAAGACTCTAACATCTGCAAGTCATTCCAGTCTTAGAATTGGATGAACTTGTGTTCCCCTCCTGGTGATGGATGTTGATGTAAAACAGTTTGAGAGACTTTGAACAGTCATGACAACAGATGCCAATCGGCCTCCATCGGCCAAAATATATTTAAATCTTGTGTGATGCCCGAAGCGATCTAAAATAAACACCAGAGACACAACAGGGGCAATGGAGTATCGAGAAAAAAACGATAATATGAGAAGTATCTGGCGAAAGCAAAAGAAGATTGGATATTACAAAAGTGCTCAGAAATAAAAAGCAGTCCGATATACAATAACAGCAAAAATCATTACAAATTGTGAAAAACCTCACCACACAGAAGCATTAAAGAGTCAGTACCATCCAAGACGAGAAAGGAAAATTTCTCACGGAAGCAAGTGACATTGCCAAAAAATGGACTGAGTATTGTAAAGTTTTTTTCAAATATTCGTTCACAGGAGACCAAGAGGTACTTGAAGTTCCAACCTTCTCAAATGATGATGATTTCCTCATGATCATATAAGAGGTGGAGTAAGCACCATGAGCACTGAGGAATGGGAAGGCAGCAGGAGTAGACAACATCGCAGCTGAACTTATCAAGAATGGTGGTTATCAGTCACGGCGCTAATAATACAAGTATAGAACACTATATAACAGAGAGGCGAATGACCAATAGAGTGGATCCAGTCAATGATTATTACACTCACCCCAATCTCCAACTGTGATAAGTTAAAGAAAGACATTTTGGATCAGCCACGATAGTAATGTTATGCTAAATATCAACTTGAAAAGACTGAAACCACATGCAGAACAAAAAATCGCTGAAGATAAAGCAGGGTTCAGGAGTAGAAGAAGCATGGCACAACAAATATTCAATCGCATGGTTAATCGCAAAATCAACACTATATCTATCATCTGTTCATAGATTCCATTTTTTAAAAACGGTTGACAGAGTGTGTAATGAGGCATTGTGAGCCACAGTGAAAAAGTACAACATAGGTCAAAAATTCACCAAGAACATCACACAGCTGTACCCAAAGGTTACTAATGAAGTAATTGGTCGATACTCTATGGTGGCCTGTTTTATGACACAGGTTGGAGTACGTCAAATCTGTCTTCTGTCACCCACCCTTTTCAACCTCTAGTTAGCTTGCATTATGAGCCAAGCCCTGGAATACCATGTGGGTCAGTCAGCACTGGAGGTTGTAACATCACCAACCTACGCTTGACAAACGACATTGATGGGATGGCAGGCATTGAATGCAAACATGCACTTTAAAGAAGAACCTGGATACAACTACTTCCAGATTTGACATGGAGATATAGGCCGATAATACAAGGCTGATGACAAATAGTGGCAAACAAATCTTAGCCAAGACTAAAATCATAGGACATCATAAGACAGGAAATGGGAACAAAGGAGCCAGTAAAATTATCATGGATCCATAATCACCGATGAGGGATAAAAAGCAGATATTTCTTTCACGGGCAGCACAAACAAAGGCAGCTATATCAAAGCTAAGACCACCTAGAGAAACATGAATATCTGTCTTAAAACAACAATCGTTCTTTTGAGAGCACTAGTCATCTCAATCATTTTGTATTCATGTGAGAACTGTCGTCTTACATCAGAATTACAACGAAGAATCAATGCACTTGAAATATATGATACAGAACCATATGTGGCATCTCTTACATGGAACACATCACAAATTGAAAATCTGACTGGATGGGCTATTATATTACACATCTGCGGCCTGATACTCGAGTGCTAGATATCACTGTACAGTGTCTCATTAGCTTTATCTTATTTCTGTATTCTTAGTAGACAGATATTTATCATACACTCATGAAATTTACTGTATAAGAAGCTAATATTAATTATATTGGAACTTTTGAAAATCTTTATATTTACAAATTGCTAACTGTACAATGTTCTTGTAATTAATAATTAAAACAAAGAACTATCAAACTGGTGATATATGACCATTGCTAACATTGTATATATTTGTATCTGTATGTTTGTATGTCTTTCGTATGATCATGTCGAGGAAAGCCACCTTAAAAATTTCGATATGACACTAAATATTGTAACTTAACGTGCATGCAAGCAAGTTGGTGCCAGCAAGGAAATATGACTTAGCAATAAGCCAAGACACACACACACACACACACACACACACTGTTGGAAAAAGCATACTGTAATCAGACATTTAATGGATGAAAACAAAATGAAAACATACAGAATGATATCAGTAAAATGATACAAACAAAAGTTCATATTCCTACATCTAGTTCAAGTGCATCAACAAAGTTAACATAGATCATCCGACATTGACATAACCAAAATTTAGAGTAAACATTTAATTATATTATTATTATCAAATACGAATTTGTCAGTTTAGAAAAAGTTGGGAACGATAAATACTCGTGTGAATTGACGGATTCATATTAGCTGAAATAATGTGATGGAATCGTTATCAGCGCTTACATTTATATGAGTGATAATATTTATATTAACAAATGTGGTTAGTACAATCATGTCTTATATCATAAGTCAGTCGGATATAAAGTTATCTTGCTTAAATCGAAAGGACAGTGAGTAATATATAAGGTAAAATACCTGTGCATGTCATGATTATAATTTCTGGCGAGATACATGATAGTTCGGTCGCTTACTTGGAAAACACGTATTCACCCTAGAAAACGTTGTACTCATGTACAACGAAAAATTGTCAAATATTTCTAAGGCATAAACAAGTTATTGTTTTGCCTAATTCTGTGACAATATGTATGTATGTGTGTTTGTATGTGTTCATGGTACATATTCATATGTGTAAGAAATGAGCCTATAGACACACAGACGACAATAAATATATGCATTATGTGCTAGCTTTATTTTCATATCTGACAACTTATTTGTAATTATTTAACGTGTCATGATTATCTGTATAGTTTTAATTGTTGGGGGAGCAGGCAGCAGACATGTAATATAATGTCCCATCCAGTCAGATTTTTTGACATCAATCCACGCAGTTCTAAACCTAATCTCCTAATGCAATGCGAGAAGCGAGGTAGCTACTACTATCACATGTATAAGTCCTTGATATTATTTTGTGATGGATGAACCCGGGACCTCCCGCATCACGGACGCTGTAACTACCTAGGACATTAGAGCCAGCACAAAAAATGAAATCAGTTATTTGTCATAGTAATACATTTCATGACAAATACTTCCGTATCATTTCTACATATACATGGAACAGGATAACATAATCTCTGTTATTTTGAACGTAATTAATGTTTTATCCGAGGGGCGATTGTATTTGCACTTCCTTCTGTACTTCCGGGAATGTATCTGATCTATAAAATTGGTGTGTCAGCTATGTGCTTGATCACCTTCCTGTTACAATCTTGGATTTTTGTTAAACTGTGAAATTTATAGTGAAGATAAGTAATTATTGTTATATCTGTTTCCACGTAAACATTGGAAAACAATCTCTTATATTCCTTAAAACAAAACCAATCGAAGAATGATGCTAGTCAGTGTAATCAGCCAGTCAAGAGGTGCAACAATTCATGTATGTATGTATGTATGTATGTATGTATGTATGTATGTATGTATGTATGTATGTATGTATGTATGTATGTATGCATGCATGCATGTATGTATGTATGCACGTAAGTCGTTATTTTATAGTACAGAGGTTTACTCTGAAACGTTTTGCGCATGCTCGCATATTATAACACGGAACATGTTCATTTATTTGTCATTTTCCTTCACGAGATCACGAGGGCGGTACTATACAGAAAACCCATTGGTCAAATTTAATGACGTCTGTCTAGCATTGGATAGAATTTAAAATAAATATGGGTTTGCTGTTCTCTTCTTTTTCATTCTATCATCAGAACATGAAACGGTAAGTCTAATTTTTCTAGTCTTTACATCACAAATTATGTTTACCGCAGTGACGTTTCAGCTTCTAAGTTCATCTCTTTATTGATAAGGATTTTTCTGGCACTTTTTTCCCTGTTATATGGATGTTTGCATGTCCCTCTGGAAAGACTAGTTCTTATAAAGACAAAAGGATGTTGTAGTGATCCGGAAATTGTCAATCTTCTCGCACCTTCCAGTTTCTTCCTACTCATATGAAATCGATGGACTTTGTCGAAAACACGACTGATATAAAGATAATCATTGTAATTTTGCAAGATATTTGAGATAAGGAGAATACCAATCAATCGGAAAAATATACATCCATTTAACTTATTTACGAAGGATGACCTTCCTTGCTGTTACTCACTAATATTTGTGTCCTGATTCAGACAAAAGTACAAGTTTAATGGATGTGTCCCTAACCTTGTTTATCAAAGTTCTTAGGTATAAAATTATGAATATGTTCTTTGTAACATGTTGGTACTTTTTAATTTTCCAGACATAGAAAGCTAGTGGTTTTTACGATGATCTTGCATTCTAATAAATAATCTTTATCTGCATCAGACGTTCAAGTAACAATGGAAGTTGGTATTCGTTTTTACAAAATTTTGTAAATAGAGTCAACCTGTTACCAGAAAAGAATAGTGAGAAATGATACCATTGTATCCAATATGTTTTGTTTCAGATAAATTGAGTGACGTTTTCGAGCGTTAAATACCAATAATCTAATTTAATTCTTCACTAAACAAACTGTTATTGAGAACATTATCGTCACACAGCATAAGTATTCACAAGTAACCTACAATATTAAACTATTACAACAACAATTATATGAGAAAATGCCGGCATCAGCAGTTATAAAAGAATGGTGTACATAGTTGCCTCCTGAGAAAAACAACGATGTATAAAGAATCCCATTCCTATGTCCCTCTTGCTCCCCATAAGCTTTCCATACTACGTAATTCTTAGACACGATTAAAACCTTGTTTAAGCGTGGCGTCTGAAACTCAGACTAGTCTACATAAAGAATATGTCATGGATTCGCGGCTTTTGGCGTAGGTAACATTGTCGTACATATGACCTTTGTGAAGATTTCCGTGGAAAGGTCATACTCTACACACACCGGTGAGAAAACCTCAATGATATCCAGACCGCGGCTGAATTTGACACATCTGACGATTGTATCGTAAACGCCGTATGCATTATTCTTCATTGTACAGTTTTCGTTAGATGTGCCAAATGCTTGTCACGGAATAATACAGCCAGCTGTAGGATAACCCTCTTGCATAATCTTATTATGTGGCATTAGTAATTCCTGTTGCAATAAAAGGCATGGTTATCAATCGTATTTTTCTATTCTGGCTACATAAAGACGGCGTCGACCCCAAACCATTCATGTCTGCCAGTACACCATCCGACAAAGATATTCTAGACACATATTATGATAGAGCGTTTCTTGGGTATTAGTTCCGACCATGTTTTCAATGTTTATCACAAATAACATACACAAGCGTCTCACAATGCAGATTAAATCGACTGAAATATTTAGGCGTGGCTTGAAGCAGACAAATCATTAATGATATTCGGGTTGGATCATCCTGATGTCAGTGAACTGCATGATCGCGAGCGGACTCCAGCGCATGTAACATTATTTTTAACTCAAGTGCATCTAAAGTTGGCAGTACATTAGTGTACTCGCTCAAATTTTCACGAGATACTTTTAGTGTCTTTGCGAGTATATTTGTTAATCTTTGCATCCTTATTATTCACGTTCGTTCTGATTGCTTACGTTGATACAGTTTTCAACCGTTGGTTCATCTGTAGGATGGTGCATCATAAGCAAATGTGGTTCGCCTGCATTTCGCATTAGTGCAACAAACCTCTCTTTTCCTCTACTTTGGCTCGCCTGCATAATGTGCCTAGAACCTTTCTTTCTCTTAAACACTGGAGTTATTATCGCGTTTGATTTACATTCAGCATGCCGGTATATAAGAGGGAAGACCCATTTTGTGTGTGTTGGTACTTCGAATCAGTAATATTTGCTCATTAAACTTGGTTATGACTTTCAGAAAATGTCTCCCTTTCGCCTTGTTAATGTTGCGTTTATATCACTACGCAAACAATAGATAGTCAGGGTGTGTACGACATCCATGCCATATGCTGAAGGTATTTTCTTTTGATTTTCGCATCGTAGTGATGTTCACAGTTCTTTCTGTCTTTGTTGTCATTAATGCCATCGCTAGATCGTACAATATATTCTATGTCGTCGTTCGGTAACTCAAAGTCAGCGACTTATATAATTTTATGAAGACTTCATACAACAGCATTTCGCGATTTTTGTCATATTCTTCACCAATAATTTGTCTTCCCATTAACACGGGGGTCAATATGTATTACAGCATGCCCAGAATACATGTTTGTAACCTTATGCCAACTATTTACTTTTTCCGAAAAGTCCATATGTTGTCTTTATTCCAGCTAAATAGCAATTTGATCTTAAATGTCATGCTTTAACGACACCCGTGTTTGGACAACTTTATTTACACACAAAAATACAGACATTACTTTAATCATAATGGTGTGAGCATCAAACGCTGATCCTTCTGGTAAAAGTATGCAATAGTCAATTTCTTAAACTCTTTAATGCCAGTTGCATATTTATATCTCAGCGAATTTTGTCAAAATGTGGCATATATGACATCTTTACCCTGACATGGCTATTATTGCTTGATCGATGATATATATATTTAGATAATTGTCTGAAAAAGTAAAATAAAGTTCTCTCTGAATCTGTGTTTAATTTGCCAGACGGTTCTACTTAAATTTTCTTCGAGCTATTTATTGTAAATTATCATCGTGCTAATTTCTCTGATTTTCGAATTATCTTTGATAATCGTTTCATCGTTTCTTGTGTTGTTTCCTGATACTTGTATATCTGCAAGATATACAATTTTGGGTCCCAACGTTTCTCTTAACCGACCCTCTTTATACTTAATATATTGATTGGTAGGCAAACAGATGAAAGAAAAACATAAATTTGTTATATAATTTTTGTATTGGCTTTTTTGGTAATATCCTACATTTCGTCTGTTTCTCATGACTTCTGTCAGTACGAAAGATGATCATTTTCGACATGTGCCTTCATTTTCAGGTTTGGCCCTAATTGTTGTATTATTGTTTGGAAACATTCATGGTCAGAGAAATATTAGACCTACGACGACTGCCCGAATTAAACCTTCGACGACAGAGCGAATTACACCTACGACACTAGCCCCAATTACAACTGCGCCGGTCACAGGTGACCTTCATATCGTCTCTTCATTCACGTCTCTTTTATGCTGTTTCATGCGCACACATCACACTCTCTCCGCCACGACAATAATTGTTCTATTTTCTTAGTTTAGAAGTCGTATTAGGAAAGGCAAAATGTTATTCGATTCAACACTCTACATGCGTATTTTCCTACGAACATAAGTACATAAACTATAACTCTTAATAAATTTTACAATATTTTAAATATTTTTCCATATGGTAAAACACAAATATTCAATAGGCAGATTTGAAAAAGATATGCATAAATCGTACATGAGGATATCTGACCCAATTAAATAGCGCTATATTTATTTTAGAAAGAATAGCGTTATTATAGGCTAAGTAATGAATAAATAGTCCTCCAAAGAATTAAACATCGGGGTCTTTGGCGTTATGCATCGCTTTGCCTGCATGTATTTTCCAATATGCAGTATTGACAACTAAAAATCATTTAACAAAATCGACATAATTAATAAATAGATATTGGAATTTTTGTAGATAAAAACACATTATTATAAGATTGTATTTATGTACTTGTTGTCCATTTATAGACGATTTAACTTGATGAACGATAGACGTAGTAGTCTCATCAGTTGTACACGTCATACAAATACCAGATAGAGCAATCTTGAAAGTACTATTTCCTGTTGGAGATGGCATACTAAGTTTTAAGACATTCGATCCATATGCTTTTCTTGATTAAAACAAGGGAAGGAAATATGTTTGAAATAAACTATGCTTTTTGGATGTATATATTGTTAATGCATTCATAATTTATTAATATCAGTTACATATTGACGTATGTAATTATTAAGATCATTCATTGCTTAATAGTACTGTTGAAACTTTCTATGTTTATATCAAATAAAAGAAACAAAACGTGGCATATGAATTCCCCATGCAACTAGTAATGGAAGCATACTGTACAAAAGACATAAATGGCACGTGCCTTATTTTAAATTTTTGTTTGCTTGTTTTAGATGGAAAAGCTTCCCTGTACTAATCACGGTTTAAAAACTTAATGATTGGAAAAAGCTTATCAAAGTAAACCGTTACCATTTTCAAACTTCTTCCAACAATAATACCGTAAATTGTTTATTTGTCGCTGAAATATATGATCACCAAGATATGGTAAGCCTCGAAAATTTTGTTTCTCATTATAAGGCTGGATCACTGGCATTTTCAAAGAAACGTTGAAGAAGTTGATTATCTTATCACTACTTTTAATGTGATGAACTGGTTCACTCACCATTTTAAGTCTTAAATTAAGGTTATATTGCAATTTTAAGAGCTTATTGCTTATTGATTTGATGTAATACATTAAATGTAATCAGAAAGACTAACAACTCAATTTAAAGGGCAAAATGACGCGTAATAAGTAATAATTATCTAGCGATGAAGATATATGTAATACAACAGGAAAATGGGTCACATTTTCGAGTTACGGTTAAAATACAAAGTTTGTGATATATAAGTCTTTTTAATTTATGATCTTAAAATGCATCACTATTGGTAGTGTTGCTATAACGAGGAATTTAATTATACATTTTGAAGCCATATAATCTTTAGGGTTTAATGTACAATAAGACAGTAGCACGATAAAGACGTTCCAATGCTGTATCGCGTTTGTACACGGTACGTTTCTTCAAGATTAATCTTTATTATTTTGCACACAATATAGCACGTAAGGGAAAGTATATTAAAAGCACCAGAGGTAGTGAATTCTGGGATGTAAACACCAAATTGACGGTTTATTGTATCTGTTTGATCTGTAATAGAGTTAAACGTATGTTTAATTAAATTAAATCCATTTTTCAAACTGATTTGTGTAATAGAAAAAATAAAACACAATCAGTATTCCTTATTCCTGTTTGGAAGATCATGTATTTGTACAACTTGATAATAAATTTAGAAATACACTACGTTCTAAATAGGAAATGACCAGCCAGCATGAAATTTATTATATATTAATTATTATTAATTAGTATTAATATTAATTGATGACATTAAACATGTCACAGGAAGAGATAAACCTTTGAAAAAATCAGTTACTTTGGGAATCATGGATGGCAGCACCAGGCTGAGTGGTGTCTGGCTTGAATTTATCTGCTAGTGTAATCCATATATGCAGGGAGGGATCACATTAGTTTCGACAATAGAAAATGCTGTTTGAGTTGAGGATAATAATTAAATATTCTCATCTAGCGTGCATTAATTTAGAAGGAATACAGTTAATATGCAACACAGTAATGTATTGCAACATATGATTGCTAATATATATATACATATATATATATATATATATATATATATATATATATATATATATATATATATATATATATACACATATATATATTTATATATATATATATATATATATATATATAGGAAGAAATTAACTCTTGTTCATTGTAATTAACTATATTTTCAGATAATGAGAAGTAAAGTCGAAAATGTAATTTGAAATAATATTTTTAAAAGTGGATATCATAGTGGAAACGTTAATTTTTTATGCAAGTGAGACTATTCTCGCAATACGGCTTCATTAACGCCATTATTCCGGTTAAATAAAGAATATCAAATTATATACATAGGAATAACATATGTAATATAAGGTTGAAGTAACACACATACACACACAGACACACACACATACAAACACACAAATATACATACACATATACACACACACCTATACATATATTCACATTCTAAGGGGTACAACAGTTATGCGGTCATAAAGAACCACACAATGTTGTTCTTTAAAATAATAGAAATAGTTTTATGAAACTCTCACGAAATTTACCTAAGTATGAAATAGTTTACGTTTGAAGCAATTGTAAAATCAAAACAAATGGTAATAATTTTGGCATGATTACAAATATACATGTTACCTCCACTACAGTTGTTATAATTGGCTTTAAATGGTTACCATGGTAGTAGTTGTAAATTTTGAAAACTCTTTACTATTAATTTTGGTTACTTGCTCAAAAGATCTGAAGAGCAGTTGTATCTAGTAAGCTGCGATAGGATTTTTTTTTTACTATCTGCTTGTATTCATCTTTTCTACAGCATGTCCACCAAACTATTCCTTGTACGACGATTCGTGTGGGAGATTCTGTTATCGATACGAATCATCCGATTGCCAAATTTGGAGTAATGCACAAGCAGCCTGTAAAGTGGAAGGAGGTGACCTTTTGGCGCCCGACGAATGCAATTACGAGTTTTTCAGGGTACGAGCGATGAACGAAAATGAAGGTAAAAGCATCAGGCTTGTTTAATATACTAGAAACGTTCGTGCAAAAATAAAATAATAAGGAGCTATCTTCTGACGATGTGTATGAAAGTTCTTCAGGTACGGTATTGAAAATCCAAATTCATAACAACAACAAAAAGTGTCGGCAAATAATACTGCGCCTCTGTCTGTATGACTTTGGTGTTAGTTTCCAACTGTTGAGTAAGTTGTAAATTGTGCAATGTTAACAAGATATTAGGGACTCTATTAGATTGAGACACTCAACGAACTCTGAACCTATCATCGTAGCTATATGAAAGTTAAAATACAAAAAGAGGAGGACAAAATAGAATATTATTTAAGTAGACCAATGGATTGTTTCCTCCCAGAACATTAGCGTGCCAGGACTGTTGTGTATTTCTTACTACATGCACTGATAATCGAAATATTTCAAATGCTAGCAATCTTGATTTGAATGACCGTTAAGTTACTCTTTTCCTCAACGTGGCCTATTGAGACAATATAATTTTTTAGTAATAGACTAAACGGGTTCGCGACTAGTAAACTAAAATTAAAATATGTATTGAACTTATACGACATAAACGGAGGAACAGTGAAAAAGCCTAAGTATAAATAAATCGGCTGAAAATGGCAGACTATGACAAAAGCAGCGAAAATAAATAATTCTTCTTCTGGTATCGATACGGCTATCATAATAAAAAGAATTGATAATGCTCATTTGAAATATTTTGGGTGAAAATCATATTTAGTTTATATTACAATAATATAAGTATCACTTCGGTGTCTAATTTCCTTGGATTAATCCCTATTTTTTGTAAACAAATATAGAAATATGTGTGTAGTTATATAGTTATTCAAACGAAAATCGATCAGCCATACATCTTAATTTAGGTTAAGTGAATACTGTTATTGAATGAACTGCTTAGAAGTAAATTCAGCCTATGGATGGCTTCAATAATTTCATCATATGCATTTGTCTTGGCTCATACGTTTGTCAGGTCAATGATTTTGCGATTTGATGCACAGAAAAAAAAGATAAAATACCCATTTCATTGAATCAGGTCATTCTCGTAATTCGAAAGGAAACATTTCAGTACTGTATTAAAATAAAATATCAGAAAATAAAAACAAATAGTCATACATATAATAGAAATTTATAAAGGATATATATATATATATATATATATATATATATATATATATATATTATGAAATTAAGCAAAACTATTTAAAGAAATTATACTATTTTATTCAGCGCATTGGTAGTATGACCATTAAGTACAAAGTAGTAAACGTATGAATCCAGTAAATTTCTGTTATGAGTCTATTCAAGTCACCAGGCCCAATCTCTAATGGCATTAAACAAAACTCGAGTAGACAGCTATTATTGATGAGACAATGTGTTTAACTATTAAAGGAAAACAGAGGATTTCTATAATTTTTTAATGAAAGGGATGAATAGTTTTTCTTTGAGAAACTTGGTGAATTGTTTGTCTGACATATTTTACTACATATTTACAGGTTATCAAAAATATTACATCAGTTGATATGGAATTAGTGTTATATGGCAGAGAAAATACCTATTTTGTATTAGCGCTACTTAAAGAAATACTTGATCGTATGTTTGCACATTTCGAGCACTGGTGTCTGATACATTTTTATGAAGAAAACTTTCTTTTAAAATTTATATTTTAGTAATTATTTACAAAGATTAAACGTTTCACATTCAAAAAAAGAACATATACTCAATGATTCGTTTTCAGGACGTTGCTATACAAATTTCTGGTTGGGGGCTTCAATACCAAGTAGCGGGGGCAATCTTTTTGCTACGGTGATAGGAGACCTAATATGAAACGGAGATAACTTTTGGAATCCTGGCCAACCTTATAATAATCGCGGAACAGTGAATTGTTTAGAAATGAGGAAAGAGTTTAACAACTGCCTGATACATGATAATTAGAGCAATCTGGATAATACGTATAACCAACGTTTCTGTTACAGGATTATGCACTAATGGATTTTTCTGGTTGGGGGCTCAACGAGAAACTAACGGGGACAATTTTCGCACGGTGATTGGAGACCAGATTTCAAACAACGCAAGCTTTTGGGGTGAAGGTCAACCTAACAATAATAATGGAAATCAGGATTGTCTAGAAATGTCGATCGAATTTGAGTACAAGGCTAACGATCAACTCTGCTCCGATAGTCAAGGTTATATTTGTCAAAAAATAATATAACCAGGAATTGTGGTAAACAGATCTATACATGATTATAAGAGCAATATATAGAATAGAAACATAATTCTACCTTGATGGCTACCATTGTATATGTGAATGATGAATATTTTATTTATATGTGATTGTGTGAATATATACTACAGAAAAGATAAACACACGTGTATATATATATATATATATATATATATATATATATATATATATATATATATATATATATATATATATATATATATATATATATATACATATCGCTACGAATATCGTATTTAATTTAATTGTTTGTAAATTTTAAATTTTTATTTTTATTGGCTTAAATATTTCAATATTGACTAAGCTATTTCACTGTTGTTGAAATTTAAAAATTCCCCTAATTTTTTTAAAAATTAAATGTGACATAGACAAATGTTTTCTAAAATGTCATCAAAAGTGTAAATCTTTCTTTTAAATCGTACGTTGGAACAATTTGAATTTTTCAAAACGATGTATTGATTCAAAGTGCCAGAAAATATGATTTTCCTGAGGGAAAGGGGTCCTTCACGAAAGAAGATATAAAAAGATACTGGTCCAATATTTAGTAGAAATATTTCTTTAGATCAAAGTATCAGTCTCTAATCTGAAAGTAGAAGTATGGAAATTAAAATACAAGAACGGATTGTAGTTAACTAAGCTCGATTATCATAAAGCGAAGGAAGAAAAACTAATACAACCTTAGGCAGAAGAAAATGAGAAAGTAAACAAATGCAGTTACACTAAAACAAATGTACCTACAAAAAAGAAATACAGTTATCGTTAGAGAAAGCAAAGATAGAGACAGGAACGTTAGAGCGAAAAGCAAATGCAGTTGGAACAAAGTGAGTGAATATCAATTTAAATTAAACGAAATGAACGTGCCAAGTGGTAAGCACGTTTATACTTTAAATCCAAATTTGTTTTGATCTTGTACAAAATATTAGGTTAGTATCCGCAATCAGAGAAAGAGAAGTAAACAAATAGCGTACCCGATTTGAAAACGTTGCAGAAAATTTGAAATTGCCATGATAACAGTTATGATACTTTGTAGCCCTTTGTAATGCTATTTATATTTCAAATTCACTGTCGATTAACCAATACAATGACTATGATGCTGTTAAGGAATCCATTTAAAAGGGTTATGGGTTAATCCCTGAAGCTTATCAGAAAAAAATTTAAAAAGTATCCAAAAAAATGAATAAACTCCTATTCAATTTGCTAGAGAGGCAACATCCGTATGTGATGAACACTCTTAAACAGGAATACAGGAATACTTCAATATTTGACGAAGCATGAGTTCTTATTGTCCATTAAAAATTACTATGGGGTCTTCCTTCATATTACCAAGAAGCAATGACTATTGATAACATCTGAAACTCCAAGTATGTTACCAAATTTGTCCTTCAGAATATAGTCTTCTCCAATTCCACTAACGGACAAAAAAAGAAATTTTGACAATCCTGACTTCAGATAGACTTTCCCAACATAATGTAAATCCCTTTGGGATGTAATATCTCGCCAAGTTTTTGTTTTCAACTTCTCATGACCAACGTTCTCTCTAATCTGCTCATACATCCCGCGCAGCTGAATTGACAATCCAACATTAACGTTTGTTCGTCTCCCTAATGTATGCACAAAGCAGCGAGCATTGCGCGCACATCTACCATTCGATTAGAGGGAATGATGCTCATGACTATGACCAACTCAGGTCTAGACAATTGTGATGCTTGCCTCGATGATTTTATAATTTACAACAACTGGAATGAAGCAAAGACCTGATTGCTTATTAAAGAATTACTGAATTTGTCTGTTTCCAATGACTATTTTAAATCATCATGGATATCTTGAACTGAGTATAACATTTTCTTTATTATTTATTTAACAAATCAGCATCTTCTGTATAAAACAAAACTAATTACGCCAGATAATCCATCATATCCGTAGTACATTTCGAGAGGAGAGAAATCAAGTATTATACTGGGAAATATACAATTATGTAAGAACCAAAATAACGATTTAGAGAGCAAAACGGGAAATCCAGTATTGTAATTGTAAACGGGTGTTAGCTATTCATATCTGACATGGTGTATCTCAGTTTTCAAACAATACCAGTACAAATCGCTATTTGCTGAGACGTTTTTCTGTATCGAGTTTTTTATTTCTGAGGATATAGGCAAATATTATCATGATGCGGGTGCATGGTATCTTCCTCAACTTCCCCATACCTTTCATTGTAATATTTGAATATATTTTTAAGATATAGTTGCATATTCATAGTTTATTTACCATTTTAATACAGCAACTGTGTGTATGAGTGAAAGTGTGTTTTTCAGGGCAACGATCTAAAAACATTAGTAAATAGAGGGAATTAATTTTAGGATTCGATGTTGAAAATATAATATCAATAAGTCTAACATGAGTATGCGCTTTTTATTAAAACATGAATTGTAATGTTTACCATGGAATGATATTTAACACACAAATGACCAATCACCAAGTGTAACCCTTTGCAGGTATCAATTTAAAACTTTGGAACTTTATTGCCTCCCTTTCAACATATTAACTTTTATAAGACGTCTAAAAGGCTTGCCTAGAAGTGCAACCATTTGCATGTATCAAATTTAATTTATTATTTTTTCTGACAAGCCAATCGACGTAACCATGTTACTGAAACATTTGTCTATGTCTACATATTTATATTTCTTTGAATTCGGGGGGGGGGGGGAGATGGGCTACCATTGTCTGTACAAATATTTGTTATTATCCAGTATGACATTGTAATTTGGGTATCTACTGTAATTACGTACCCTCTTCAGGACCGCTATTGCATAATAGGCCCAACATGTCCTAACTACGTGTCGTGAGAGGCGATTAAGTAGAGGCACCCTGCTTGCCGTGTGTTGCACCCCATGTCAGTGGAGGAAAGGATCACGGTAGTTGAGCAGAGGCCGTACAATGTAATACACTGCTTTTTTATTATAGACGTGTGGTTGAGATTGAACCTGTTTCGACAAATCTGAAGATAATTCCACGCTACACCGTTATACAGTCTACAGATGCTAGCAAACCGCTTGCCGCACGGTCTCTGTTTGTGATTAAAAAGACAATTACGGGTCACACGGCACACCAAACGATATTAGAACATTCAACTCGGGTTGCCTTCTTATTCAATGTGATAAAAGAGGTCAGACAAAAATATCAAGCAAATTATCAAAAAGGCATTTTGGCCGACATGGAGGTACGGATACAAAATGACTTGCACGATCTGGATCCACCAGGCTGTCATCTCTCTTTCATTTCATATGTTCAATACACGAAGAGGTGCAAAGCACATTCACTTAAATGAAAGACAATTACAACTAATGGTCAACAAGCTTCCAAATTGCTAACGGTTTAAAATTTTAGTAATCAAACACGGTATGCTTGCAGTTATGTCAGAGACGATGACATCAAAATGAACGTAAACTCACGCTGAACCGAGCAAGTATCCACGTTGTTGAGGAAGCGAAGACGTAAGGGTATTATCTTCGACGGCAAAATGACTTTTATTTCACACATTAAGAACTTAAAAGCTAAATGCTTGAAATATCTTGATCTACTTCATGTATTGGTGCATACTAAATTGGCTAATGATAACAACGTCATTGGAAATGTATATAGAACGTTTATTTGCTCGCAACTGAACAAATGTTTGCGTTATTTATGGATCAGTCAAAAAGTCATAATAGAACATGCTTGATCCTATTTATGAAGGAAAATGACTTGATCTAGGAGCATTTAAGACCTCCATGTGTGAAAACTCTCCTCGCTGAACTGAACAATCCATCTTTATTTCATTGAAGATAAATTATGTCCGCACATTATGATCGGTTAAGTTAAGATCAACCCCACTTAATTCTGCTGTTTTTCACTCCAAACACACAACCTTTTACAAAACAATACCAAAACGACATACCATCCTTCGGTATTACAATGTCATCCATCCTTGACAATACCAAATTGATCTTTCTAACAATCATAGGCCTTCCATCTCCCTGGCTGGTTAAACCAAAAGTACTTTTCAAGCTAGACAATGGAAATAAGTCCAAGACAAACCCTTCCCTCCACCACCACTCGTATCATGAACTCCCCACCAAATTTAAAAAATATACAATAATTTATATCGGTAGATAAATGAGGAAAAAGCTGCAGCATCCTTTGTTAGTAAATAATCACAGCATAACTTCGCAAACACAATGGCTCATATTTTTGTTCAGCTAAAGTCAAAAGGATAACGTTGGCTCTGAATATGAAAAACCAACGTAGTTTAAACAGCATCATCTACTCCGTTTCTCTATTATTACTTCAGTCACAACACAATAGACAAATAGAGCAGCCATTATTAACAAAACAACCAGTTTTAAAATGAGTTGAGTACATCCCTCAATACAGTATACAGTTTGCTATCCTAGGAACCATATGATTGTAAAATATCGTATTCTGATTTTAAACACATTATTAAACAGTCTTTACGCCAGACGTGACATGGATCGTGGAATAATGCAGTGAATAATAAACTTCACGCCATCAAGCTAACCCTAGTAAAATGGACTGCTTTCTACAAATGAATATACCGTCCGTTAATTTTGTTTAATCTGTTTGTATTATCATATACCATTTACGAACCCCGTTGATCTGGAAGCTTTATATATTAGCCTTACCATGTTACCGTTTTAAGTCAACTTTTTGATTTTGATATCGCTGTTCGATATGAAACCTTTTTAAAAAATTAAATAATCATACATATAATATTTTGTATAACGATAAATAGCATACCGGTGTTGGTGCGTCGTAAAATTACAATCGATCAATCAATTTTACTTACTGAGGATCATTGAAAATTTTACGTAGCTAGTTAGGATGATAAAACAGTCGATTCCATATAATAAAACAACTATTTATATTTAAAAGCAGATTTTTCACATGTCCGATTGATGTTATCTCCAATATCGTTAGGGTTCGGTTATAGCAATATATCATTAAACTTATGAACCTAATCTACTTTGGTAAAAAACACATGGCCGTTACAAATTTAGCCGAGGAATATTGAAATATTTTGAAACAATTAAACTAATACTTGAATAAATATTACAGCCAATAACTCCATTTTTTCCATCTTCATCTTGATATCACCACCAATTATTAATATCTATATCTTTTTTAATGGCGCACTACCCTGTTCCATAATTGTATTTGTCGCTTACAAATTAAATTGCTTATATCCATAAAAGTCCTAACAGTTGATGTTCAATATTCTAATCCATTAAATGCTAACATAGTTTTGCTAAAATAGCATGTGCTGTCAATTTCTTTTCCAACTGATTTTTTTTAAATCTTTTTTTTTGCGTAAGGTCATTTATTAATATATTAAAACAACTAAGAAGTTAATTAGAATTATACTATTCTAAAACAAACTCATATCAAAAGGTATAAGTCTAGTGTAACAAAAAATTTTTTTTTCGAACATAATAAACGCATATTCAAAATACTTTATGTTCCTTCTGAATTTGTTTGATATATTAAAAACGAAACAGCGAAAGCCAACTAAAGACATGTTTATGATTTTGATACATATATACCACTCATTATGATGTAATGAACATATAAAGATAAACTATTAGACTTCACAAGGGATCACAGTTTTTGTAATAACCTTTGGAAGTGGAATAAACATTTCGAGAAGTGAGCAAGCCGTCTAACATTTATTAAGTTCAGTCAGACATTCAAACTAAATATACGCAATATTTTGATGGATGAGCAATGCTCACATTGCAAAATCAATAAAAGTAAAATGAACTTATAGAAGGCCTGAACTGATAAACTTTAGCTTCCTTTTCAGCACAAAGGAACAAAGCATACGCACATTAATTACGCATTTGCCTAACTTTCTGTAAAAATGTTCCTTTTAGAAATTGCTCCGAAACAATTCCATTCACTTCGTGATATATATCAAGATGATATTTTGGGGAAACTCATAATGTTAATTCTTTATTTGTAGTAACCCATATTTGTAACAAATGGCTATCACCAACGTTTTTTTTTTAGACAGAAATATCTTTGTATATAGGGTGTCTTTCGTTGCTATTCTTGAAACTCCACGTCTTTGGAAAGCACATTTAATGTTAAAACAATTGATTAAGTTTAATAAATTGTCGAAATGAAGAAAATGATCGTGATCCGGATTCAGAACCAATTTTGTTTCGATACCGATTGAGTCAACTCCAGTGTGAATGCAGTGATGATCCTTTCGAAAGAAGTCACCTTACAAAATGGAATGACAATATATGCTAATTAAGCGTACTTGAAAGGTTCATAGCTTGGCCCAGAGACAAAACCAGTAACTGTATTTAACATCCATCCATCCATCCATGCATCCATCTATACATACATACATACATACATACATACATACATACATACATACATACATACATACATACATACATACATACATACATACATACATACATACATACATACATACATACATAGATACATACATACATACATACATGCATGCATACATACATACGCATAAACATACATAAGAATATTCGTACGTACGTATTTAATACTTTATTATTTCCATGCACAAATACATGTTTCTTAAACAAGAGAATACTAAATAATACCTAACCACATGTACTTGAACTGTATTAGTCGATATTTATTTAAATGATTTGGCCAATGCAGAAAACCTCATAGATAAATCCTTTCAAACGCAGAAGCTACTTCAGTTGGTGACTTTGTCTTTAGAGGTTCTGCTTGTTTGCATCGACTCGCAACATCAACTACGATTAGCGCGTACTTGTAAAAACCATCATGTGGCAGAAATAATATATCAGCCTGATGAACCTCATTAGGTGAGCTCACATCAAAAGGCGAGAAGTTAATTTGTTAAGGCGGTGTTAGATAAATTTGCCATATCGTCTGTTTGGATAACCAAGCCGCTGCAGTAGTATTTTTCACCTTTGAGGCGCCGGCGAGTTTACTGATTGCTACTTTACCCCTCCAGTATCCTCTTGGAGAATAATAAATAGATTCCATGTTATTAATTACCAGCACCCAACATCAATTTACTTTTCATCGCTGATTTTATCAACCATGAAACCAATTTTGCTTTGAAGAATTTATCAGTGATAGAATTCAACGCATGAATTAATTTCATATCCGCGATATGTCTGTTTTGCAGATTACTACTTTTATAAGCAACATCATGGGCATGACAAACCTTATCAATGGCGTTTATTGGGTTTTCACCGGTTCGGGGTTGTTTTTGATCATCGAGTCTGATATCGATTCTGGTCCCGGGTCCACAATAACTATACCCTGGAAGATGTTTTTCTCCCGGATATTTTGCCCATGGTGTTACTGGGAGTTTTACTAACTTGGCTGCAATATCACCTCCTCGGTTTTTTTATCATCTGCAGATTGCATAGAAACTAATCTAAATTTTTTTGTACCACATTGTACACACTTACCAGCAAGTGGTGATTTGTTATTTTTAGTTGTAATCTTTGTCAAGTCATTTGTGCCAGTACGTTTCTTACATTTCACACAATATAGATCCATGATTTATTGATAATAACATGAATGTAATTGATTTTTTTGACGACAAAAACACGAGAACTTGTTAAGAATCAAGCAGCGCTACCAAATTCTATTCGCATGATTATAATCGGACCATCTGGAAGTGGCGAGACGCAACTGTTACTTAATTTGATAATGAGATGGATGAAATGGGACAAATTGTATTTAATAGCCCCGACTGTAGATAATCAGCGATGTTACGAGGTGTTACAGGATTTTAACGAGAAAGCAAAATCGGAAATCGATGAGGATATTATTGAGTTTATAACCGATATCGAGGAAACACCGAACATTGATGTTATTTACGGAAGAATTAACAATTTAGTCGTATATGATTATGTCATGTTAGACAATCAAGAAAATCCTGCCAGGATATTTTCCAGAGGTAGGCATAAGAATACCGATGTGATATAGATCACTCAACGATACACTCAAATACCAAAAGTGATGAGAGATAACTGCAATATTATTGCTGTATTCAACGGAGTTGACACACATACGCTAAGAAATGTTTGGCAAAGTTGGTGCGGCGGTGATATGAATTATAATATCTTTAGAAATTTCTTTAGTCACGCTCAGTCAATCCCACATGGATTTGTAACGATAAATTTGCATGACCCGAGATCAAGACATCATGTCGGACTTGATCAAATATTCCGTTGAAATCCTAAAAGGATTTCTACCCCATAGCAGCAGGGAGGGTGCGACAACGACTTTGCGTCTCCAAAGGAAAATTTATTTTTACGATTTTGGAGGAAGCCTTGGTTTGCCAAATTGATGCCTCTATAAAGGGTTGTCCGACTCGCCGTCCCTGCTGCTTGTTTGTTGAATACTGCTTTGTATAAAAGGTTTTGGATCTATTATCTTGTATAAATTCTCTATTGTTATGGAACTGTCATTTTTATTATTTAAAAGAGATGATACTGATTTGCATTCGGAGTTCTGCATGACCTGTTCTGGTTCTGATTCTGACCGCTGTGACTGTTATATCTTTTTCTTTTAGATACTCGGCTCACACATGTACTGCTATCATGGATACCCGTGTGTGGTTTCTGTCTCGATGCGAGGCTTTTCACTTCGGATAAGTTGTTATCTCCTGCTAAGAAATGGTATAGAATAAATATATCCTCAGCTAATCTCTCTCCTAGAGGCCCACTATCACATCTTACTGTCCTCTCAAATACACGAGACACAGGATAATTACTCTTTTCCAATTTAGCCAAGTCATGTAGAGATAGTCTTATATCTTTTAAATTCTGTGTATCCAATTCCAAACACATCTTCTTTCTAAAATCATCTCTGTTCAAAATTCCAAATTTAGAATTGATTTGCAGGTATATATTTTTCTCAGTCTGGGTTGCTATCAAGTCTTCTTCTAAGTCGGACTTTTCATCACCACTGTAACGCTCATCTATTTGTAGCTCGTCCATGGAGCCCGTAGTTCACAGCAATGTCAGTTTAAATTTGATAAATTAGTTAAAGCTTGTTATAGGTCGCTCACAATTGCATGAACTATTAGGAGTCCTATTCTGCTAAGACACATGTAACTGTAACCGTTGTATGCTTTACTACCTCTCGTGGATCACTTAGCTGTGACTGATCCCACCGTTTTAATGTGACATAATACCTGAGGTAACTCAGAAATAACAAATAAAGGATGTGAATGAGAATGTCTTTGTGTTGTCATCAGAATAGCTTCAGTTGTATCATCATTCATCTGCAGCTTGTTACATGTCATCCATGATTTCACATCCGAAATGCACTTCTCTACTCCATGGATGGTAGCATCAACTTCAGTTGGGTGGCTAGACTTGTATATTTGGGTGTCATCAGCGTACAATTGGTGCGACATTGGGTGATGATCTATGACACTTGAGAGCGGCTGAGTGTACAGAATGAAGAGAATAGGTCCAAGAACAGATCCCTGTGGAACACCATAAGATACGTCAACTGGGCTGGAGTGAATTCCATTTGCAGATATAATTTGTGTCCGGTTGACTATGCAGGACATGAACCACTGAAAGGCTATATTCTGAATGCCAAATTCAAGTTGGAGACGGTGAAGTAATATAGAATATCCTATTGTGTCAAATGCTGCAGATACATCTAGGAGAGTGAGGACTGTAATCTTTCCACTATCCAAAGCAGAGAGAATGTCACTAAATACTTTCGGGAGAGTAATTTCTGTACTGTGGCAAGGGCGATATGCAGACTGTACATTGCTAAAAAGACTGTTTGAATTCAAATGAGATACAAGTTGAGTTAGAACAACCTTTTCTAAGATTTTTTATATGAAAGGGAGATTAGAAACTGGGCGGTATTTCATTATATCGTTATGGTCCAGTGTTGGTTTCTTCAGCAGTGGCTTTACAATGGCAGTTTTGAAAAATGATAGGAATTCCCCTGATGAGAGAGAGATATTAATAACATCAGTTAGTGAAGGCAATATTGGTTCTAAGCACTCAAGCAGCAGTGATGTCGGAATTGGATCAAGTTCACAAGATTTTGGTGCACTTTCATTCACGAGTGTCCGTGCTAAAACTATAGAAATAAATTAAAATGCTCCTAACGGTTGTCGCTGAAATTCTGCATCATACCTGTATGGTGACGAATCAATTGCAATTGTGCTGTCAAACGATTCTCTAATGGTTTGAACTTTGTCATTGAAGAAATTTGCAAATTGGTCTGGTAAGTCTAGTGGAGAGAAGGTCGTTGGAAGTGGTGTACATTTGTTCCTTGACATTAGTTTGTTAGTTATCTCGAAGAGCTCTTTGCAGCTGGAACTCTCCGTATCTTAGAAGTGTATTGAAATGATGTGGCTAAATGGAGTATGTTAGTGACGTTCTTCTAAGCGGCTTCGTAGATTTGTTTATGAATAGTGAGTCTGTTGGAAAGCCAAAGCCTCTCTTCTTCTCGGCGATGTTTGTTTGCAGTGCGAAGCTGGTCCCTAACACTGCTATACCAATGAGAACACTTTTTTTATTGATACTCTGCATTTGGTGGCTGAGGCATGTTTTTCAAGCAATGAACGCAGGCAGTTATCAAGTTGTTCCGCTGTTGGATGTAAGAAAGTTGTTAGGTTTTCATGGATGTTATGCATGGATTTGGTTCTATTCATCATACGGAGGTTTCTCTTAGTAGCAAATAGAGGTAGAGGGTTAGGGACTGATATGTCGAGATTGCATACAATGCAGAGGTGATCCGATGCAAGTTCGTGGGATACAAGAGTTGATTGCAGAATATTATCATCTGGTCTATAAAGAAACCAGTCTAAAATGTGACCAAGTTTATGGGTAGGTTGGTTCACTGACTGTTTAAGATTGAAAACATGAATGGAATCTAGGAGTTTTGACGTGTTTGGTTTACCAGGACAGTCATAGTGAAAGCTGAAATCTCCAAGAATAATTAGGTTGCCGCCTATCGAATTTCCATACTCTAGAAGATTTGAAAACTGCTCCCAAAAGAGAGATTCAGTCAGCTTGTTTTTTCTACTAGGAGGAGGACGGTAGAGACAGAAACAATGGACTGACCTTTGTTTCAGTGTGAGCGTTGTTTGGACTAGTTCAAACGATGTGTGGCAGAAGTTGAAGGTTGTGTTGTACTTGAGGAATTTGATCAAAGAATTCTTTGTAATTACAGCGATTCCACCTCCGCGAGAGTTGCGGGGGAACTACTTGATGGAGTAATCGCTGGGTGTTAAATCCGCACAGTTACATTCATCTCCTACGGAATGTAACCAAGTTTCTGTCAGGAAGAAGACATCAATATTCTTGTCACTGATAAAATTAACAATTTCTGTGTTCTTTTCCGGTGATCCTACTGATTGAGCGTTGAATAATGCAATACGTAGTGGTATCCCTGGTACAGTTGACACAACGGTTGATGATTCAAGAGGAATTTGAACCAGGTTATTGAAATAAACGGAAGAATTTTTAAGTTGTTTATCCGTTACGGGCAAAAGGGAGATAACTGGAAACCTTCTTCCTTTTCTACGCCGGCCGGCTTTGAAAGAACGTTTCTCATTTCGCTTACGTTTACATTTAAGAAATGATGAATGAATTCCCAGTTCGTTCAGTCTTGAGCAAAATGTAGTATCTATAACCAAGGTGTGATCATTTAATCGAATTAATGAGGATTCGTCGTAGTGTAAGCGGTCACGTGATGGCGGTTTATTAAAAAACAAATTACGTCTCAACAGCGGGACAAAACAGCTGAGAAAAAAATCAGTAGCAGTAGTCTTGCCACTTCCAAATGGTCCGATTATAATCATGCGAATATAATTCGGTAGCGCTGCATGATGTTTAACTGGTTCTCGTGTATTTGTCGCCGAAAAATCAATTACATTCATGTTATTATAAGTATACTATGGATCTATATTGTGTGAAATGTAAGAAACGTACTGTCACAGATGACTTGACGACGATTACATCTAAAAATAACAGATCAGCACTTTCTGGTAAATACGTACAATGTAGTACAAAAAAATTAGATTTGTTTCTAAGGATTAAAAAAAGAGGATTTGATATTGCAGCCAAGTTAGTAAAACTCCCAGGGATACCATGGGCGACGTATCCAGGAGAAAAACATCTTCCAGGGTATAGTTATTGTGGACCCGGGACCAGACTCGATATCAGACTCGATGATCAAAACCAACCCCGACCCGGTGAAAACCCAATAAACGCCATTGATAAGGCTTGTCTTGCTCATGATGTTGCTTATAAAAGCAGTGGTCTGCAACACAGACATATCGCAGATGTAAAATTAATTCATGTGTTGAATAATATTACTGATAAATCCTTCAAAGAAAAAGTTGGTTTCATGGTTGATAAAATCGGCGATGAAAGGTAAATTGATGTTAGGTGCTGGTAGTTAATAACAACATGGAATCTATTTACTATTCTCCAAGAGGATACTTGAGGGGTAAAGCAGCAATCGGTAAACTCGCTAGCGCCGCAAGGGTAAAAAATATTACAGAAGCGGATTGGTTATCCAAACAGGCGATATGGCGAATTTATCTACCACCGCCTAAACGAATTAACTTCTCTCATTTTGATGTGACCGTCCCTAATGAGGTTCATCACGCCGATATATTATGTATGTATGCGCTAACCGTAGTTGATGTTGCGAGTCGATACAAACAAGCAGAGCCGTTAAAAACAAAATCATCAACTAATGTGGCTTCTGCGTTTGAAAGGATTTATCGAAGAAGTCCTCTGCGTTGGCCAAATCTATTACAAGCTGATCCTGGCAAGGAATTTCAGGGTGCAGTGTTATCAACAATGAAGAATCATAATGTCACTATCAGTCGAGGACATACTGCACTACATCGCGATCAAGCAAATGTTGAACGATTTAATCGGACGCTTCCTGAGCGGTTATTTGGATATCAGTACGCAAAAGAATTCATCCAGGATAAACGATCTCGTAAATGGGTCAAGAGATTACCAGGCGTAATTACCGCGCTGAATAATGAGATTACTCGAACAATTAATATGAAAATTAACAACGCGATTAGAAAGAAGTATATACCTGAAAAACCGCAAAAAAGATTTTTCAAAACAAACAATACTTGGTAATGTCACTGTTAGGTATTTATATGAACCAGGAGAGCTTTAAGGTGGTAAAAAGAGCTAAAGGTCCTATTTGGAGTGTCACCACGCATAACATATCCAGTATAACACGATCTACGGGTAGACCGCCAGTTTATAGACTGGATTCAACTGCTAATCAGCGAGGATTTACTCTACAAGTGATACCCGAGGATACTCAATTACCGCCGCGTGGTCTTAACTAGCATCTCTTCGTCTGTTGCATTCAAGACAAGTCAGCATCACATTATCTCTGGTATGACCAATACTGTTATTTTTTCTGTCTACGGTAAAATGTCGAGAGTCTTTATCCGACCAACACCAATTCATTATACAATTGCAACTCGCGCAGTGATTATTCTGTTGTTGTTCAGTGTAATTATTAATTCAGCATCAATGTCAAATTGTCTATTATTTTTTATTCTGTTGTTTATAACCAGATAGTTTTTTTCTGATTATTTCAACGCTGACAATATCACTTATTGTAGTGTCGTTATAGTCTAGAACAACTCTTCGAAGTTGATTTATTCTTCGTACTCTGGGCACCGCAAGATAAACTAAATTCGACCACTCGATGTGATTATCTATCATCCAAACAATTGTATCGGATATAGTCAATCCCTTTGAAGAATTTATCGTCGCTGCGTAACCTAGCGTCCATGGGAATTTATCAGCGCGCAATGCATCTTTGACGACGTTGATATCAACTAACACAATATCATTTAATACGAGAATCTGTTTTTCACTTTGCGCTGGAATATCAATCTCGATATTTTATTTTTGTGTATCCTTGGGTTTATAAAACAGCGGCGTTGGAAGTGTTGCAAATTTTTCTTTATGCATTCTGAATAACTTCATCTGAAGTGTGTCTCTGACTATTTTTCTACTTGCCACTATCAAATCGTTTGGTCTCAGAAATCATTTAATGGGGTTTCCGAAATTATTTCACGCGCTATTTCACATTAGATTCTATCCGGTTGTAATCTAATTCATTTCTTGAACTCGCGTTATTGTTCATCAAGTGCTCTATAATCAGTATTAATTTCTTCATAATAGTTTACAAAATTCTTCAACTTATCATGTGGGAATAAACAGACAAATGATGGTGGTTGACCATGATCGCCGCACATTATCACTATTATTCGCTAGCAATAACCAGTCAAGAAATCTTTGTAGTACATCTAACGACACCGTGCATATCTCATCCCAAATTATGACTTCAGGAATAAATTTCTCACCCATTCGGTCAGGAGTCCATTCGTCACCTTTCCATTCAAAGAAACTGTGATAAATACAGGCATTAATTCCTCGCTGTTTCCTCTCTCTTGCAAGTCTGTGTGTCGGTGTTAGCACAATCATGTTTGATGCGTGAAAATCCGTAGGATTTTCCCCACGAAATAATTCAATCGCACGAGACATCTTTCCTGACCCACCACAGCCGTTTAAGTAAACTGTTTTATATCTACATATTGGATCAGATATCGACGGTGCATTTGATAGTTCTGATATCTGATTATTTTTCAAGTAATTGTTTTTAATCGTAACATCTGCTGATTGGGAATTATCACGCAGTATTTCCTTTTTAATTCTCCATGATCCCCAACTCTCGTCAGAATTTGTGAATTCAGTCACTGCTTCGCTTTGCTTCCCGGTTTATATAAAATGAATCCGTGGCTACTCTAACTGCGGAGTTATCATTGAAAATAGATTAATAGAAGCATAAGCCAACATAGACACCCTCATATGTGTATACGAAGGTTTTTTCCATCGTTGTATGCAACAATTGTACCCAATTTGGTTCCATTGGACAAGAAAGCGTCTTTACGATCGACGTATATACCCATAGATGTTACATCCGCGATTATAAAATCGTATTCAACGCTATCTATAATCAACCGTGAAGAATATCGATTATTGTCGTATTTGACACCCTGAGTGAATTTACCGATTATTCTTCTACCGAGTTCTTTTGCGTCTTTATTTCTACCTTCAAATAGCTGTTTGGACCAATTCACGATATATATATAGAGTTGAAGCGTTATTATGATAAGCGAATTTTAAGATTTCCATCAATGACTCTGACCCTGACTGTGTCAGCATCAATGACAAAGTCATAAGAACGCCTCAAGACTATATTCATAGATTCCAACCGCATCCCGTGATCAGCAATTATGAGGCATCCCGCGAAGCGATGGTATTGTCAGACATCACATATTGAAGAACCCAGTTGGCGTTGTGAATAATCTAGGGTATCTTACGTTTGGTGTTGGAGTTGGAGGGAAAAGATATCTTAATCCTCGTTTCGTGAATGAGGTATATAACGGATTGATCAAATATGGTCTTGTAATCGACGACATTGATTCTAATCCTCAAAATAATTCTTTAGTTGATCTGCAGGCTATCTCTCAGAGTGAAAACACAAAACGAGGTGGAACTGGAAAAAACTCAAAAAATGCGAGACCTGTAAAATCATTTAATACAGAAAATAACGAATAAATAGAATTTCAATCGATATGTGAAGCCGGGAAATATTTTGATATTTGTAGAGCCTCAAAACGATTTGTTCCAGAAGGGGTATATCGATATGCGATGTGCAGAAAAATGGACAAAGAATTCAATCAATTTATGTCTGAATTTCATTTGGCACTATAGTATATAACATCAAAGGGAGATAACTCGTGCTGGTATGTGTACGGCTTATAAAAGATTTATGGATCTCAATGGATTCTGTTATCAGATTTCAATGGGCTATTTTCCGATTGGCTGGTTATTGTTGTCATGCTTCTCAGCGGATATAATCAATTATCTGTTTTTTGTAAGAAAACGAATCAAATATGAAGTGTTTACAAACAATTGTATTCTTTTTTGTGTTTTTTCTTTCAAGTATTTAGTTCTGCTTTCATGTTGTCAATAATCATTATTAAGTACATGAAAGATATATAGATCACACCTCTTCTTTATTGACTTCCGCCAATTTGTATTAACTTACATATATAAGCCAAATTTCTCTATATATATAATTGGGCTTTAGCGCAAAGCTCAAGTTATGAAACCAATATAAATCACACCGTCACGTGGTGTGAATGTTTTTACATTCAAACCAGGTTAATTTTGTAGGTTTGTTTTGGTTTCATGCTTGAGTGTAGGAATGCCCGTCATTATCATCCATTGTCATCCTATCTTAATTGTAAATATCATCTGTAATCCATTGTTATATGCTGTATTGTCTTGCGCTGACCTCTATAATCCATTGTGTGCCTAGGGAGAAAATAATAAACATAAATATTCTTTGACGGCTATCTTTGTATATGTCATGATGAGTATTTAGATTTATGTGTGTGTGAATATTATAAGCTTGCAATATATATATATATATATATATATATATATATATATATATATATATATATATATATATATATATATATATATATATATATATATATATAGTTAAATTTCATTGTTGGCACGAATATATAAAATTATAAGTTAAGTTGTTATGCTTTTTCTAAAATTTCATCAAACATAGAAATCTTGCTTTCAAACCATACCCAGGAACAATCAGAACTGATTCAACTTGCCAGAAAATATGATCTTTCTGAGGCAAAAGTTTACTTAACCAAAACAAGACATTACAAAATGCTACTCCATTATTTGGTAGAAAAGAATGTTTTTGATAAAATTGCTTTGGTTTTCATCAGCAAGTCTGATCTAAAAGTAAACGACTTAAACTTAAAATACAAGATGGGATTGTGTAGTTAACGAAGCTCAAATTTCAGAAGAAAGTGAAAGAAAAAAAACAAATACAAATACAAGCGAAAGAAAAAGCAAAATAAACACTAAATGCAGTTACAAGGAAAACAAATTTAATTACAAGAAAAACAGATGAAGTTATACTTAGATTAAGAGTTGTGAGAGAGACATGACAGAAAGAAATATAAAAAATGCAGTTGAAAGAAAGAGATGAAATATCAAATTAAATTAAGAAAAAATACTGTGGCAAGAGAAAGGCACATTCATACCTCAAATCCACATGTATGTGTTGAGCTTGCAGAAAAATATTAAGTTAGTGCTCATTTTCAGAGAAAGAGAAGTTATATTTTACGGAATTTGAAAATGGACTCGATTATTACAATGTGTAATTACTGGTAAGGCTAATGATATTTTAAATTTCTGTCAGTTCACCAAAATGATGGCTATGATGCGATTGATAGATGCATTGTAAGGAGTTATGCGTTAGTCCCTGAAGCATTATCGACAACAAATTCAGAAACTATAAAACGAAGTATTTGAGACTTGACATGCCCATCATAATTCAAACTGGCACAACTAAACCTCAAGCTTCTGATAAGCTTGATTATAGATCTTTGTCTTTTTCTACGTGTACCTTTTGCAAGAAGGAAGGACCTGCTGTTTTTGATTACTACAACGTGAAAAATGAGCATCAGAATCAAGACAGACCTACTCCAAATGCTAATTGAGGCTAATTTATGCCGCCGTTAGACGTTCTGACATAGACGCGTACATGAGGTGCAAATAGTGTTGGAAGCATACGGTACATAAGGTATAATTGGCATGTGACTTAGTTTCATTGTTTGTTTCCTTGTCTTAGATGTAAACTCTTTGCCATGATGGGAACGTCAACAATTTCCCTGAATATAAAATTTCTGCATATTTTATTTACCATAGATGGATACGATTAAGATTTCGACTCGAACACATTTTCCACAAATTTCCTGAACGCCGAAAGTACAAAATATTCAGTAGATGAAAAATGAACTGTAGTTACCATATAAAAACAAACATATTGAAAGCAGACAGAAAGCGCAAACGACGTACCCGTGTCTGAGAAATTACTTATCCCGGTTTAAAAAGATTGCCATTTTAAATCTTATATTGAGGTTATATTGAATTTTGAAAAGCTTAGCACTTATTGTATGTATGTATGTATGTATGTATGTATGTATGTATGTATGTATGTATGTATGTATGTATGTATGTATGTATGTATGTATGTATGTATGTATGTATGTATGTATGTATGTATGTAAGAAAATGTGTGAGTGAGTGCGTGCTTGCGTGAGTGTGCGTATGTAAGTAGGTAGATAGTTAGGTAGATAGGTACTTATGTAGGTATGTATGTAGGTATATATGTATGCAGGTATGTATGCAGGTATGTATGTATGTAGGTATGTATTCATGCATGCATGTATGTATGTATAAATATGTGTGAGTTAATGCCTGTGTGCGTGCTTGCGTGTGCGTGCGTGCGTTCATGCATGCACTTGTATAAGTCCTTGACATGATTTTGTGATGGATGAACCCGGGACCCGTGTACTCGTGCACGGATAGATCAATGGCTTATTAAATGTTTGCCTTTTGAAGACTGTGAGCATTATAAATTTATCTGTAATGACATCCAAAGTACAGAAATTACACGAATAATAAGGACTGAAAAACCACAGATTAAATCATAAAACAGGATCAGACACTTATACCGTAATTCAAATGTTTTCCGATCACATCATCACATCGATTATTAACGCGACTGAGCGTATACACATGTACCCTGATTTGTATAGTAGGTTATTGTTTGGATAACCACTGCAAACTAATTGTTTTTTTTGTATTAAGTTCTCATTTCACTAAGTAGAAGTTAACGCGATTGGTTAAAATCATTTCTATAATATCCTCAAATGACAACAATAATTTTGTACAATAATAGCCAATTAATAATATCCTGCAATTTAAAAGCCAGATTTTTTTCTTTACACTATTTATTATAATTGACTGTGTAGTCTACACAATAAGTAAATACTATTAATAAATATGCACAATTTTCCAAAGTTTTTCCTCCATATGGCAATGGCGCATTGAATATTTACATATTTTCTTTTCTAATGTTTCTTGTATTTTTTTTATTGACCACTGTATCTAGCGTCACCTTAATAAAAATAGCACTTGTGTCACACTCGTGGTTTGCATGTTTTGGATTATTGTTACTAAAGTACGTATAAAACTTCTTCACCCCATCACTGTTTCCTCATTGCACAATTCATGAATGACAACCTGAATATTTTGATGGATGGAAATTACAAACAGGCGTCCATGAAGGCATATATTAATACTGTGCAAAGACACGTGACCTTGATCACTTATCAACAAAACCGCAATTAAATAGCTATATTGTCAATTACTTGATTGCACAATATACGAGTTAGGAACAGTGTATCAAATCTTGAAACTATACGTGAACACGAAAACGAGATAACAGTTACAAGATGTTAAGCTTTAGTAAATCCACTATCTGTTTTGGTTTAATCTAGTTCTTTATCTGTGTATTGCCACCAACAGGGTACTCATCAAACTCAAGATAACTTTTATATTCTGACGGCTATCTAATATAAAGTATTATCCGTATTGAGGTTAATTTATGCCGCCGTTAGACAAATCTAAATTGCCGCGTAATCACAAATGGAACCGTTGCCAGTCACAGTGGTTACTATTTATTTATCTGCAGCAACACTCCGGATTGGTGTACCTAAACTGGTTACTGTAATCGTTATTCATGCAACATCATTGAACGGTTGCTGCTGCACCTATCACGCAGATATAATACCTGATCACAGAAACCGTTGTATTTACGAGTAACGCATCTTTCCTGACTACTACTTCCATTCTAAGCGCTCTTCTATGATTATTTCCTCAGGTCGGTAACAATTAGCATGTTCCATGGTTATTCTATTAAAAACGTGATGCCGTCGTTGCAACAGACACTTATTAATTTGACTGATACAGCGGGCACACAATTATATAAAGTCTCTGATGAATATTAAAGCTTATGGTGATTGTACGTGTTCGGTGAATAGCACCATAAGTGTGATAATCACATTAATGTATAGAA